>JAMXBB010000012.1:39391489-39759084 GCA_024138015.1 Lumnitzera littorea
GGCCGAAATACCTAAAAGGTCAGTTGATAGTTGTCGAGCTCTAAGGTTAGTTGACACTAATTGCTCTATGCCTTGCCAAGTAGATCTATGGCCTCAAGTCCTCGAATGTGTAGTCTCTTAGCTTCTTAGTAGACGAAAGACTTGACGTCGAGTGGATCCTTCTCTTCCTCTCAACCTTTTAGTATTAGCTCTTTCTTAACAATAGTTGATTGGCCTCAGCTTTGGAGAGTTCAGCCTTAGGTTAGAGTAGGTCGGCTTCAGTTTTTGATAGGTTGATGTCAGCTTAGGACAGGTCAGCTTCGACTTAAAGATAGTCGTAAGATGAATCCTATCAGTAGGAGACACCATTTAGATGATGATTGGCTAGTAAAGTTGGATCAACTTTACGTTAAAACTAGCTAAGGAAAATCAACAACTTAGGTGGAAGAACAATGAGATTTTGAACTTAGAACATATGAATATGCTACCAAATCAAAATGACAGACATGATCACAATAGTAGGGAAAATCTAAATGAGTCCATTCAGTCTCCTAAACAATAAGTTAAGCAGGCTAGAGTTTAGGAAACTTAAGTCCTTACTCAAAAAAGGGTTAAAAAAGAAAAGGTTCTATAGCAAGCACATCATGTAAGTTGATTGCATACTAGTGCTCCTGCTTTTTTAAGTAAACAGGTAATCTTGAAAAAGAGTTCATTCATCCTAGAAATTCTAGAGGAAGTTATTCCTCATCATATTAAGCTCTTACAATTTGAGACATAAGATGGGATGAAAGATCTAGAAGACTATTTGGAATACCACTGCACTCTGGCCAAGTTGTATGCCCTTAGTGATGCTATTGCTCATTAGGCTTTCCCATCAACACTAAGAAATGCTACATGCACATGATTCAAGCATTTGAAGCCTAATTTTATCACCTGTTTTGATGATTTAGAAGAAGTGTTTTTGTAACACTTCCTTACTAGTAAACTCTTAGTGAAGGACTCTTCAATCCTTATTAATATCAAGTGAAGACTTGATGAGAGTATTTAAGATGGTGCAAATTCCAAAGCTTAACATGAGTATATCGCTTAATGTAGTAATAGATGGAGTAAAGCCGCATAAAGATTTTTTCAAGTCCTTAACAAAGAATAAGCATAAGAAATTTGCAAAGTTTAAGGCTAAGATAACATCTTATGTTAGGTAGGAAGATGATATCAAAGCTTAATGTAAGGTTGACTAAAGTAGATCCAACCCAAAGAATGATAGGAACTGCCCAACACAAAAGATCTACTTGGAAGTTGTGACGATCGTTTCTTAGTAAGGGGAGTGAGGATAGGAAGAGACCATGAATTCTGACCTTCTCCATCAACACTTTCCTTACCATCCTGTATCTAACATTCTAATGAAAAGTTCTAAATCAAAGAATCCTCTAATGGCTAGAGAAGATAAGAGGGAATCCCTTTAGGAGGAACTCACACAAATATTACGACTTCCATCGTGATAGAGGCCATAACACTGATGAATGTATACAAGTGAAGAATGCTACTGAGGACACCATCCAAATAGGTCACTTAAGAAAATTTGCAGCCTATGATGTAAAGAATATTAAGAGAATAACCTAAAGAAGGATTGACTAGGATCGAGATGAATGACTTATTTAGGATGGGAGGGATAGATGGTAGAATGGTAACAATAATAGGGTGTCAAATGGTGTTATTAACACTACAGTAGGCAATCTTTCTATTTTAGGTCGATATTGCTCTTCGAGTTCGATCAACACCTTTGACCATGTTTGTAATGTATAGGGTGAAAAATTGAGAATTGACAACTCAATTTCCTTTTCGAAAAGAGACTTTAAGGTGGTTCAAAAGCCCTATGATGATGTATTGATCCTATGATGATGCACTGGTTATCAGTGTAAGGATTGCCAATTTTGAGGTGAAAAACATTTTGGTATGCTAAATATTTTTTAGGTTCAAATATTTTGAACATAGACTATGTCCTAATTTTAGATAACACATTATTGTACAAGGGGAGTAATAGATTAAGAGTTTAAATCAGTTGTTGGCCATGTTTTGAAAATATTTGGAATTGATATATTAGTTGAAATTCCTTTGAGTTGATTTACCAATTACTCTTTAGGTAACTTAAATTTGTGTCTATCCCAAATTTAAGGTCTTATACCATGGTTATACATTACATTATATCATTTAGATATAATAGGCCAGTTGCCATTTATTGAAGTATTTGATTTAATGTCCAGCAAATGTATATATTACTTATTAATTTTAAGTAAATGGATACGCAAAAAAGTAATCAAGAGTAATATTAAAGGAAAATTTAGGATAGATGATTCAATAGGCTTATCACATCTAAGCCTCTATTCATTCTTTAATTGTTTTTGCAACCTAATTATAGTGTACAAATTGGTTCCAATTTTATTGAAATAAGATGCTAATTCTCCATAGGACAAATTATCATAAGGAATTTCACCATTATTTTCCTCTCGAAGTTTCTTCTTAACTTATTCTTTTATCAACTTAGGTAAACCAACTAGAACTTTTCTTTCCCGAAAGGCTGATTATAATCATTTTTAAGGAGAACTCTTTCGAAGAAAATATCATCATATTGCCTAAATTCTCTTAAAAACTTACATTTTATATTAGACAACAAATATTAGGTTTTATCCCTAATATGAGAAGGATCTCCTATGAAGTATTAGCTAATTGAAAAAATTAATATATTAACCATGTCTTGGATTGGTTCATCATTTTCATCTAAGATTCTTCTTTCATTTTCATTAATTTTACATGAAGTTAAAATATTGACCCTTTATTCCTTAGTGAGATAATTATCCCACCAACCTTTTAATTGTCTAGTAAAACTAGATATTAAAAGGAGTACTACTTGGTAATCAATAACATTTGGAATAATTTTATTAGTGTTTGAAAACATTATCATTTAATTAAGAACATCAAGAATTTTTTGTTCTTAGTATCCATCAATATTCCATTTGTATGTAGATCCTATATAATACTTATTTTGGTAATTGTCAATTTTTTCTTTAATAAGTATATCAAGAGGTGTTGCTATTTGATAATACAATTTTTGTGGTTCTTTCCAATTAATTTATTAATTTCATCATTTGATTCATTAATAGTTAGATCTTTTAAAGAAATATTGGACATTAACTCATTATCAGTTTCATCTAAAACATTAATTTTTTCTAAAGTTGTATCATCTATAACAATACCCTTTTTTATAAGAGTTGGTGTGTCTAAATTTAAGACATTAATTGGTTTTGAAGATAAAGTTTCTTCTTTAATCATTTTATTTTTTTATCATTTTTTTCCTATCATCTAAAGCTTTTAAATATTTATTACTTGGTTTTTTTGGCATTTCAAACGGTTTAAATAAAGGTTTATTTTTATTAGTTTTATTAATCAAAGGTTTTTTTTCATTAATTTTATTTATTTCATCGTTAATTACATCTTCTATTCTATTTAACTATTTTCCTATAGTATGTAAATGTTGGTTAGTAAAATTTTCTTGGCTTATTATTTTGCTAATTCTTGAGCCTTCTTCTTTTGTTGTATTTTCGAAAGGCGCAAGTATTATTTATGTATTCTTATGCATTGTTTTAATATTACTAAGTAGTGGATGATTAGATTCTATTATTTGTCCATCACTTAGTTTCTATTTAAAACATTCATTAATTACATTAATCTCTTTACGTTTCAAGTAATATTCTTCTAACCATTCGAAGAAATATATCTAAGATCCAATTTCATTCATAAAATTATAATAGTCATAATTTATTTGTTGCTTAACATTATTAAAAGTTTTAGAATACCATTTTCTAATCTTCTCATTTTTAGGTGAATTAAACTCTTTGCTTAGAAGAGTTCTATCAGGTATGAAATGTTTTTCTAAAACATTAAGTTTTGGATCACTTACTTCTAAAAATGAAGGTTCCTCATGTTCTGGTTAATTGTTTGGCTAATAAACTAGCCTAGTTATACCCGACCTATTATTATTATCTATTCCAGAAATAGATGGGTTATCCTAGACATTAGGTTGTATGTTCAGCTGTTCATTAGATTAAGTATGAAAGGGTATATAGATTATTGGTGGAGGATGAGGAAGGTTTACTAATCTTCTAGAAGAAGACAACGTTGATCTTATTTCTAGAGGTCTTCTAGATTGATCAAAAGATTTCTTATTGAATTGGATGGTGACTTTTTCGTCTGGGTGTTAGATAACATTTGATGGTTTTATATTATAAACATGTTGTTTTGGAAGTGGATTTTTTACTTCCTAATGTTTAGATAAGTTTACTTGAGACCATTAAATCATTTTAAGGATAGAGACATTAGCTTTGGTTAGGTCTATTTGGATAAGAAGAGTTTGACTTCTTTTATCAATCTTATAAGCTTTAGATCTAAAAGCAGTTTTCATCAATTTAAAATATATTTTATGAATTACAACCATTGGAATTACTCCTTCTATTATTATATAATTATGTGTTTTAATTTGAAGAATTAAATAACTCATCATGGTTTTGTCTCTTAGACCTAAGGTAATATTTAGATGATATTCAAATTAGATAGGTCTATTACTAAGGTTGGTTTCAATAGTACTATGGATTGACCTTTCATAAATTAACTCCCTAGTATCTTTGAGAACCATGAAAACAAAAGTATCTAATTTTAATTTGGTAGGAGGTTTTACTCCTACTTGGACTAGACCTATATACATGTAATTCTATTTCTTAGCATATCTTTTAATCGAGTCAGCATTTAAAAGTTTTACTGTTGTTAAACCATCTAAGACTGGGATGTTTTTTTCCTCAGTGATTATTACATAATCATTTTTTCTAAAAATTTTCTATTTAGCTATTTGATATATTTGATCATAAGATGTTTTTAGTAGTTTCTTATCATCTATTGCTTTATCAAAATCTTTCATATGTATTTCATCCCTATTATTTAATATAGATTCTTCTAGTTGCTCATTAAAAATAAAGTTAGAATAGAACATAGTTCTTTTAAGTGTATTCATATTTTCAAAAATGACTAATTTATCTAATCTTATAGATTTATTTTACAGAACTATTTTTAATCCTATATTGTGATTTCTATTTTATAGCCTTTTACTACTCTTAACTCAAAATGGGATTTATGTCAGGTCTTAGTAAGCTTATCACAACACAAGGAATTTTCACTAAGAAATCGTTCTAAGTAAATATCAAATATAAGATATAGTTTTGATTTGAGGCCAACTACTATTTCTAGAATTTCCACCATTTTGAAAAACGACCCAATTAGCAATCCTTACACTGATGTCATCAAAATACAATTAAATCAATTAAATTCAGCATTGGACAATTTATATTCTGTAAATTACAACAAAATATTTTGTTGTAATGTTCAAATTCATTTTTATTTAGATAATGTATTGACCATGATAGAAGTAAATGATATTTATTAATAAAATGTAATTCATACACCCAAAAATGATAGAAGGAATTTCCTCCAATATTCCATTTCCTAATTTTAGATAACAATTTGGTATAAAAGATGAAAATAATTTTACTAACCGTTTGGTATGTAAACAAAGTCCTTTCAAAATCTTATGAGTTGAGTTTCCAATTTATACTTGTTGTTTAATTCAAGAAAATCCTTATTTCCGGTTGATTATTAATATTACAATCATTCCATCCTTTTAAATATCTTTTCTTGAAAAGAAAAATAAAAGAAAACATAAATCATAGAAAGTACGTGGAATTGAAACATTAGAACATGCAGAACAAACAAAATTCTTACTTATTTCAAAAATGCAATCAAACTACATATGTCCACTGTTATATCCCTCTTCATTTCAATAAAGAATCACAAAGAGGATTTCAACCGGCATCATCTTCCAGTGTACTACACGACATTCCATTATTCTGGCTGGAGGATAAAACAAATGGATGACTAAAAAGAAACAAATTCCAAAATTCAGCAAAATTTCGAGTTACTTATAAAACGAATAGTAATAAAAGTTTCCATCTTCAAGATGATATTCCATACCATATATGGACCAAATCCAAACGTTAGTACCAAAAACAGAAGAGAATAAGTTCATTTAAATTTCAACCTGCCAACCACATCAACAAAGATTGAAGCTTGAACGTTCTAACGTTTCAATTCCACATACTTTCTATGATTTATGTTTTTCTTTTTTAATTTCCAATGGCCATGTCAACTTACACATGTAAACAAATTCCATCTCAGCGTCCAAAGTTTTTCCATTAATTGCCATGTCATCAATTTTTAATGCCATTAAGTTAACTCCATAACGGCATCCCAAAATTAACTAACTTAATAAACGTTTATCTCTTAAGAGTTAAATTTCATAAATGAACTTATCTTCAAACATTTATATCTCGCTTGTAATTCTCTTTATAATTTTTATATAAAGAATGAATTAAAATGAATTGTTGAATAGTAATTTGCTACAACATAATATAAAAGGTAATAGCTTCTAAGATTATAATATGATATGACAAATAATTATGTATAATATATATATTTATATATATATAAATAAGGGAAAAGAGCTTCTAAAATTATATATTATAATATAACTTCTAACAAAATTAATCATTTTGTTATTGTATCTAGTGGTCTAAACTCTTTACCTAATAAGTGCAAATTAACATTACTACTGTTTATATACACTCATTAAATGATTCTTTTTATATTTGTACAGTGAAATCCTATTAATTTTCAATTGATTAATACTTATAAAATGAGGAAGGATAAAACAATTTGACCAATTTTCCAATAAAAACAGTAACTACTATTGATGAGCATGCCTCCATTAATTATAATAAAATGCTACATATCTTATCTAATTTTCAATACAAAAACTTTCCAGTAAAAAAATTAATTATAGTATGTAAATTAAAAATATAATGAAATTTTTCATTAATTTTCTATCGATTCAAACCTATAAGATAAGGAATAACAACAAAAATTTGATTGCTGTAATACACATAAGTAAATCATTTTCACTTTCCCAAATGTTAAATATCTCTCATGAAGTTTAATAATAACAAAAAGAGAAGAATGATAATAAATTAATAAGTATACAGGTATTCAGACAGTTTTTTAGAAAGTTTAAAATTGCAAATTAAGTTATTTTTAAAAACTTATTTAGAAGGTATGACTCAATTGAAAAAGAGATAACTTTGAAAATCATTGGAAAATACTTTAAAAACCTTGAAAAAGAGTCAGCATAGTATTTCATACACTTATTCAAAGACTTTGAAAGTAATTTGGATAGTTGATCTAGAAAAATCACATTGAAGAAATTGCATAATAACATATTCAAAGTAAGACCTAGCTCTACTAGATTATGTGTATTAAGGAAATATATTTAATCTTGTTTCATTTAAGATGAAATTAAGAATCTATAAGGATTATTTTTAAGAGAATTTATCTTTGAATAAATCAAGGTAATATCTTACATTGGATAAGGATAAGGTTAGTTTCGGAACTTATGGGATTTCAATTTCAAATTTGAAGCTTATTTAGAAATTGTTGATCAAGCATGTCTTACCGAAACAAGCTCAGAGAATTGGGTTTAAATTTCAAAACATCGAGTTCTTTTAAAAAATATCTATGGATTATCTAGGCATTGAAAAGGATAAACATGATTTGAAGATAATTCTTAACAAATTTAGCTGTTGGAAGACTCAAGTATAAAAGGAAAAGTGATTCAAAGTTGTAAGTACAAATCTGAGAAGCAAAAAATTACACATATACTATACTCGAATCGTGAGTAATTTCTACTATCTGAAATAGCACAGAACTATTTTCAAATATTTCTTTAGAAAGTTGAACCAAAGCGAATCTCTCAACAATCATTATTTGTATTTTTATTTGGAATCATTTGAGATTCATATTGTTGTTCTCACTAGCTTTTTGTAAACTTTATATGTTATTTAAGTTTTGAGAGTAGTTTGATTGTATTCTGTAGATTTGTAATTAGCCTAAATTGTAGAAAGGCTAAATAGACAAAGTAAAGGGTTGTTAAGGCCAAGTGTGGCCAATAATTATAAGCTTCTTGTATTTTGTTTGATTTAGTGGATCAAGTAAAATGACACTGATAAAGTAAACTAGGTCTTCAACAATAAAGTTAGAAGAAAGCAATAGACAAAAGGCCAAAGCTCTATAAATCTTAAACTTGATATTTTTTTTTTCTTATCTCTTTTAATTTGTGTTATTTGCATTGAATTATTAAAGTACCATTATTCATCAAATTAAATTATTAAGAGAGGTATTTTTAGCTTATATCGAAAAAGTTTCAAAAAGTGTAAAGATATTAATTCACCCTCTTTCTTGATATCTTATATGAGAACAACACCAAAAAAATAAAATAAAACTACTCTTGATAAACATGCCTCCTTCAATTATAATAAAATTCTATAATCCTTTTTAATTAATTTTCACATTAATTACATTAATATTAATATCATCCATATTTCTATCAATGGTTTATTAGTGAATTTCCATTAAGATGAATCATTTCATTATTTTATCTAGTAACCATTTGTTCTTGCATTAGCTTTATTATCTCATAATTGCATTAAATTGATATAAATATTCAAAGAGATAAAATTACAAATGACTATTGTTATATTATAAATAATATTCATTTTCTTAATAGTTACTTACATAATAATAATAATAATAATAATAATAATAATAATAATAATAATAATAATAATAATAAGTACTGAAAACCATTATTATGGTTATAAATACAATTAATATTGGTTTTTCTCACTCAAAAATTTCATATTAACTTTTATTATCTCATAATTAGCAAATTAATATACATATTTAAATATATAAAATGATAATTAATGATTTCTAATTTAAATTCACTTACTTTAATAATTGCTTGCCTAATTACAATAACAATATAAATGTCTTCCAAAGATGTATTATAAATATATAATATCAAAGTGTATATTTTTTTGCCTAATAACATTAGGTAACAAAGGCAAATTTCTATGTAACAATACCAAAATTTTAACACTAAGGATATTTCTATATAAAACATTGCATAAAAGCTAGCAATTATGAAATTATGTTTATGAATATTATTACATCTTAATCAGTTCATAATCACATATAGAAATAATTAAATATTAATTACATAATTGATTTTTTGATAGAGATGAAAATAGAAATAAGCCAATAGTGGAAATTCGTTACATATTTTCCATTCTCAAAACACCTTAAAATAGAAATACTAATTTTAGTTCATTTCTTCATCATGGACCATACTATATATGTGAGCCCCACAATCTCACATGTCAGATTCTAAGAGCCCTCACAGTCTTACTTGTTTGATTATAAGCAAATAAGTTACGGCGTAAGTGAAAGCTAACCGATTAGAGTAATATTTCTCGTGTGAGTCCTAAGAGCTAGATAAGAACACGTCATAGGACTAGAATATAGAAATATAATAAAATAATCATATCATAGATAAAATATAGACAATTTTACTAAATTACATTATATCATAATTTACTTAATATGAACGTGTAATTTAGGTAGTGGTAAATTACTGAACTTTAGAGATAAATTATTTGAATACTAAAATTATAAAATGACATAAAACAATATACAAATATAATACATGTATGTCAATGTAATTATTATATATAATTATATAATCAAACATGCTTAAAATGTTCGTAAATACATATAATTAACTAAATTATTATAAGAAAAATCATAAAAATGGGAAAAAAAAAATCATTAAACCATCATAACTACTTTGGATTAGGTATGGAAACATCAAGGACAACTGTACACTTAGGAGATTAATATTAAAATGCTTAGCAAAGTAGGGACTTGAGGTATTTAAGCTTAGTAAAGAGAGAAAACTGCCATTTTATTACCTTACATCCTAGAAATCATCATCAAGTGCCCTTTTGGAATTCTTGGGAGTCTTAGGATTATGGGAAAATTGTAGAAATAGGAAGAATATTAAAAAACAATTCTAGACAAAATTTAGAAGCTAAATTACGTAAACTAAGCCAATTCGTGGAACTCAAGTCTAGAGACTACCTAGAGGTGAATCACCACCACCGCCTAATAGTGGTGGTAGCACTTAGCCCTACCAACAACTAAGGAGTGATTGTTGGTGGCTAAACAACCATCATTCTAATAAGTCCAAATTTATACCCTATTTTCGTAAATTTTGTAAAAATATCAATTTAACTCTAAAAATTGTGAAAGAATATATTTTGGCATATTTTCAAGTATAACTTTAGAAAAAAATATCAAATTGTAAATTTTTTTATTAGGTATAGGACCTCCTTAAGAAACCAAGTAAAATCGATCAATTTTCAAAGTTGTTTTAAGTGACCTTATCGACATAGTTTCTAAAGCAATTTTTTTCTAGAATGTTCTTATATTGCATATAAGTATTACACAGAGTTTTTGGACAAAAATATTTTCTATAGTTTTAAAAGATTTATTTTCTTTAAGATTTTATATAATTAGCTAAATGAAAACCCTTAGTATTAGGTTCTAGAGTTTATTTAGATCATATTCTACCATGAAAAATAATCTAGAGTTAGGTGGATTGAGTTGGGGTTGAGGTATGTACAAGTTGTTAAGATATGGGCTTAATGCATTAAAAAGGTAAATATTGGAATTAAGAGATTTGAGTAATATAGTGCTACTTGATGTAATAAACTTGATGTATTATCATGTTTTAGCATGACTATAATCTAAAATGTGATAATGGAATTAGTTGCTTTGTATAAACTTGTAAGATGACTATATTTAGAGAGTTCTTCAAAAGGTTAGTCTATTACAAGAATAAGTTAATCCTAGGTTCAAATACTTAATCTAAGGGTTACTTCGTATGAAATACTTAACTAATATAGCATCAGAAGGTTCATTAGAGAGTTCTTAGTTAGTAAGGTTGTTTTCAGATACTTGTTTAGAGGGTTATAGAATAAAAATTATAATAATACTATTGTTCAGATACTTATATAGAGACTTCAATAATAAGCTAAAACTTAACAAAAGACATCATAAACTTGCCTAAAATATATCAAAATTGTATAGTAAAACATTAAAGCGAGATCATATACCTTTTATTTAACAAAAATTGAGGTATTTGTGTTAAATGTTAGGAGCTTGTAGAGGAATTAAGCATGAGAAGCAATATTAACTCGCGTGGACATCAGGTAAGTTGGGATCGGTGTTTCATAACATATGGGAGTATCATTTTAGGATACTTAGAGAATCAAGAGTACTCGTTTGTGGTTGTAGCTATATTATATATATGTATGCTTGTATGTGCTTTTGATACTGATTTATGATTGGGGGATGATCTCCGAGTGCTATTTTCTTATTGAATATATTATAGTTAGTGTGTTTTGAACTTGATTGCTCACCCAATAAGCTAGATTAATCCTAACTTGACTAAGATCTAACCTGACATCCGTGATAACTTAATAGGGATAACGATTAGGTTGTTAAACCAAATATCGACACCTTAATAAGGATGGTAGAAATGTTTCTTTTCCCACCCTTAGTTGAATTAATTAAGGCTAAGCTAATATAAATAGGAGCACTATCAACCTCCTAAGATATCAACAACCATCTACACTCACCCGAAATCCATCTATTCTCCCATTTCCTAATTTTCTCTCTCTCTCTCTCTCTCTCTTTGAACCACCATCATCTAGTGGTTATCATTTTAAACCATAACCATCATAAGCTATAGGACCCCCAAAAAACCAAAAACTAATCAACTCCTCACTCCTAGCCACCACCATCGACCGTAACTGAACACCACCACCACCAATGCCCAACTCTAACAACCACCTAAACCACCTTTAAACACCAAGTTGTCATCGCTACATCTCAATTCCCCAATCTAAAACACACGAATCTCCTTTCACTCGTTTGATTCAATTGCTAAAATCACCCAAATCGAGCCCCCTTAAATTGCCTCTTTCCTTCTCTTACCCCAACTTGACCCGAAGATCTAAACCCGACTCGAGGACTTGACCAAACTAGCCTAATCCAATCAAGTCCAACCTATACATACTGCAATCTAGTCTTCTTTCATTTTATTTTGTATCTATGCTATTTTTTTTTCATTTATTTGTTCATTTATTGTATGTTATTATAGAAATCACATGTAAAAGAAAAAAAAAATCGAAAAAAAATAAAAAGAAGAAGAAGAAGAGAGAAAACAGAGGAAGAGCCATGTTTATATTTATCTTTCTAGTTTTTTTTTCTTTGGTAAAAAATACAATAATAAAAAGTATATATAGAAAAAATGTTTAATCGTCTAGAAAAATGTATTTTTCCAATATATATATATATATATATATATATCTTTTGAAAATTTAAGATTTCTTAGAATTTTCAAAAAAAAAAAAAAAGAAATTAGTACCCTTTTAAGGAATTTTTCTAAAAGAAAAATAAAACAAATTGGCTAAAGAACTTAAACTAGTGTGTTTTTAAGAATCAAAAGAAACTAACACACCTAAAATTTTATAAAATGAACTACAAAAATATGATCCTGATTACTGAGTACTTAGACACCTATAGGGTAACTTAAAAATTTAAAAAATTATTCCTACCGCCCCCACCTTGCACGTTACACCCCCTTCCCCACAACCTTCCATTGTAATTTTTTTTAGTTTCTTATTTTTCATAAATAGGTATAGTTTCCTTTATTATTTGCGAATATATATTAGTAGGGTGTCTTGAAAAATAAATATTAATGTTGGAATGTTTTAGAGAAAACTCGATTAGGGTTTGATAAAGTAACCCTCGATACTTAAATATCTAGTTTCATGAAACCTTTCTTAGAAAAAAAAAATGTTTTTCAAAATCATAGGCTAATGTTAATTAATTTTAATTTGATTACCTTTCCCAGTTTTACTAGGTGACAACTCTATTTATTTTCAAAAACAAGAAATTAGGTTTTCCTTAATTTTGGTTAAGGATTTAAATTAAATAGGCGTAAGATTTGGTTTAAATCAAATTATGGAAAATGAACAAATAAAGCAAAAATATCAAGCTTGATAGTAGGGAATTTTTTTTTATTATTTTTAAGATTACTCCAAAGGTACTTTCGTATCTGTTAGTTGGAATTAAATTACCATAATTTAGTATGATTTTTTAGAAAACTTTCAGTACGTTTGTTAATTTTAAATTAGGAAAAAAAAATTCTAAGTTTATGTAATTATCCATTTAATTTTTGTAGGAAAAAAGATCAAATGCTTTTTGCTATTTAAATTTTCACACCTAAACTGTTGGGTCTAATCTTGGATTCATAGGCCTATCAAATCAGTAGGCTTTCATTGTTGAACTGCTAAAGCCCTTAAGGCTTAATGGTTCACCATCCGGTAGTAGGCTTGAGCCAGTACGTCAACCCATTGAGCTGGTTTTTAATCGGTTTTGCAATTCGAAACTGGCCCCTAGATAGGTCTAACTACCTATGGTACGCTGCTAATTTTGTTATTGATATCAGAGCTTTACGGTGGTTTTTTAATGCTTGTTCTTTTTCACTTGTTAGAAGGGAAACAAATAGTTGTACTGAGTGAGTTGTATCCCAGAGTAAAAAGGGCTTGAGTTTATGTTTTCGGGTTGAGATCACACGAAGTCCTTTGGTTGATTTGTCAGGAAGAAGCTCTTCTGCTTTTTGAGTGTTAATATATATTATTTATTTTGGAAAAATAAAAAGAATTTAAATGATATAATTTATAAATGGAGCCTTAATGTATAAATAAATAATGAAAGACTAGACAATGCAACTTTAAAAGATAGACAAAACTAAAGGTTATTGAACGACTATTTATTATATATGACTGAAGGGCATCCTTTTCCATTTAGTTCTAAAATAACTTTTTGGGAATTGAGGAATAGGAGAAAACTATCATCCTCTCAAATAAGTCTGCATCTTGAAAGTACTTTTAGAATTCCAATTAATAGACTTTTATTTTAGAGATATCCAAAGGGAAAAAAATGATTTACAATTAGGTAATATAAAACAAGATGGAAAGTTTCAATCCAATTTTTTAAATTGTTCGTAGATCCAAAGTTATTCATAATTTTTTTTTTTTGGACAATGAAAGTTATTCACAATTTACTAATGCCATAATTTAAAAAACATAAATTAAAAATCTATTATATTCAGTTGCTAGAAGGATTGAAAGTCCTATAAAGATTTTCCATTGGAAATAATTTTAAGACCTTAATTTAAATTTGAACTATGTAATTGGTACTTTTGATTTCTCTAGTAACAAACTTTATTTAGTATTGAAAGGTATAAGACCCTAATTTTTCCTTTTAAATTACGGATTTGAAGGCCCAAATTTAATTTTGCAAAACTAGTTGGAATAATTTGAAAACCTAAATTTCTTAAATTTATAGAATCGATAACCTTAATTGATCAACTATGTAAAAATCACAATTATTAACAAATTTAGAATCCAAAAACCACTACTACATTTGATGGGAGTCGTATTATAGATAAATGTTGGACCTTTTTCTTTTTCTTCTTCTTCTTCTTTTTGTTTGAAAAACTATCCATGTAAAGAAGAGCTTAAAATTCTTCTTAGAGTACAAGTTACAGCTAACTAAAGAAAGTTGATTAATAACAAGGTATGCATAGTGGTCAACCATCATAGCTAGTCAGGTCGACTAGTTTGGTTTAAAGAG
Organism: Lumnitzera littorea; assembly: GCA_024138015.1. Classification (NCBI taxonomy): domain Eukaryota; kingdom Viridiplantae; phylum Streptophyta; class Magnoliopsida; order Myrtales; family Combretaceae; genus Lumnitzera; species Lumnitzera littorea. The sequence goes on from JAMXBB010000012.1 coordinate 39,406,229, forward strand.
GCATTACTCTTTTTTATTTTTATATTTTGAAAATTTTTATTGATATTTGCATAAAGCTTAAAGACAGACTTACAAAACTTAAGCAATTCTTATTACAAAGAAATTTGAGAATCTACATGAAAACTAGAAGAAAATAAATATAAATTTAACAAAGTAAGACATAGGCAATGTAACTAATTTAACTAACTAAACATGTATAGGCTAATAGGAATAAATAAAAGGATTCATATGAAATCATGAGCAATCCAAGTGGGTAATTTAGTGTTGTATGATGGTTGTGCTTGTGGATTTAGATTTTTGATGATCAAGAAAGCACACACTAATCGTAGTCTTTCACGTAGGTGGTGTATCAGAATGATATCATAGCTAGGTCCTAAATTATTGAATGGGTTCTTGATGTTATAATTTATGTATAATGTGCCAAAATACTTTATATATATCACATAGATCGTGTGATAGGTTATGTAGAAGCATTTTTATTTTTCTTTGCATTTTCTAACACTACAATGCTGCATGTTGATATGTTGAAAGGAAGATCAACTGTATTATACTAGCGATATAGGATACCAATATAGATTGTTATGTCAGACTATTATGCTAACGTTGAGTCCAATAGTAACATTGGGATGACATGGCTAAGCTTCTGAGTCAAGAGTATTTAGGAAGTAACCAACACTAAATATATTTTTATGTATATATGTGCTCGTTGGAGTTGATCTACAATTTTTTTTTTTTCTAAATTGCACTAGACATAAGAATGTTTTTGGAAACTTGTTCCATTTACGTGTGCATGTGCTTGGTGCAGCAGATTATCTGTTAAGCAATTGCTCACCCCCTTTTGGGACCTTTGTTTTTCAGGTGTCAGACTAAATAGACTAGAAGTTTGAGTGTGTTGAATCCAGCCTTGTGTATTTCCGTTGATGTAGGAATATACATTGAACTGGCATTTTATGTGTTCAAGGCATGATAATAAATATATATAAAGCATTTTTTCCGTAAAATGATTTAGAATTTGTAGTTTCTATATAGTTAATAATCGTTACAAGTTTGCAAATAATCAACTTAGTAGATTCACTTAGTGATTCATAAATTATCACATGGTCGGAACATTGCTATAATTTCGTAAAACTTATTTTGTAATATTTAATTTTACCATATACATATAGTCTATAATTTAGTGAAATTCGCGATTCCTTTTCTTCTCATTAAAACATTTGTTTCTTTGCTAACTAACCGTGAATCATGTGAAATTGCATATTTTTGTAATTAGACTTGTGATTTGCTTCTGAGTAATGTAACATTGATGGAAGTGTGTAAAAGTATTATTCTTCCTTAAAATGTTGTTAAGAAAAAGAACAACCCATCAGATATCCTCATCGTTTTTATTAACTTGAGAGTGAATGTACTTTATATCATTTTTATAAAATTTATAGATATGCTTAAATTCTTCGATAAATTATTAAAAATGGTCTTCGAGCGGGAAATATGCCACAAGCAGATGAAGCTATGCGAGATAATACACGTGAAGCGCGGGACAATTATGATTATGATTGGAGAAAAATACCTCAAATAGAAATAAAAAACATTTAGTTTGTGCATTTCTAAATAAAAAACATAAATAAAAAATAAACTTGCTACTGCATAACAGGACTGAAGTAAGTTGGTACTTAGATTAATGGTGCAACAATGGACAGAAGAAAATAATAATAGATGAATAAAAAGATAGAGATATAAAAAAATAATATAAAAGTAAATAAAAATCTAGCGTCAAAATAGTAAAGTAATCCACCTTCCAAATGCCGGCAATAAATCCAACTGTTGCCAGACCAGAATCCACGATACCATACCATCTTGCCCAGTGTGAACAAGACGAAGTCCACTGGTCAATAAAACCCTAACGCCCTTGCGATTCTTAGCGCGACTTTTCAGGTAATAGTACTCTACGTGGAGTTGCTATACGGTGGGGAGGGATGCTAGCTGAAAGTACGGTCCTCCAGAGATCCACGTATAATTTTTTTTTTTTTCCAACTTTATCAGAAAAACGTCTTTGGTTTAAAATAATATAGTTTACTGGAATCTATAAGAATTTTGAAAAAATTGTTCAAGAACTTTTACAAGGACTTCGAAGTAAAGTAAGAAAATCCTTAACACTTAAACTAGTGATGTATCCTCATTATTGTTATTATTATTATTATTATTAAATGTTTAAATATTATTAAGATTTAGATCTTTCAAAGATATTGTTACAAATAAATAGTTCTTATACTCATAAATTTTTTTAAAGAAGATGGTATCAAAATGATGTTGTGGAATATTTAAAAAATTTACAAAATGACAATGACTGATTTATAGTTTTAAGTGACTTTAGGAAAGCAATAACTTTAGAAAATTCATTTTTATATTATTAAAATTTACAAACCATTTATTTATTCAATAGTATTGAATCTTTGTCTTAGAGTGAGCCTAACAAACGAAAATCACTCGTTGCGGTCTAATGAAAATTAAACTAGGCAATTAATTCATTTCTGCGGAGTCGAGACGTTGAAGTCCAATATAAAAAATCCAAGCCATCTCGTGCTTACGTCCAGCAGCTTCTTTTCAGTCCATAAATGCGCGCTCTAGAAGCAAAACAACAACATCTCGAAGCTGGTGGTTCTGCAGCGGCGGTTCGGGGTAAAATGAGATCGGACAGGGAGGAAAACAAGTTGAATATGATAAGAGGGTCGGTGCTATGCATGTCTAAATAATTTTTTAAATGATTTATTCAGCCCATCAAGGGTGGGGGGTGGGTGGACTGGTGGGGTGGTAGAGAAATACTCTGAACTAGATAAACCGGTTAATTTAATGCCAAATCCAGTCTAACCAGCGGAACGGTGATGTGGCACGAGCTACTGACCGGCAATTCTAGTTCTTCAAGCAATAATATTTTCCTCTGTTCATCGGTTTGCATCTCTACTTTATTTTGTCAATTACTTAATTGAAATCATGTGCACATCTATATATACTTGAATAGTTTAGAAAAAGCGTACAAATATTTTTGAAACATTGTTAACTTGGGTTGCTACAGCGAAGTTTAGCAAGGGAATACCTCCTTTTGATTACAAAACTTTAAATTTTAACTTTTTGTAAAAATATATTCCATCAATTGCACTATGTAAATATATATCTTGCTTCACTTCACAACGACACTATTTACTGCTATATATGAGATACACACACACCACCTGCAAATGGAAGTACTCTTGAAGTTCTCGACTCTACAAATATTTCGCTGACATCATTTTCTTGATGAACACTTATGAAAGAAGAAGAATGCCGAGAGAAACTGAATTATTAATTCTAAGCTATGGATACAAATCAATATCTCAAGAGGCCATAGTATTTATTCTATGCAAGGCATGTGGAGAAATGGATTTCATAGCAGCAACACTAATGTCAATTTATTCTACTTCAACTTATCAACAATAGAAGAAGTATTACTTCCATCAACATAGTCAAGTGGCAAAAATTGATCTAGAGCACCTACACCACAAATTTGAAGAAGTTGATTTAATGAATTGTCCAAAACCCCTAAGCTTTACCAAATGAGCTTCTAGAGGACAAAATGTAGATGATCATTTTGGTAATTGGACTCATGGCTCAATTTAATGCCATAGATTAATATAATGGGCTGTTAACAGGATTTAGGAAACCGAGTCAAAGTAAAGATATTTTAGGGAAATATGCTTAGAAGGCTTGGAATGGGGATCGCTAAACTAGTTATTCCACTTTTAACCTTTCTCAATTGACTTGTACATAAAAAGTGCACATGAAAGAGACCTCTCTAAGCCTGTTTAGACTTTGTTCAACCTCAAATGAAGTTGTTAGGTCTCTTAACTTGTTTTTTATGATAACAAAATATGTTATAAGTTTTTATTAATGTACTAACAAATGTATAGGTATTCTAATAGTTCTCCAGAAAGTTTAAAATTGTAAATTAAGTTTTTTTTTTTCAGAAACTTATTTAGAAGGTCTAAATCAATTGAAAAAGAAATAAATCTAAAATATTCAGAGAATGTTTCAAATACATATATAAGAAGAGTTAGTACAGTATTTCAAAAATTTATTTAGAGACTTTAAAGATAAGTAAGCCAATATTCTTTAGAAGGTTACTTAAATAATTAGTCTAAAAAAAGTACCGTTGAAATTTAACAAAACATCAAATTCAAAGTGAATAAAGCCTAGCTCCACTAGATTGGATATAGTAGGGAAATACACTTAATCTCATTTCACTTAAGATAGAATTAAGATCTATAGGAATTATTTTTAAGCAATTTTATCTTTGGATAAATCAAGAAAATAACCAACATTAGATAAGGATAAGGTTGACTTTGAACTTTGTAAGATTTCAATTTCAAATTTGAAGCTCATTTGGAGATTGTAGATAAAGTACATTTGACTAAGATAAAATTAAAAGATCCGATTTAAATTCAAAACTACAAGATTTTTTTTTTAAATATCTATGGATTAGCTTTAATGTTAAATATGGATAAACATAAGGTGAAGATAATCTTCAACAAAAGCCATTGGAAGACTCCAGTATAAAAGGAGAAAGGATTTAAAGTGTGAAGCACATTTTTAAGAAAGAAAAAAATACATTTGTTACACCTTGGTCATAATTAGTTTCTACCATCCAAAAGAGTACATAACGTTTCTTAAATACTTCTTCAAAAAGTTGAATTGAAGCAATTTATTCATCAATCATCATTTCTATTTTTTTATGAAATTATTTGAGATTTGTATTGTTGTTCTTACTTATAATTTGTAAACTTTGTTTGTTGTTTGAGTGTTAAGAGAGGTTAGATTGTGCTTTGTAGAACTGTAATTAACCTAGATTGTAAAAAGACTAGATAGGTAAAGTAAAGTATTGTGAAGCCTTTGTGTAGGAAATTCTTGTAAACTTCTTATGATTTTGATTTAGTGGATCAAGTGAAACGATATTGATAAAGTAGACTAAGTCCCCAATAGTAAAGATGGAATAGAGTAGCAAGCAAAAAGTTGAAGCTTTATAAATCCAAAGTCAAATATTCTCCTTCTTATCTTTTTATTTTAAATTGTTTATTAATAATGTTCTAAATTATTAAAATATCACTATTTACCAAATTAAGTTATTAAGAGGGCTACTTTTCAACTTACATAAAAAGGTTTCAAAATTTTGAAGATATCAATTCACTTTCCTCTTGATATCTTATAAGAGACTAACAAAAGTTATTTGGACTTAAATAAGAGTTATGGACTTGTTTCCTTATTAATAAGCTTATATTTTATAAGCCGTAAGGCTTATCTATAGTACATGGCCTAAACTTACGATCCATATGAAAAGAAGCAGTGAATCCTAGCCGTAGGATCTTAGCCATGGGATCATCTAAGGCTATCTGACTGTTTCCAGTAATGCTAGATCTTAGTCATCCATCTTAGTGTAATCCAATAGCTAAAATCTATAAATAAGAGACTCATCCTCTCATTTGGATTATTCTAAGCACTTGTTAGCTTCAAAAAAGTATGAAATCTATACTGAAGTTGCTTCATGAAAGATCAAACAAGCTACTTAGTGAAAAATGAATCAAGAACATTTAGAAAACGCAAAGTTTCATCTTTTGTCACACATGCATAAGTGATAGAGTCTACCTATTCCTCCTCCCACTAATCTCTCAATTACATTCATACACGTATCATTAGATTAAGTGATCTCCAAGATCAAGCACATGCGTATAGTACATGATTGATCATCAATAGCAACCCTACCTGCATACTTTAAATTATAATCATTTTCCTTATTCAACAAACACCTATAAGTGAAATCTTATAATTTAAAAGGCCTTTTAATAAATTCATATTAAACAACCAAAGTATTTTACTATATTTTTCTCTCGCCTCTCTTACCCTCTCATTTCTCTTTCCCTTATTTATTATTTATTTATTTATTTACTTAGATTTTGTAGCACTTTTGATGGCTTCTTTTTTTTTAGACCAACTATAGGGATGGAGTATTTAAACCCTAATCTATCCCAATAGGAGACTAATGGTAATGCTACTAAGTCATAACAACCTTAGCATTTTGATGACTTCTTACTTCATGCACTTACAAATTCTCTTTGAAGTGATCTTTATTGACCATGACTCAATGTTCATGATTCATGTCACCTACACATGCAAAGGAAGTACTAATTCAAATTTAGTTTTTTTCTAAAGGATAAAATTGGGGAAAATTATAATCTTACTATGATCAACTTGATTTTTAGAGGATCAAATTCATAGGTAATTTCTAATTCCTCATTGAACCCTAATTTAGATAATTGAAGTTGATTCTACTTCATTAGGATTAACTATGGTAAGTACTTGGAACCGTACCTTTTCAGGAGGATTCTTAAATAGGTTTTTCATTCTTCTTCTAATGATAAACTCCATAGGTGCTTGTTCTAATTTCATTTCAATATGCAATTGACTTACTTTCAACATGGTTGCTTAGGATTGTTAATACTATGATTTGTAGATAAGTTTGAATTTATTTTTCTACCATTACCATTTTAATTCCTGTACCTATAACAATCTAAGAATTAGATAACTTTATGCTGTACAATTATTTTCACGTTTCATGGATGTAATCGCTCATCTACGTTCATAATACTTCATGAAGGCAACAATATAATCCCATTCTACTTTAATTTAGAGGAATATAATTCCAATCATGGTATAAGTATTTTAGTTTTATGGAATTATTTTGCAATATTAACTATTTTTTAAAGAGTTTAAAAGGATACAATAATTACTTATGCTTTGTTTTCTAAAATAATATATATATATATTTTGGGTTTCCATTTCATAAATTTCTAACAATATTAGCAATGATTTTTGCATATATCTTTTCCTTTCGAGAATTCCATGATTTTGTAACAAATGATTAAATTTGTACCAGTGAAACATTTATTTCAAACTCAATTATTATACAACAAATTGGTATTATGTATCTACATAGAAGAACCTTTTGAGTAATGAGAGCAGGACATAAAATAAGAAATCATACGGAGTTTCCATAAAAGAGCCAGTGAAAGAAGTTCTAAATAAAGACATACAATATGATGTGCAAAGTGAATGTGATCTAAAAATAAACTAAATGGTGTAAATAAGGCTCCTTATGCTTTAGGGATCTTTTTAGAACAAAAGTTACTAATATATTTCTTTTTAAATTTGAATATTCAAAATTTTAATTAAAATATATCATCTATAAATTTCATGTCCTTTTATGCAGTTCCTTTATATTACATTTAGCATGAGAGAATGGTGTCGAATACAATGGGATGGAATAGAAGAGAAGGAAATGTAATGAAATGAAGAGCCAAATTTGAGCATGCACATAAGTATTTTTGTGATTTTTTTTTTTATTGGGTTTGGCTATGGGGCGATGGCATGCATGTTGGTATGGGAGGTTGTAAATTATGCTAATAGCTTTACTCTATGGATAGCCATCATCCATTAATTGCTTAAAATGAATGCAATTAATGAGTATACGTTACATTTTATGTAGTTGCTGTACTCCTAAGTCCAATGCTTTAGGGGTAAAGTTGGTTTATGGGTGGGTGGAGGCTGAGGGGGCTATAAGAGCCCCACCTATTTAATGCTTTTAGTGTAGGGCCAGTGGATGGGAGGAGGGTGAGGGGGACTACAAGAGCCCTATCCTATATAAAAGCCCATAGCTTATGCACTACATTTAAATTATGTCAACAACTTTATTCTATAATAGTCGTCTTCCATTAATTGCCTAAAATGAATGCAATTAATGAGTCCATATTACATTGTATGTAGTAATTATACTACCAATCCAATGCTTAATACTTAATACACGCCATAATGAATTTCTTTTTTTTTTTAATGAAATTTATGATTTTAATGATTTTTTTTCTCCTTTTATCCATTTTATAAAATATTATTTTAACAATATTCAAGAAAATGAATCTTTTATTGAAGTAAACCTAAAATTAATTAGCGCATTCCAATTTTCCTTTTTTTTCCATTTATAAATAAATTTTCATATTTAAATTTACTAAAATTAAATTTTAAAATCTTACTTTACCATATTTATAATTTACTGAACAATATCAATTATATACCTAATTTATTAGCAAAAAAATAACATTTAAATTGATAATCTCTCTCTCTCTCTCTCTCCCTCTAAACAACAATCAATTATACTTTGCAACATGTGATACCTATATATTAAACTATGAATAAAGTTCTATATATAGTAAGTACAATATTTTAAATATATACTTTGCAACTTATGACACCTAGATCATATAGTTGATAATATGTGCTATGCACTACATGTATTATGCATCATACTATCGATAATATAACATATTTCATACATTGATAATATTGGTGATGGCCATCCTACTTTTTTAATTCTGTGTCCATCCTTTATTCTTATGTTTGGAAATGTCTAAGAAATGGAATGGAATGGAATGAAATGTATATATAGTGTTATTTATGAGAAGTACTTTTAGTTATTAAATATCATAATTAGGTCAAAGGTTAAAAAGTAATTTTCATTGACAATAATTAATTAAGGGAGATGGGGGAGGGGTGGAAATGACGAAATGGATTTGTGATTTTGCCTTGTCATTGACATATCCTGTTATTACTAATTTTTACAATTTATACCCAACTCTATTATGTAACATATAAAATGTGATTGTTAAGATTCATAAGCTATCTTATAGTAATAGACATCTATTAACAAAATTTTGCTTTTCTATCATTTCTTTTCTATAACACAAGTTGCACATATGATATTCTTTTTCTCTCTTTTGTGCTTAAATTTAAGTATTTCTATATAATTTTAGTTTACGCATCACGAGTGTATATTTACTAGTGTTTTTATTAAGTAAATATATTGAGGTAGTTTTAAGAGAGAGAGAGAGAAAGAGCAAAATCATAATTGAAATATCAATTCAACTAATATATATACTCTACTTTACGATTTTAATTTATAGAGAAAATTGTTCCTTTGAAAAAGGATCATATTCCAATATAAATTAAATTTTATAATATGATTTTTAATATTGTGATGAATCATTATTTTTGCGATATAGATGATAAGATTTTCTCCTTTAGAACTAGCATTAGATAATGATATATCTCAAAGAAAATTAAAGACATATAATACGATAACCTTTTTCTTAAAAAGAAAAAAAGAAAATTGCACTTGTGTTTTGTAGACTTTAGCTAAAAGCTTTTGGTCATGTATTTTGCGAATGATAGATCCAAAAAGTTCTCAAATATTATTTACATAAGTATCTTATGTTAGACAAATGTAGGCCTAACACTACCTTTTTAATGTTTCAAATCATGAATCACAAGTTATAAAGACAAGAAATAAAAGTACATATATATAAAGGAATAAGATACATAAGATTAATGTAGAGTATACTAAAAGTAAAAGGGTGACCATGAGTATGACCGTAAACAATCTGCTAATGTAACAATATAATTGTACATCTTAGGTTAAAAGAAATTAATAACTAAACCAATAAGTACTAATTGACCAATTTCAACCACTTAACCTAAAAGTTTTTAATAAATACATTATTTACTACTTGGCCTTGTATACTACTACTCAATTCACACAATCCATGTGAAACTCTATTCTCATTCCATTCATGTAGTGTATCACAATCTCCTTTAAATACATGATATCCTTAACACCAAACCTTAAAATTGTGTCTAGATCTTTTCCTTTTTCTATTATCCTCACATCAAACACCTAATAGTAGAAGGCTAGCTCTAATACAATTTGCAACACCCTTAAGTTAAAAGTAGTTTAAATCAAGCTAACAAACACTAATAAACTCATTTTAACCACTTAGCTCAAAAGTTTCCAACTAATACTAACATGTCATTCTGTACTTGTCTATATATAACACTACTCAACCTCTCCCACTATCTATTTGGGACTCTTTTAACATTCCACTCACATGGCATATCATAATGATACGAGATTTTCATAACCACTTTGAAACAATACTTCCACAAATTGAGTCCTTTATCATATACATTGATCTTTTTCAATCTTAGGTTTACTCATTGTATACAGCAACATATATAGTTGTTGGAAGCTCTAAAGCATTAACTTAATAAAAGAAATAGCCTCAATGACAAAAAAATAAACTAACTAAGTCGTGCCATAGTTATTAAAATTGTGATCAAATATAGGATTTTATAAGTTTATGATTTTATTATGTTCTTCTTAGTTAAAACAAATGTAAAATCATATAAGTGCAAATTTTTTGTAGAATTATAAATTTTGATTTATAATTCCATAAGCTTATGTTACTAATTTTCATACAATTCTATACAATTTTACCAATTCTATACATTTAAAGTAATAGTAAAATTATAATTTTGACAACTACATTATTGCTATGCATCAAAATAGCATCTTTCAATCGATGATGGGCTTAGGTGATCAACATAGCCTATGGTGATTAATCACTAACCCATTTTTCTAGAGTAGCCGTCCCATAGTCAATTGTCGCTTATTAGCAATCAACTACTGCTCATCAAAACATACCTCGATTTAACTTTTTTTTCTCGTTCCTTCACTTACTAATGATTTAAAAGGTTATCTCTCATTCAAAGATATGACATGAATAGGGGAAAAAAAACAAACAAGGACTCATATAAAATGGCAAGTATATGTTTTAGAACTACATATATACTTTTCCCTTAAATAAAATCTCTAAGGAAATTGTACATGAAAGTATCTATGTTAAGAGTCAAGTTTAAGTAGAAAATTGAACTTTCAAGTGATTCAAATAAAGGATCAACGTTGTGTTATGTAATTCAAATAGAGGACTGAATTTTCAACTCGTTAAAAATAAAGAATTAACATTTAGATATGTATTTCAAATAGAGGATTAAAACCCTAGTTTTATATCAATTTTAATACTTCATTTGCATCACTTGTTATAACTTTGATCCTCTGTTTTAACTAGCTAAAAGATTAATTGATAGGAATTAACCCCTTAGACGGATCACAAGAAGTCAAGCTAGAGGACTTCAAGGGTCAGCAATTTGATGTACGAGTTTGGGAAGAAGTCCTTGAACTCTTGCGTGGCTTAGTTGAGACACTAAAGAGGTCGACCTACAATTGCTAAGTTCTAGATTTAATCAGCACGAGTCTCTTAGTGCCATGCCAAGTGGTTCTTTACTCTCACATCCTTGACCTTGTGGTTTCTCAACACCTCAGTTAATAATAGAATTGATGCCGAGAGTTTATTTTCCTTCCCTTTGTCCTTCTGGCTACAACTCGCCCTTAGTAGGCATTGAAAGGCCACAACTTGGATATAGTCGGAGGTTGATTCCCATCACCTAACTACCAATACTTTTTGTTTTTGCTTATGTTGTATCATACTCTTGACTTACAACCATCAAGTGACACATGCCTTTTGACACAACATTCCTGAATGATTCTTTCCCTTCCATACTAAATATTCTTTGTCTTTTTTACCCCTTTTTAGCATGATTAATGTAACATAATTGTAAAATACCTTTTTGTCTTTTCATACATGTAAAATAACCTTAGTAGGCAAATATATAAATCCCCACTTTCCTCTTATGCAAACGATCATCCAACTTTCAATACAAAATTATTCTCTCTGAGTAACCTTAGTATTCTTGTTAACTCTTAACTCTTATCTATTCCCCTTAGCAAAGAGTAGTGGCGAGTGGCCCTTCAATTCGGACTAGTATATCATATCCAGTGGATTATAGGTCGAGTAGGGTTGCATGGTGCATCATATTCATTCAGTAGCTGCTCAGACTTTACTAGCTTTTTCTCTATTATTTTGGTTCCCCTCGTTGTGGTGCTTTCTTCATGTGTCTAACCTCGAAAATGCATTAGATTCACTAGTATCAGATCATGGTTCTACGAGGGAGTATGTGAAGTTTTAGTGAAGTTTTAGTTCACATTATTGTTGATAGCTACTATATTCCTTCTGTAGCTACTGCAATATATTGTATGTGTTCATAAGTGCGGTTTCATTGATAATTTGTTTTACTCTATTTTCCATTACGACAACAAAGCAATTTTGTTAGTAGTTTGTCAATTTGTTCGAAAAGGTATTATGCAATGTTAAATTTAAGTGTTTAAGGAATTATTGGTGACTAAGGTAGTAGTCATAATGCTAGTAACACCCTAGGGTCTATTGATGAAAAGCTTGACAGACTCACAAACCTTATTGAGAGTCTAGTCACTGCAATGCAAGTTAATAGGTAACAACCCCAAGGTGTTCAGTAGCAAAACCCACAAGATGGCGTACTTGAGAGATACTATGGTTAAGATAATTAAACCAATCACTCAATTCAACCGCTACGAGCTAGATGAGTAGTAGATAGGGCTACTAGATGAAGACTAAAGTTAGAGGAGATTAAGGAAGATGATGAGGAGATTGATGTCTAAGAGTTTGGTGAAGAAGAAGTTTATTATTACCAATCATAGGGACGAGGAAGCCGAGTTCCTTAAGGGCTAGACAATGTTAAAGTGCAAATCTCGCCTTTCGGTGGAGGTAGAGATGTAGATGAATACTTGGAGTGGGAAGAAAAGGTCGAGAAAGTATTTAAGTGTTATGGGTATGAGGATATGGTTAAGGTCTAACTTGTTGTATTGGAATTTACTAGATACACCACCATGTAGTGAAAGAATCTAAATGCTGCTAGAGCTAGAGATAGGAGATGAGGTGTCAGAACATGGGATGAGATGAAAAGGCTATTAAGAGGTAGATTTGTACCTGAAACCTACTTGCAAGATACATTTACAAAATTGCAAGAGCTTCAACAAGGGAGCAGAGTTATTGATGATTATGTCAGGGAATTCTAGATGCTTATGATCCGAGCCAACGTGGAAGAGCCAGAAGCACGTACCATATTGAGGTTTATTTCTAAACTCAGATTTGAAATTCACAATATTGTAGAAGTACAGAGATTTTATACCTTAGACAAGGCCATCAAGATAACGCATAGGGTCAAAAAGCAAAGGAGAAATATTCCAAGTCAACCTGAGCAAACATTCTCCTAAGCTCCCGTATCGTGCCGACCTGTTCAAGCTGACCCGAGGAGGCCATACCAAGCTCAGGAAAGGAATAACTAACCTAAGGAAAAGATCCAAGCTGATCTAAAATGGCTAACATCGAAGAATGTCACTAAGGTTCGAAGTTTCCACAGCTTAGCTTCTTTCTATAAGCGATTTATTAAGGACTTCAATACAATAGCCGCCCTATTGACCGAGTTAACAAAGAAGAATGAAGGGTTTAGGTAGGGCCATCGAGCCGAGCAAAGCTTTAAGGAAATCAAGGAGAAGCTCACCTCGACCGACATCCTATCACTATCAAATTTTGACAAACCCCTCGAATTGGACTGCGATGCATTAGGAGTTGGAATTAGTGTTATCCTGATGTAAGGATGATGGCCCGTCGCTTACCATAGTGAGAAACTGAATAGCCTAGCCCTAAAGTATTCTGTGTACGAGAAAGAGTTATACTCCCTTTTCCGAGCCCTCACTGTCTAACAACATTACTTGCTGCCACAAAAGTTTGTTATTTACACTAACTATGAATCATTGAAGTATCTAGGTAGTCAAAACAAGCTTTCAAAGAGGTAAGCTAAATGGTTGGAATTCATGAAAGGATTCTCGTACATCATTCGGTACAAGAAGGGGAGTATAAATGTGGTCGCTGATGCTCTATGATGATAGCAAACTTTGCTGACCACTTTGCAAACAAAATTATTAGGATTCTCACTCATTATAGAGCAATATGTTGTTGACCCTTACTTTGGTCCCATTGTTGAATAGTGTCAAGCGGGGGTAGTTGTTGGATGATATTATCTTAAGGACTACTATCTGTTTAAGGATTGCAGACTATGTATTTCAAACTGCTCTACACGAAAACTATTGGCTTAGGAAGCTCGTAACATTAGACTTTCAAGCCATTTGGGGAGGTCAAAACAGCCAATCTATTAAAATAGAATTTTTACTGGCTAGGCTTGGCCAAAAATGTCTATAAGGTAGTTGGTCATTGTGAAGTATGTAAGCATGTTAAGGGGAAGAGAGAACTCTATGGAGAGTACATGCCTCTGCCAATGCCTACCTTACCATAGGTCGACCTTGGCATGGACTTTGTTGTAGGGTTGCCTTAGATACCTAAAGGAAAAGATTCTATCTTTGTTGTAGTGGATCGCTTCAGCAAGATGGCTCACTTCATTCCATATCATCAGACTAATGATGCTTTATATATTGCTGATTTGTTTTTGTAGGAGATTGTTTAACTATACGGAGTATCGTAAAGGATTGTCTCAAATTGGGACACAAAATTCTTGAGCTATTTTTGGAAAACTCTTTGAAGAAGACTTGGGATTAAACTTGTATTTAGCTCCAATAGCCACCTTCAGAATGACAACCAGATTGAAGTGGTGAATATGACACTAGGCAATCTGCTTAGAGCTGTTGTAGGAAAGAACTTAAGGGATTGGGATCTGTGCCTACCAGTTGTGGAGTTCGCCTATAATTGAACTATTCATAGCACTACTAGGAAGACCCCATTCGAGGTCGTTTATGGCCTTAACCCTATCATTCCCCTGGATATGATTGGCACCCCAACAACTATTAAAGAAAGTCAATCTAGAGTAGATCGAGCCTAAGAATTGCATGAGCTACAACAGTCTATTACAAGGAAGATCGCCAAGTTCAATTAGAGACAACAAGAGATTGGCAATTGAGGCCACTAAACTATTTGCTTCCAACTAGGAGACTTAGTATGGATTCACCTTAACTAAGAATGATTTCCGTACTTAAGACAAAACAAATTATCTTCTCGAGTTGATGTCTCATTTATGGTCTTGAAGAAGATCAACCGTAACGCCTACCAAATCGAGTTACCTAATGACTATGGTGTCTCCTTTACCTTCAATGTGTCCAATTTGATTCCCCACCAGCCAATAGAAGAAAACCTTGTGAGTGCCTCAAAAGAACGAGTACAAACCGCTTCAAATTTGAGGACAAATCTTTCTGACCTCCAAGTAGATGATAGGAATCAACCCCCTAGATCGATTACAAGAAGCCAAGTTAGAAGACTTCAAGGGCTCGCACAGAAAATACTAACTCTAAGCTATAATTGAGATGGGGACTCCTATCCCAATCCGACCTCCTACCGACCTGTCTGTCAGATTCTTATATATATCCAACATGCTCCTGCCCAGCTAAAGGTAACCTAAGAAAGGCTAGCCAAGCTGAAATCCCCAATCGATTACTGGCGCTTAACTCCAATTCAGTTGACTTCTTAACCAAATCGATTGGTCATCAACTTGATCTTGATCAAGTCAGCCCCTGATTACCAACACTTCTTGTTTCTAACTATGTTGTATCATACTCCTAACTTACAACCATCAAGTGATACATACCTTCTGACACAACATTCCAAAATGATTCTTTCCTCTCCGTACTGAATATTCTTTGTCCTTTTTACCCCTTTTTAGCATGATTAATATAATGTAATTGTAAAATACCTTTCTGTCTTTTCATATGCGTAAAATAACCTTAGTGGGCAAGTATATAAATCCCTACTTTCCTTGAATGCAAACGATCATCCAACTTTCAATACAGAATTATTCTTTTTGAGTAACCTTAGTGTCCTCATTAACTCTTAACTCTTATCTATTCCCTTTAGTAAGGAGTAGTAGTGAGTGACTCTTCAATTTAAACTGGTGTGTCATATCTGGTGGATTGTAAGCCGAGTAGGATTGTGTACTATATCATATCCATTCAATAGTTGCTTGGACTTTGCTAGCTTTTTCTTTGTTTTTTTTTTGTTCACCTTGTTGTAGTGCTTTCTCCGTATGTCTAACCTCGAAGACGCATCATTAATCCTTTATGTGAATCACCTAACATAATATTGATCCTTTATTTAAAACATTTGAAAATTCAATCCTCCATTTGAACTTGACCTTATGTATTGAGCCTCTTGTGTGTGATTCTTCCTAGAATCTCTATGTACATTGATTTTGATGGTACATATTTTTCAGGATTTATAGTGCTATGTGGAAGTAAAGAGGATTGAACATTTGGCATTAAAATGAAGTAAAAACTAGAAAATTAATTAAAGATGGCATATAGATTTGCATGGAAAACCCTCTTTGTAAAGGAAAAAAAAAAATCTACTATCATATAGTCCAATCTTTTCCTTTATGGAAAAGATAAAAATCCAATTGCTAATGTTTTTTTCTAGCTAATTATCATATTACAATTTTTTTTTTGTTTCTTTTTCTTTGTTTTATTTTTTTAGGTAGCGAGTGGGGGGGGGGGGGGGGTTTATGGTGGGGTGGTAGGGGCATTGGAGGGCAGGCAAAATCTCATTATTTTAGTTGGAAATCAGTTTTAATATCACTAAACTATAACAGTTTTGACAAACTTAATAAATGGAAGGAATAAATCTTAATCCATATTTATTTGCAATGATAGAGCTAAATATATTAAACTTCCAAAAATAGACATTGTAGGCTATAATGAAAGTTGTAAGAGTTTGAGACATGAACTCTAAACCAATAGAAGAAGCACTATAATTTTTGTAAAAGAAGCTAATAGATCTTCTTTAGACATCACATCTCTAATAAGAAGGATTTTGTATGACTAAAAGTTAGGACACGAAAATTAGTATCCCTAAAACTCAAATGCATTAATATGAAATGATGTGTCTCTAAAGTCGTATATATGGAGAAGCACCACAATAAACGAAAGCCAAAAGAAAGTAAAAGGGTTAGCAAATCCGAGTAGCTACCATTGGATATAATACACCAATTGATCCTACTCAATCTATAATTCGTTGAATGTAACTCACTAGTCTAAACTATAAGGTCACTTATCACTACTCCATATTAAAAGGAATATATAAGAGTTAAAAGAGAGTGAGAACACTAAGGTTGCTTAGAAAAGGAAATTGGTAATGATCAATAATGTAATAATGTAGTGTCTATGTACAAAGAAGTGAGGTATTTATATGACCTCAACTAAGGTTACACTAAATAAGGAAAAGATAAAAATGGATAATATACAAAAGATTCCAAAAACATTCTTAAAAGGGGTAAAGATGGAAAATAATACACCAGATGGAAAAGTAGAGAACCATTCTAGAATAATATGCTAAAAGACACTTGTTAAGAGGTGAGTAGAGGCTTATAATGTGGTTAGCTAAGTTGAAATGAATACTAAGGCAGCTTAGCGGCTGTAGGATCTTACTCGAATGAGGTTAGAAGAAAGTCAACAATCAAAGCTGATTTAGTTTTGTTCAAGTTAAAGCTCAGGTATTGAAGGGCCTCTTAATCCTCTCTAAGTTAGGCATCTCAGTAGCGCAACTTAAATAAAGGTCTAATGTTGGTTGGCTTAGGAGTTACCTTGATCACGGTATGAGCTCGGCAATATGTATGGCTACTTAGTCAGCATGCATGCTTGGCATGTCGATATGACCATTTGGCAAATCGGAAACTATGTTGGTACTTATAAGAGCTTGACACTTAGGTCAGTAGTAGTGTAAAAGATGGAGGTCAAAAAAGGAATCTTAGTCCTAAATGGGATATTGAGCCAGTATTCTTCATGTGAGTCCTTGGAGTCCTCTAGCTCGACTACGTATGATTGGTCCGAGGAGTTAATTCCTATCATCTGCCTAGAGGTCAAAAGGATTTGCCCTCAAATTCGAAGAGGTTTATGCCTCTTGTACTGTCTTAGCATTTATTGGGTTTTCTTTTAGTCAATAACGAATTAGGTTAGACACATTGAAGGTGGTGGAAACACCAAAGTTCTTAGGTAATTTAATTTGGTTAGCATTGTGGTTAATTTTCTTCAAAACTTGGAATGGACCATCAGCTTATGTAAATGGCTTACTCTGTCTTGACTGTAGAAATCTTTCTCAGCCAAAGTGAATTTATACTAAGTCACCTGGTTTGAAAGAAATAGTTCGATGGCCACAACTATCGATGCTAGGAACTAATTCCTCAAATCATTCACACGTAATCGAACTAAATGACTACAAGAACTCATATGGAGAATACTAGCTCAATACCCCATTCAGGACAAGGATTCCTATTCCAATCTCCATCATTTACACTATTGTTAACTTAAGCACCGAACTCTCATAAGTTCTAGTATAGTTTCCAAGCTACCAAGCAATCATGCCTACCTATCTAGTATGCATGCCGACCAGTTGAGTAGCTATATCTATTGCCGGGCTCATACCATGATACAAACAGCTCCCAAGTAAACTAGCATCATACGTTTGTTTGAGCCACACTGTCAAGATATCGACCAAGAAAGGATCAAAGTGTTCCTCATTGCCTGAGCTTTGACCTGAACCTAACCAAGTCAGCTCTAACCGATGACACCCTTCTGACTTCATCCAAACAAGTTCATACAACTACCAAGTGGTCTTAGCATTCATTATAACTTAGCCGACCACACTACAAGCCTCCAACGACCCCATAACACATATCTTCTAACTTGTATTCTAGTTGAAAATTACCTTTTTTCTTTTCCATGTATGCCTTGTAACCCTAATGGAGCTAGTATATAAACCCTATTTACTTGTACACAGATACATCATTGCATTATTGAATATTACTAGTTTCTTTCTTGAGTAACCTAAGTGTTTTCATTCTATCTTAACTCTTATCTATTCCCTTTAATAAGGATTAGTGGCGAGTAACCCTATAGTTTAGATTGGTGAGTTACATCCAGAAAAGTGTAAGCTAAGTAAGATCAATTGGTGCATCATATCTGATTAGTAGCTGTCCAGAATTGCCAAACCCTTTTACTTTCTTTTAGTTCTCGTCTATTGTGGTACCTCTTCATGTGTATGACCCCAAAGATGTATCAACCGATCTCTTCCTATCTTTGATTAAACTTGGTGATCTTCCTGGCCATGGACTAATGTCGTTCTTGTAATTCTTAGGCTCGGGCAACTCTAAATAAACTCTCTTCAACAACTGTAAGGGTACTGATTAAATCTAGGGGAATGGTGAGAATGAAGCCATAGATGACCTCGAAGAGAGTCTTCTTAGTGGTCCTATGGATAGTTTGGTTTTATGAGAACTCTATAACTAGTAGACACAAATCCTAAACTTTTAAATTCTTTCCCATGATAACTCAAAGTAAATTGCCTAGCATCCTATTCACCACTTCAGCCTAGTTATCAGTCTAAGGGTGGTTACTAGAGTTGAACACAAATTTAGTTTTAAGTCTTCACTAATGTGTCTTCTAGAAATAGTTGAAGAATTTTTTGTCTTGTTTTGAGACAATGCTCTTTGGCACTCTATGCAATTGAACACTTCCTGCAAAAACAAATCAGCAATATATAAAGCATCATTAATTCAATAGCACGGGATAAAGTATACCATTTTGCTAAAGCGGCCTACTACAACAAAAATTGAATCTTTTCCTTTAGATGTTTAGAGCAACCTTAAGACAATGTCCATGCTAAGGTCAGCCTAAGGTGCGGTCGATGTAGGTAAAGGCATATACTCTCCATGTGACTCCTTCTTACATACTTCACAACTACCAAACCTTATGAACATCCTTAGCCAAACTAGGCTAGTAAAAGTTTTCTTTCAACAAGTTGGCTGTTTTGACCTCTCATAAATGACTAAATAGTCTACCATTATAAGCTTCCCTCACTAACAGCTTATGTGTGGAATAACTTGGTATGCATAGCCTTCTTTCCTTAAATAGATAGCCATCCTAGTGATAATATCCTCCAATGGCAAATCCCTCTTTGTACTACTTAAGAATAGGACTAAAGGGGGGTTATGAGCATACCATTCGGTGATAAGGGAAAATCCCAATAATTTCTTCTACAAGGTGGTCAATAAGGTTTACCAATGTGACAAGGCATCTGCAACTACATTGGTATTACCCTTCTTATGTCAAATCACATAAGAAAAACCTTCTATAAATTTTAGTCACTTTGCTTACATTTTCAAATGTTTCTTCTGACTTCCAAGATGCTTTAAGGACTCATGGTCCATATAAATTACAAACTCTCGTGGTAATAGATAATGTTACCAAATAATAAGAGCTTGGAAAAGAGAGTGCAACTCTTTCTCACAAAATAGTTAAGTGCAGCACTAGTAAGCTTCTCACTATGGTAAGTAACTAGTTGATGTTCCTACATTAGGATTACACCAATGCCAATGTTGATGGGAATCAGCTTTTGACCATATCAAAGCCAAGGCCTTTCAATGCTTACTAAGGGTAAGCTACAGCTAGAAGGACCAGGGGAAGGAAAATAAATGGTCAGCGAACTCTATCGTCAGTTGAGGTATTGAGAAATCGTAAGGCCGAGGACGCGAGAGGGAAGAACCACTCAACATAGTACCAAGAGACTCATGCCAATTGAATCTAGAACTTAGCAATTGTGGGTCGACCTCTTTAGTGTCTCAGCTAAGCTACATGAGAGTTTAGGGACTCCTTCCAAACCCATACATCAAATTGTCAACCCCATCCAATTCGAATACTACTACTCCCAAGACATACCGAATGACTACATGCTAACTTCTATAAAACTTCTATAAAATGCATAGTTTTGTATTCTTGTATATGTTTTCCCTTATTTTATTTATGGGCCTGATTCCTTAGGATTTAAGGCCTTGTGTATTATTTACAGTTTTGCCACTAGAGTTTAAGACTTGCTATAAATAGCAACATTTGTGCTAATATAGGGAGATAGATACAAACATATAGATATATAGAGATATATACAAAGAGTGAAACTTTCCTCTTTCGAGCAAGGTCATACTTAAGTTAGCATTTGCTGGATTATCGAGTGTTGATTAGACTCATTAATCATCCCTGCGTTCTTATCAATCTTGTTCTCAAATTGTGGTGAATCCCTTCATTTGAACCGATTAGTGAGTTGCATCTAACCTTCATTTGAAACCTTGAGCAACATTTAATGTTTGTGAGTCGTATTGAACTCCATTTTAAGCTCAAACCCTTGATCGTGTTTGTGTCTTGATGAGTTATATCCAATCACATTCACCATAAAAAACCTTTACATTCTTCGTACTCATTTTCTTTTGAATACCCATTCCTATTTGTTCATGATCTATTGCCATTTCCTTTTGGATTGTTCCTTTGATTCCTTATCATCTTGGTATCAGAGCTTCAACCCTTATCAAATGCCTAATGCATTACATTCCAATTCAAATGGCTTGTCAAAATTTGGTAAGGACAAGACATGAGTAGTAGTGAGCTTCTCCTTAATTTCATTGAAACTCTACTCAACTCAATCATTCCATTGGAATCTACCATTCTTCTTTGTCAGCTCAGTTGAGGGGTTTGCAATTGTATTGAAGTTTTAAATGAATCACCTGTAGAAAGAAGAAAGGCTATGAAAATTTTGTACTTCAATGACATTCATTAACATTGGCCATTCTAAGACAGCTCGAACCTTTTCCTCATTTGCTCGGATTCTGTCTCCAGATACTACATACCTAAGAAAGGCAATGTCACTTTAATAGAACATGTACTTCTTCAAGTTCCTATATAACTTCTCAACTCATAAAATGTCAAAAATAGATCAGAGATGTTGAACATGGTTGTTTAGGTTGGCATTGTACACTAGTATGGCATTATACATCTTTCCATCAAAGGACACATTACATGGTTTATAAGCCGCATAAATGTGCTAGGTGCATTTGTAAGTCTGAATTGCATAACCAACCACTCCTAGAGACCATGCCTCATCTTGAAAGTAGTCTTTCATTCATCACTAGGCCTCATGTGAATTTGGTGGTAGCCACTTCAGAAGTCAAGCTTTAAAAATATCTTCACACCATGAAGCTCATCTAGCATGTCATTAAGCCTTGGTATTTGGTATCTATACTTGATTGTAATATAATTGATAATACAATTTTCGATGCACATTCACTAAGAACCTTCGTTCTTTGAGATGAATAGAGCTAGCACAATATAAGGACTCATGTTCTCCCTTACATAACCTCACCCTATTAGTTCATCCACTTACCCTTTCAGCTTAGCACCATGCTTAGGATTCATTTTGTAGGCAGATCTATTTAGTAAGGCTACGCTTTGCTATAGATCAATACAATGTTCTATGCTCTGGATTGGGGGTAGTCCCTTAGGCAACTCTTCGAGAAACAAGTCGGAAAATTTCTTAATCAATCTTTCGATCTCATCAAGTACATCTCTAAGATCTCTCAGCTCCAACAATAAAAACATAGGCTCATCGGCCTTCTTAGCAGCTTAGAGCTCTCTTCAACTCATCACTAAGCTTTCTGCTTACTAGGTTGAGTGAGCTGTTTATAGGTCTCATTTAACTAGGTTGTTGTCATAAGGTACAGTACAATCTTTTTCTCATCCTTAACAAAGGCATGGGTGTTCTTATATCCGTCGTAAGTAATACGTTGGTTAAACAACCACGGTCTTCTAAGTAACAGATGTGAAGCTTCCATGGGGAAGACATCATATACCACTTCGTCCTTATACACATTTTTGACACTAAAAGGTATGAATACTTATTTAGTGATGTGTAAAGCACCCTTATCATGAAGCCAGGACTATGCAAGAACGTTGGTATAACTCCTTCCATCCATAATGATGGTGCACAATTACCCTTTAATGATATACTTGGTGTGAAACAAATTTTCCCTTTGGTCTTTCTTAAAGCTTAATAGGGAGCTCGTGCTAATGTCATCACTTGTATTAGTACTAATGTCATCACTTCTCCCTAGTCAACATAGACACAAGTCTCCTCTTCCTCCTCAGCTTCAACTCTTCCAGCATTCTTCTACTCCTTTGGCTCGCTTTTGTCAATGATATCCATACATCTCCATGAAGTACCATAAAATGTCCATTCGGACACTCAACACCCATGTGTCCAAAACCCAAGCATTTGAAGCATTTCACCTTAGTTGTCTTCCGTCTAAAGGTCCATCCTTTCTCATATGTCCTTGAGGTCGGCTTAGTTTAGCTTAGCTCTTTTAGCCTACTCAACTTTCATCAAGTTGTCATGTTTTTCCTCGATTCAAGAGAGTCTCCTCAGCTTAACATGAGCAGGTTGACACAAAACAAGAGTTCGAGAAAAACTCGACCCAATTATGCTAGGGGCATTTCTCTTTTACTTTTCAACCCTCTACACTACTTTAGTGGCCTCTTCCAGTGTATTAAACCTTTGTACTTCTACATCATTACAAATCTCATATTTGAGTCCATAGATTAATCTTGATACTATGCAAGCCTTAGGTTCATCTACGTTTGCTTAGATCATCAACATCTAAAATTCTCTCACATAGTCATCAACAAATCAACTTCCTTGGCGAAGCTCTTGCAACTTAGCAAATGTGCCCTGCAAGTAAGTCTTGAGTACAAATCTTCCCCTTAACAATCTCTTCATCTCTTCCTAAGTTCACACACCTCATCATCCAACTCTCGTTCTAACTGAATTCAAATTCTTCCACCACATGATAGCATATCTAGAAAATTAAAGTGTAACAAGTCACATCATAACGGCATTAGTATACCGATAACAATCAAACACTTTCCTTACTTTCTATTTCCACTCCATATATTCACCTGTATCTCCACTTCTACCGAAGGGTAGGATTTGGACCTTAATATTGTTAAGTCTTCCCTTGAGGAGCTCGACGTCCTCCCTCTTGTGCTTGGTAATATTTAACCTCTTCTTCTTCTTCCTCATCCTCTAAATCCACATCCTTAATATCCTCTTCAATCTCTTCTAACTCCAGCCTTTGTTTAGTAGTTTGGTCTACAAATCCTCCAGCTTAATGGGGTTGAACTAGGCGATTAACTCGGCTACCTTAGCCATATCATCCCTTAGGAACATTTTCAAGTGGGTTATGATGAGGTACACCCCATGGTTGTTACCTATTGGCTTCCATTGCAGTAACTAAACTCTTAACAAGATTAGTGAGTTTGTTGAGCTTATCATTGATTGACCTAAGAGTATTACTATCATTTTGACCTCGACCAGCGTGAGCACTACTATTCATGTCTCCAATAACACCTTAAACACTTGAATCTAACATATTATAATACTTCTCCAATGAGTCGACAATATAATACCCAAAAAAACACTTCTACTTACTACCCAGAACCTAACTAATACACTTTAACAACTTCAACACCTAATACACATATGATTACATATAAATGAACTTGCTTTGTTTTCATAGTGAAAAATAAAGTAACAATAGGAATAACACTTACCAATCTTTGAATCTCCACTTCATAACTCATGACTTCAAAACTTACTTCACTTGAACATACTATAGTAGCTACAAAAGGAACATAATAGCCACTAAGACCAAACATGAACAAAAAATTTATTTCAAGTTCATACACTCTCTCTTGGAACTATATTTGGATACCGGTAAAGATGATGCGTCTCCAAAGTCATAGATATGGAGAAGCACCACAACGGATGAGAACTAAAAGAAAGTAAAAGGGCTTAACAAATCCAGACAACTACCAATTGGATATAACACACCAATTGATTTTACTCGACCTAGAATTCGCTATATGTGACTCATCAGTCTGAACTATAGGATCACTTACTACAACTCCTTGGTAAAGGGAATAGATAAGAGTTAAGAGAGAGTAAGAACACTAAGGATGCTTAAGAAAGGAAACTAGCAATGATCAATGATGTAATAATATGTTGTTTAGATTCAAGGAAGTGAGGTATTTATATGATCTCAATTAGGGTTACATAAAATAAGGAAAAAACAAAAATGCTTAATGTACAAAAGATTCCAAAAACATTCTTAGAAGGGGTAAAGATGGCTATTAATATACTATACGGAAAAATAGAGAATCATTTTAGAATAATGTGCTAGAAGATATGTATCAAGAGGCAACTGGAGGCTTGTATTGTGGTTAGCTAAGTTGAAATAAATTCTGAGGCTGCTTGGTAGTTGTAGGATCCTACTCAAATGAGGTTAGAAGAAAGTTAGCAATCAAAGCTAACCTGGTCTAGTTGTTAATCAAAATTAGGGTAGTGAAGGGCATTTTAATCCTCTTTAGGTCAGGTGCTTGGGTCACCTAGCTCAAACAGAGGTTTGATGTTGATTGGCTCGAGAGTTGCCTAAATTATAATATGAGCTCAGTAATAAGTATGGCTGCTTGGCTAGTTAGCATGCATGCTTAGCAAGTCAGCATAACTGCATGGCAGCTCAGAAATTGTGTTGGTACTTATGAGAGCTAGGCACTTGAGTTGGTAGTTATGTAAAAGATGGATATCAAAATGGGAATCATCATCTTGAATAATGTTTCAAGCTAATTTTTTTGTATAAGTCCTTGTAGTCTTTTAACTTAACTGCATGTGACTAGTCCAAGGAGTTTATTCATATTATCTGCCTAGGAGTTAGAAGAATTTATCCTCAACTCTGAAGAGGTTCCTAACTCTTGCTCTGTCTTAGCATTTACTGGGTCTTCTTTTGATCGGTGGGGAATTAGGTCAAACACATTGAAGGTAGAGGAAACACCAAAGTTCTTGGGTAATTCAATCTAGTAGGCATTGGGGTTGATTTTCTTTAGGACTTTGAATGGATCATCAGCTCATAAAGATAGCTTGCTCTATCTCAAGTGTGGAAATCTTTCTTGGCTAAGGTGAATCCACACCAAGTCACCTAGAATGAAAGAAATAGTTCAGCAACCACGACTACCGATCTCTTGTTGTCTCTAATTGAACTTGGTGATCTTCCTTACCATGGACCTATGCAGTTCTTATAATTCTTAGGCTCAGGCGACTCTAGATGAACTCTCTTCAATAGCTACAGGGGAATAATCAAGAATGCCTTTAATACAAAGAGTTGCTATAGAAAAACTAACCTTTTTCCACTTCTTAAAAATACAGTATTCACAAACTTTAATTTACTAGTATTCTACTGACATAAAAAGTCCTTAGCTTAGGATTTTCATGCTTTTCTCACTCATATGGCATAAGCACATGTGCCATAATTAGATAGTATGAGAATTAGACATTGATATAGAAATGCTTACTGAATCTACAATAATAAAACCTTGCAAGATATAAAGATTATCACAATGATTGGTTTTCATAAGAACAATGGCACCATTAATAATCTTGAGAACTCCATCTTCAATTGTGTACTTAAACTAAAAGACTTAAGGGCACCCAAAGAAGTCAAGTTCTGTTTCAAATTAGGAACATAACAAATAATAGTAAGAGTCTTGATAACATCATCATAAGTCTTGATCTAAATAATACCTTTTACTAAAACCTTGCAATTTCTTTTTTTCTTTTCTTGATGGAAGCATTAGGTATCGTTACACATTGAGACAACACCACTATTATGCTATGTTGGGTATGTAGGAACAGACTTGAGTGGAATTGCAATTCTGGCATCTGTTCTCTTTCCTTATGGTTAGAAGTGCATTTAGAAGTTAAAACCATGATTCCATGAAATTGATAATTTCGACTTAAAAAGAGAATTTGATTCCACCTTCTCAAAGAAGAAATCGGTGATTCCATTCCTCCTTTATTTATTACTATTAACTAAATTATTTATTTAACCTTTAATTTAATTTTGATATTTAATATTTAAGGGTATTTTTGATAATTATTACATGTACACATTTAGTTTCATTCCATTCTATTTCATGGATATTCCTAAGCATAGGAAAGGATTTTCCATTTTGCACCTCATTTCATTATATTTCATTCCAATTGATTCTATTCCGAACTATTCCTATATACCAAACATAACATTAGTAGATTAAAAGTGGCAAAGTTGTCTCATAAGGGCATAAGTATAACCAGAATTAAATATCTATTTAGTAAAGGAAATAAAAAATTATGTATCACCATTTGAATTGATCTCAGCTACAAAAAAAAAATAAAAAATAAAATAAAATATAAGAAATAATAATGAGCCAAAAAAAAATCCATAATGCAAAGTAAGAGACTACAATTCAATCTTTTACTTTGCAAAATAGACAGATTAAAAGAAAATTACTTGTTAACATACAAATTTAAAAAAAAAATTACCAAATTACTAATGTTATATTGCATTTGAAAAATGCGACATAGCTAACAATAATAGTGTCCCATCTTACAAATGTGACATAAATTAGTACTCTTTTTTTTATTAATAATAGTATCTTATTTTAAGTAGAATAATATTGGATTTTTTTTTATATTCACAATAAATGTATCATTTTTAATTTAATATTTTTTACTCATGTTATTTTACATGTGATTCTTATTATTTATTAGATAGTATATGTAATATAAAGCAAACACATATATATCTATCACATCTCGATATAGTACAGAATGTATCATCATATAAGAATATCTATTTATATTCAATAAAAATTCTGTTTATAACAAAAGAGTACTACAACAAAGTTCAGCTTTACACTTACTTATATAAGAGAGTAGTCTGTCAAACTTAACTAAACCTAAAACACAACACTTTTTTTTTTTTTTTCTTATTTCATATGTACAAATCTTTCATGAAGCTAAGATCAAAATATAACAAGACTTCTTCAAAAGTAGTCGATTCCATCCTACGTACTCTTACAAGACTTTCCCCCTAACTGTTGTTAATGCCCAATTAATTCTCTTTATAACTTGAAGATACACAAATATCCTCACAACTCTCTATGAGCTAAGTGAGAGTAGATAAAACAAGTATAATACACATTCACAAGGATCAGTACTATAAAACGTTTAATTTCATAACATGAGTTATCAATACAAATTGTCTATGTAAGAAATTCATGCTATGCTTATACACATGACATGCATCAGTACCAATATCCTATGTTTTTCTAATTCCTTATCTAGTTAGTCAACATACTCAAGCATCTACATACAACGTCTAAAAACCTAAGGCATTAAGGAGTTGCTTGGGAGTAGGAACCCCACCCCGCCCCCGCCCCCAAAAAAAAAAAACCACCTATTGTGGTTAGAAAATCCAATACATAACTGACTTAGCTGAAACCACACATCGTGGCCATAATAAGTTGAGCAATGCAATTCTATATGCCCAAAACCTAGCTTAGCAATATTCAAGCTTTTAGAATCTTGACTCGTAAGTCCTTTCATGCCATGCCATAAATGTAGTAAATAGTACAATAACCTAATATCAGGTACGAATCTCAAGTTCTACATCATAAACATTTTGACTATCTCAACTTCAACTTTGTTTCTTAATTTTGTAATACATTCCTTTACATAGGGTTCACTTAAGTAAGCACCTTAAAAGATAGTTCAATTTCCAAGTTTTCTAAATAGAAATATGCATTGACAAATCAGGCATACATGAGAAAACATTTCACTCAATCCACACATATTCAATAGAATCATGTATCCAATCCATCCAGCACATCATTACAGTTTATGATATAGTTGACTTCAAGTTAAGTAGACATAGGTCTACTTGCATAAAAACAGAAATATCTACTTACTAGGGTTTAATAGTAGCATAAAATCTTAAGCTTTACAGTATGGTCTTCCCTCACCTATCACACCTAGGAAAATATATACAGACCTCAAATCAACTTTAGGTCAATACCAAATTTTTATAAGCTTTTACTATCACGTTCTCAAGCTTATTCCAATTGTATCTTATTCATTTCTCATCCTATTTAAATAAACTTTATATTATCACGATCATTATTTTGATTACTATTAAGATATCTTAAGAATCAAAACTAATCAATATTGTTAAAAGTCCAAAAATACCTTATCATATTATTAATTTGACCGTATGTTATTGTAACTTTGTACTCAACTCGAGTAGGCTTCAATCCCCAAGACTTCTTGTCCTTTGTTATACGTTCCTATCTCGAAATAATGAATTGAGTTCGTATAGGCATTTTAGACGCTGCGATTAAGATAGCCCTTCTGGCTATATTTTCTGCTACTCCTCCCATTTCATAAAGTATTCTACCGGGTTTAACACCAAAGTGTTATCCAATTGTAGATGGAGCTTCAACAGCAGCTAGGTCTAGAGGGAAATTATGAGCATTACGTTCATGCATAACTTCCATACCAAGGTTAGCACGGTTAATAATATCAGCCTAGGTATTAATTACACGACCTTGACTATCAACTACAGATTGGTTGAAGTTGAAACCATTTAGGTTGAAAGCCATAGTGCTGATACCTAAAGCAGTAAACTAGATACCTACTATAGGCCAAGCAGCTAAGAAGAAATGTAAAGAACGAGAATTGTTGAAACTAGCATATTGGAAGATCAATCGGCCAAATTAGCTTTAAACTAAAAGTCTCAAAATTATACTTTTCAACCATCTTCAATATCAATTACATGTCATAGTTACTGATCTTACATTATCTAGCAATCACTTTAATAATAATATTTACTATTTCGCATATTAGGCTAATATATAGGTTTATTCTAGGAAAATATAGAATAAATAGTATATGAGCCCAATTAATTGTATGAAAAATACTATAAAATTACAAAAATATACACTTTAGATATTGACCATCAATTATACTAAACCAGTATATGGCTTATATTTCTAAAAATAGCGTTTTAGCTCAAAATTAGTGAAAATTAAGTAAATAAGTGAATTTAATCACAAGATAAAAATCAAGTATTCCAAACATTATTAGAAACTTCCAAAAATCAAAATACATAATGCACATAGATTGATTTTGTCAAAAACTAATTAATCCAACAAAACAACAAAATTGCTAGTTTTATCTAAAATAATTATAATAAATAGTAAAAAAGCTTATTTTAAAAAATTCTTGTTATTGCAATTAAATACATATATTAAGTATATTATGTATAAAACTTCAACTTGAAAGGACATTATTTAATATTTCTAAAATTTAATCTAATTTTTGTCTAAATAGAGTAATTCCTTAAGCACCCTATATTTCCAATAATTTTTTAATTAGGATAAAATTACTAGATTAATCTATACATAAAATAACCTTAGAAAACCAAGTTTCATAATTAAATAACATTATTTTCTATTTTTAGAATATTAGGAAACATTCAATAAGAATTTTGGTTTATCTAAACCGACCGCCTCTAACCACTACTGAATCGCCCAACCTTATCAAAACAACCAAATGCATTACCCTATCTTTAACTCCCAATTTGCTCTAAGTCAGGTTGCTCCTAACCTACTGAATGACCTTAGATCAAATCGTGCCTTATTTTTGCCCTTTTTTTTTTCTAATTTTCTCTTTCTAAATTTTCTTGAGTAATTTTCTTATGTTTTCATATTTCCCAAATGTTTTTTTTGATGTGTTTAGGTCCTGTTTATAATTTACAAGATGATTAGATTCATCAAAAATTAAATACGTAGCATACGCATGTCATTTTTTTAGTGTTTCCAAGCTTAAGGTGTCAATTTCCTATTACATTGTTGATGACTCATGTTTTCCATTATTTTCCATGCTGCTACATCATTGATGACTCACCTATTCACTTTTTAGTTAATTTTTCATGATTTTATATTAATTTTCCTCATTTTTTATAATTTATTATTATATATATGTATTTAATACACATAATGCATATTCTATGTTAATATATGTATATTACATATAATTCAACTTCATTTATTATTTTCGAAATTTAAATAACATATCTTGCTATATCTTAAAGCTTAAATTTTGTGTTTTCAATAATTATCGACTTTATCAATAAATTGATGTTTTTCTTAAATTAATCATTTTATATAACTTATTTTCATAAATTAACTTTACTATAATACTTCGTCTAACTTTTCTAATCTTATTATGAAATTTCAATCAAAACGGATAATATAGCCCAACGCTTTAAATTTACAGGCTTAGATCATAGGGTTATTATATAGGCTCAAAACCTCACAATATTGTTAGTAGTAATCAATAAAAATTATAATTATTTTTGTATCTAATCATATACAAAACCTATATGCTATATCTATTTACATTTCCTCTTGTATGTTTTTGTTCTTTCTTCACCTTATGATGTAGATATTGATTCTTGTTATTCTATCCAAATTTCCCAAGGCTTAATCTGTAATATATCAATAAATTGAATTATTAGTCAAAATATTATACAAAATTATAATTTTTTACTATAAGTATAAATATTATTAATTAATAGTTACTTGTGTGACTACCTCTCCCATATTTGATGGTGTTAGAAGTGTTAGTTTGATAAGAGTAGGAGGAGTGACGACGAATGATGATGAGACAATCATATCTAGTGTCAGCAATTCAAATGATGGTGTGTCGTCTACAATTTGATCCATTGGAGCCTATCTTGCTAGACCTGTTGTCGATAGATCAACCTTTAA
Organism: Lumnitzera littorea; assembly: GCA_024138015.1. Classification (NCBI taxonomy): domain Eukaryota; kingdom Viridiplantae; phylum Streptophyta; class Magnoliopsida; order Myrtales; family Combretaceae; genus Lumnitzera; species Lumnitzera littorea. The sequence continues at coordinate 39,437,643 of JAMXBB010000012.1, forward strand.
AGTATTTATAGCAAGAACATCTTTAGTAAGTCAATTTATTGTTAAAGGATTGTTTGTAGGAGGATCAATATTAAGAGGATCAATAGCAAGTGGATCTACAATACTATCAATAGGAGCCTGTATATCAACATTTGTTATAGGAGTTGGAGATTTGTCCTGTAATTGTGGCTAATGATTTCAAGCTTGAGCTTGAGCTCATCTTCGTCCATGTCCTCTCTATCTAGCTAGCTAGTCCTCGGGCTACTACTCCTACAGAGCTGGATCACCTAATTTGAGAGCTCCATATTCGTCTAATATATGTCTACCTATAGTAGCAAAGGCATGTATGTTCTATATATTTGAGCTCCTTTTTATCCACGTAAATGTATCAGATTGCATTTTTTTTTAATATGATTGAGTTAGTTTTCATAATTATAAAATTAAATTTTAATTATATTTTAGGTAGAAAACTTACTAATATGGCCAAAAGTGCTCCTAATTGACTAATATACCTCCATGTCACTCAAAAGGACTAGTCGAAGTAGTCAACAGAGACCATACTAGGTAGGGTATCATCACGTATGATTTGAACTAGCCTCTTCCTCCTATCTTGCCAGTAGACTATATATCTCGCATTCTTTCTAGCCCAATTTTATTATTTTCCTTGTAGATCCATCATATGTATGATGTTTGGATTAGTATTGCAGTTTTCTAGGATCCGCTGTTCTCCTCTAAATTGTCTTATCAATTGATCAAGCTGGTGCATCTCTACAATGTGGAAGCAAATCATAGGTATACAAGCCAATCATATATCACTCCCCTCTCAACATATCTCAAGTAGTTATGTAGTATCTCTAAGGTATAAGGAATCCAAGAAATCTACAAAAGATAAATTTATTTCAATGTGTAATATGTATAAGAATTATTTTAATAGTACAACTAATAATTGATTCATACCTATCCGAGAGTTTGGCAGTCTAAAGACTTGCAATACTAAGATAATACGTAAGTTGAGATTTATCTGATATAAAAAATATCATCCTATTGATATGCTAATGGACCTGAGTGAGTTGTACATCTATGTATCCTCTATGGTACTAAATGAGGAAATCTCTACATGCCCACACCTATATCAGTACTACGGCACCACCCATCTTTACTACCCCATTCTCTACGACTTTGCGTAAGTATCTATATAACTATACGAGGTAAGCCGATCCACAACTGTAGCAACGTACTCCTTGTAAATCCTCTAATAGTAGTAAGAACATCAGGTGCATATAGCTAAATGATATGTTTGAGAATAATAGTACCCTCCATTCAAATGTAAAATATAAATCCTCGCATGGCGCTGGATCACTTTATCTTTTGCATCTACAGGTAGTTGTGTCGGTAAAAGACATTTGAGCCAAAACATCTTAACTTTCTACCTTACTATTTGATTTGCGTTTGGTCCTTGTTAGGACCCTAAAGGGAGCCTAGTAAGATTGCTTAAAATTTCCATATTATGTGTGTACTCATGATACGAAAATCGCCTTGCAAGTTAAAGATTGTAAGACTCTAAATAATTTATCACTAGGGTTTTTGAATTTAATTAATTGACATATTGTAAAATATAAATAACTATGGATATCCAATATTCTACAATTTCTCAGAACTGTAGAGAATTGGTATCCCCTACCAAATGATAAGATCAAGTAATATAGACTTAAAATTCAAACTTAATAAGGTTGAAAAATCTAAATACATAAGTGGTAACTACATTTAAAGTTTCACATGAACGAAACAATCTTCCTCTAATTCTAACCTCTAAAATATTTCAGTACTTACACTCAACGCTCAGCTCTTAACCTATATCCGATTATCTATCAACTTGCAAAAGAAAAACTATTAAGAAGTAAGCTATAAGAGCTTAATGAGTTATCCCTCATATTATACCAACAAGCAAGTTATCAAACAAATTATTACAATCATATGAATGCATGTATATGCAGTATGCCAAACAATATATACTATTGACCAGTGCTGTATATAATGTCAGATTTTAACACCCTCCGAGGTAAGGATTAGAGATATATCGGCACCAATCACAACCAGGCTCTAGCACTCAGGTTTTTAACCATAACTTTGAGTTTCGTATTTCACAAAATACATTTCCATTTTTGAAAATCCAGCAGTAGATAAAATCCTAAGCCTAGCAACGAGGTAACCCCTACAATCCACACTCATACCCTATAATGAAGGTCTCTAGACTCAACTTTCAACCATATGGTTGGCGTCTCCATCGCTTAGGAAGCCTGTAGATTTGGGTAAGGTTATGTTGTACGAGTGCATCGTACAGAAACACTTTAATATATATAAATAACCCTTGCAAGGCCTCTCTTTACCTCCGCGCGAAGTGATGGCTGGAATAAGTAATGCAATGCATGGATAATGCATGGCCCTTTTAATTTAAGAGAAGCTAAATATAATTAAGCCAAATTATGAGGCAATCAATCAATATTAGTAAACCATCCAAATCATATAATCAAATCATCTGTTATTGTATTTAACAATATTTCTCATAGTAATCAATCAATATCAAGTACATGTATGTCTCGAAACCCTATACATCAAGTTATTACTATTTAATTTAATTGCACTAATTATAAACACAAAACAAGTATAAAGTCATCGGGAGTACTCACCTAACCTTCATGTTTCTCATGCTTATCATAATAATCGGTTGAAAGATCCAAACCCTTGTTGAGATCACCTAATCATTACGAGGTAAAGATGATAATAAGTAATTGAATTAATTAATGGTTCTAGACATCTATTTACTAAATTCTACTTAGGTTACTATCGGTTTTTATATCAAATTAATCTTTATCGCTAATCATAAATGACTTTTTCATTCTATCTTCGATATTTACAAGATTATAGTCATTTTTCATTGGTTTTGGACGTACATTTACACAGTGATGTTTGTTTTGGCTATTAATACCTGTGTTTTATAATATGGATTAGATTTATTAAAATTTTAACTATTGAAGCTTAAATATTCTTACTGCTTATGTTTATATCCTATTTTAATACTTAATGATTTAATTGGTCATTAGATTCTTATACTTAGATGATTTTACATTGTATTTTCTAATTTATGTGCTTAATTGAGTCTAATTCAATTTAAGATGTGCATTAGGGGCTTATAATAATTTCAGCCCATATATGTACATGTATATATATATATATATATATATATATATTATTTTTTTATGTTATCTTATATTTTATTAATTTATATGCTTATGTCATGACTTATGTATACTTAATACTTATACTCTTATGCATTCCATACATAGGTTACGTATATACTTATACTTCTAATAAGTATACTTATATACTTGTATATATACCGTATCTATACTCATACATATATCTATATATACATATGGTGATATACGTATTTTCATATGCCATCTATACTCTCTTATGAAATCTTTATGTAATCCATATTTTTACATCTTATGAGCTTATTTAGTAAGTTATATATGTATATATTTAGAATACTCCTTATTTTAAGTTATGTACATAAAGGGTATTCATGTATATGGCTTTTTATACATATATACAAGTAGGTTTCTTATTCTTACCTATATATATGTATACTTATATTATGTATTCTACTAGTGTATACCTATTTAGTCTATATAAATATATGTGTACCATATGTGTATATGTGTTTTTAGACCCATATATGTACATGTATGTTTATTTTCGATATGTATTTGTACATGTACATAACATAGAAGTTTTAGAAGAACTAAATAACACATATAACTACTAACTATCTTACTTCATAATTAGATGTAGAGAGAGATCATAAACATACTTCATATAAAGTACAAAGATAAGTGTGTTACATGTACCTCTTTCGCTTTCCAAAATAGATGAGATTTATGATTTCTAAAGTGAGGATTTTAAGTCGGTTATGAAAGGGAAATAAAAGGTGAAAATGAAAGTTAGAAAAAGAAGGATGAAGAGAAGGTTACGATTTTGAAGTGGGAAGGGAAAGGGGATTTTATGATATCCAAATGGAAATTTAAAAGACAAGAAAAGGAGTTCTAGAGCACTCCATATGTGGCAACAAGAGGGAAGGGTAGAAGGGGAAGAAAAATGAAAATATCATGTGCAAAAATAAGAAGAATCCATTAGAATTTGATAGAATTTTCTAGGTGAAACGGAGATTTGTTGACTTAGTCAACCTTTTGACTTTGGTCAAACGTTGACTTAGTTAGCTCTTTAAAATTACATGTAATTTGCGTATATATAATGGGTTAATTAAGGATAATTAGGAGAAAAATTAAGAAAATGAAAGGAAATATGGTATTTATTGAAATGATTAGCAAAAATAGTTAATGAGATCTTCCTCTAGGTATTTATATCTTATATACATCATTTGGTATGCTACTTAATATAACTATTATAAAAAGTGCCATTTAGGATATTAACATTGATTATATGTAATATAAATATCAACTAAACATGTAGCTCTATATAATACTAACCTAGTTATATAATTAGAAAGTGAATATGATCTATAATGTAATATCCTAGTTTCTAGCAAATTAATTTAGTATTGTATACATTTATGAATAATTGAATGTTATCTTAATCTTTTGCTAATGATTTAGTATGTTACTAAGAATATATTAGCAATTAGGGTTTTAGAGTAAATTATAGTGAATTAGTACCTTTACATCCTTAAAGTTATAATTTTAGGGTTTTATCACTTTCAGGCGCAATCTTTAGTATTTATATACATTTAAGGTATAAAAGTTTTCTATACAATTAAATCCTCGGTTATTGTCTTAAGGTTCTGATAGGTTTGGGTTTGATTTCTCATATGCATGTTCGGATAAAATTTAGTGTTTTTCCTACATGATTGGAGTTTTTAGCAAGTTCAGGATCAAACTTTTATAGTTACATATACTTAAGGTTTAAAAGTCTTTGTATGCAATTAGAGGTTTAATTGATAATTTAAGGTTTTTCATATTTGCTTTAGGTTTTGAATTGAGATTTTAATCAGTTTTAAATCTCATTAGCTCTATTGACTTTAGGAATTCATCTATAGTTTGGGGGTTTTATTCTATACTTAGAAGGCTACATTTGTGGGTTTACAGTCTTAGTCTTAATAAATGCTCACACAGATCTAGTCGACCATGTATCGTAGTACCCATCATTGGTTGCCCATTTATGGGCAAACTGAACTGTACTGTAATATCCTAAAGAGTCAATTTAACCACCCTGTGAGTCACATGGAACATATGAGTCTCAAGTCACCATCTCTCTACTAATGCGGTAATCAATCCCTAATCCAACTGTATGAATAGCAAGTGTGCAACTCCATGGAATCTAGGGTACTCCAAGTATGTGGCTATCCTCTCATCGTATACTTCTCTCATCTCTTAAGGATTCTTTAGTGATGCTTCTTTTTAGCAACATTTAACTAGATGGTGTTCCTGAAAAATTCAATTACATTAGATTTTATTCAATTATATAATTTAATTGAATAGATGATAGTTTTACACTTTGTACCTCCCCTTTGCATGCAACCTCAAATCTGTATGTATCCTATCGTGTCAATACTAATCTATCTACTAGTCTTAGATCCATTTACATAAAAAAAGGGAAATATATGTTAGATTTTTTGTAATTTAATTATAAAGTAAAACATGATATATAATAATACTATAAGTTTGTTGTTAACCTTATTCTAAGCATGTTCTTATATTATGTCATTTTTTTCTACATCTTTTACAACAGTTCTTTGTTGGTTTTTCTTTTAGATCCATCTTATTATGATATCTACTTGCTCTCGATCTTCCTTCTTTTCTAGCTTTGTCATACAATGGGTGTATTATTGGTATTCCTTCCAAATTTGTCCATGTATGCCTATCTCCTAGAGGTTGGAAGGTAGTTTGGTAATAGGCTACTTGATTTTTCTAATGATATAATCTCTCAATCTTATATGTTGGATCTATTTTTAAGTGAGCCGTAGCCATTAATGCATGTGAGTAGCGAATTCTGTATGTTTGCCACATGTGACAGCTACATCTATTGTTATTTATGTCAATTCTATGATAATGGCCCCCTTTTCTTCTATATTTAATCATGTATGTTCCCGTTTGCACTTCAAATATTCATGTTCTCATATTAAATGTTTTTACTTGGTAGTGAGTAGCTATCCCTTTACATCTTTCTATCTTCTTAAGAGCCCATTTGGGGTAAGATTTTCCTTTATGTATAGCCTTAACAGCTTTATCACGCCTCTCTTGAAAGTATCTCACACAATTGTAAAATATCTTCAAAACTAATGCTAATATAGGTAATAAACTTACACCTCTCAACACTACATTCTAACTTTTACTGATATTTGTTGTCATTTGACCATGCCTGAATCCCTCATCATGCAATCATGTCCATAGCTCACTAGGGAACTACTACATTCCTCTGTCTTATCTCATCCATGTAGAATTTAAATTTGCTTTCCTATGCCTAGAAAGTTACTATAGTTACTAGCTTCTTCAAATACTTGTTTTTGTATTTCATGTTGAAGTTGCTGGTAACATATCTTATATACACTCTTCATTTTGCATATGGTGGCTACCATCTAATGTTGTCATCTTTCATTACTTTTGTTGTACCCTTATGATAAGGATCAAGGACTGATCACTTGCTCTCGAGCTCAAAAGATTTCTCACATGGTCAACCGAGTTGTCTAAGGAGAGTTAAGTGCCAAGGAGTAATGTTTTCCCCAATCCAACTTGCCTAGCTACTATGCTCTCCACACCATCCAAGAAGCTACTGAGGTGATTAGCCTACACATGGAGCCAACCCCTCTTCACACCTCAATCCAAGCACCAAATTAGGAAAACAACCATCTCCATAATGCCGAGGCCGAGATGATAATTGTGAAGGGCCAACCAACCGAGGCTGACCCGAATGTGAGTTACCCTTGATCTAACCCCTGTCCAGCCCCAGTCGTTAGGATGCTAAACTACCGACGCCGAATAGACTTGATCAAAGGACTACCCCTATTAGGTTCACAATATTGTCAGAATTGCAAACTAAGTAAGATGCATACGCGCTATCCTTTTTAACACCTGTATTGTCCTTTCTGATAGAGCACATTCTTTTGTACGATTTCATTTCCTAATAAATTATTCCCCTTTTGTTTAGCAAACAAGGATCCATTCTTTGTAATTTCAATAACTTAGGACTTACCCTAATAGGTTACTATTATTACTTACATAATGTAATAGCTGGATAATTAATATACAAAGAAGAACATACTGAACTTTTTACTCTCTTAGCTAAGTGTCCTTTTTGCTTACTCTTGAGCAACTCTTGTCTAGCCCATCAAGTGTAAACTAGTGGCGAGTGACCTCTAGCTATGCTTGTACATCATATCGAGTGTGACCCAAGCTCATGTAAGCCGTTGGTGCATTATATCCATCTTCATTGCATGGGAACCTACTTACCCCATGAGTTTTATTTACTTTTTGAGCCATCCCATAGCTTAGACCCACTTCTTTAGCTATATGTGATTTGGGTCCGTATGTCTATCTATGAATCCATATCATCTTGGTATCAAAGTCTGGCTATGTTCAAAACAAAGTGTGGTTAATTGTTCATATGTTGTGTAATTGTCATTGTGAAATAACCAACAATATCAGATTCTAGTGTTTAAGGAACTTTAGGAAACTAAGAAAGTGATACTTGATATGGCTAAGGATAGGAAGGAAGCTTTTCACCTTAGTTAGTAGGTAACCACTTAGATAGGTTTACTAACTTGGTAACTAATCTAGTGACTATTATCCAAGAAGATAGGTAGCGAACTAGAAATAGCCCTACTAGGGAACGCAAGTGGCAAGGATGAGGTAATGGTCGATTTAGCTAAGTTAATACCCCAGCTCGACCACCCTAAGCTGAAGGAGTTAGTAGGGATGCTAGACGAAGGCTAGCACTTGAAGAGATTGAGGAGGAAGCAAAAGGAGATGACAAGGCAGAGGAGTACTACAAGCTTGAGGAAAGAAATGTACAAGCCCCTAAAGTTAAGGGATTGAGATTGCATATTCTGGGCTTCTTTGGAAGTGGTGATGTCGAAGACCACTTAGATTAGATAGATCAAATTGAAAAGCAGTTTGAATGCCATGAAGTGTTCGATAATGCAATGGTTAAACTTTCTATGTTGGAGTTCACTAGTTATGCCGCCTTATGGTGGAAAAACTTATAAGCTACCAAAAGAAGGGAAGGGGAACAAGAAATTAGGAGTTATGAAGAAATAAAGAGAGTTATGCAAAGAAGACTTGTGCCAAGCTATTATTTGCAAGATACCTTCAAAAGACTATAAGAATTGAGACAAGGAGGATTGAGTGTAGATGCTTACGTTAAGGAATTCTAAATGTTAATGATTTGATGTAAAGTTATAGAGCTCGAAGAGCGAATTGTATCTTGATTCATTAGTGGATTGAAGTATGAGATTGGGGATGTCCTAGAGACCCTAGACATTCCGTCTTGGTAGTAACTGCCCTGTGCGAATGGAACCAAGTAAAGCTATTGAGACCTGACTTATTCAGAATACCCAAGTAGAGGAGAAGGAACCCTTGAGGAAGTTTAAGAAAGGCCAGAGTTTAGGGAAGAAGATGAGCGAAAACAAGTGTTTTGAATGCCAAGGATTTAAACACATAGCCGCTCATTGTCCAAACAGGCAAATAATGGTGATTAGAGGTAAGGTGTTGACCGTTAAGGTTGATAGTACTAATGAGGAAGTAGAAGAGTTGAAGGAGGATAGATAGACTAAGTTATTTAAAGAGGAAGTTATCTATAGCGAAGCAGGCAACTTTATGCCGACCTCTCTGGTGTTAAAGAGGATGATGAGTGTTGTTCCTATACCCGAAGATGAACAGAGAGAAAATCTTTTCCATATTGGTTGTAAGGTAAATCACTCACCGTACATGTTGATTGTTGATAATGGGAGATACACCAATGCAACCTTTACATTTATGGTTTAGTAGCTAAAATTATCAACCATGTCCCACCCGAAACCTTACAAGCTTCACTAGCTTAGTGACAAAGGGGCCCTACAAGTGAACAAACAAGTGTCTGTGCTGATCTACATTAGCAAGTATTGAGATGAAGCGCTCTATAATGTGCTACCCATGAGTACATCCCACATTCTACTTAGATGACCATAGATGTTTGATTTTTGTAGTTATGTACGATAGAAGGAAGAATACATACTCTATGGAGCATGAAGGAAGAAGGATGAAATTGAGTCCTATGACTGCTGAACAGGTTAAGGTCATGCAGTCCCAATTGAGTTGAGCCTTAATGAAGGAGGTTTTGGTATTGACCCAACCTGAACTAAAAAGAGAGATGGAGCTTACTAGACCAACCTATCTATTAGTCTAAAGAACTCTAGAGTTAAGGTTCAAAGAGGGGTTGCCTGCTAAGGTCAAAACCTTATTAGAGGAATTTGCCGACTTGTTTCCAAAGGAACTACTAAAGGGTTTACCCCCAATCTAAGGCATTAAGCATGCAATTAACCTGTAGCCAGGAGCCGCACTACCAAATAAGCCTGCCTATAGGCTAAACCCTGAATAGGCCGCTGAATTGTAGAGGTAAGTAGATAACCTTATAAAGAAAGGGTATGTGTGTGATTCCCTTAGCCCCTATGCCGTTCTGGCCTTATTAGTGCCAAAGAAGGATTGTTCTTAGAGAATGTGTGTTGATAGGTAAGTAATCAATCGAATTACCATCAAGTACAGGTATCCTTTACTTAAGCTTGATGATATGCTAGATGAGTTAAGTAGAGTAAGAGTGTTCTCCAAGATTGACCTCAAATTTGGATACCATCAGATTCGAATGTGTGAAGGTGATGAGTGGAAGACCACATTCAAGATACAACATGGTTTATACGAATGGCTTGTGATGCCATTTGGGTTGTCCATCACATTGAGCACATTTATGCGCTTAGTGAATCATGTGCTTTGAGAATTATTAGGAAGATTTGTAGTAGTTTACTTTGATGACATTTTGGTATATAGCTCTAACTTGGAGACTCACTAAGAGTATCTTCGAAGAGTCCTTGCGAAACTTCAAGTTGAACAGCTACATGCCAATCTTAGGAAGTAGGACTTTTTCCGATTCAAAGTGATCTTCTTGGGTTTTGTTATGAGTGAAGGTGGCATTTGAGTCGATGATGAGAAAATAAGAGTGATCATAGAATGGCCCAAGTCGACCTATTCTACCAAGGAGTTTTCATGGCCTGACATCATTCTATCATAGGTTCATAAAGAATTTCAATAAGATTGTCGCCCCACTCACCGAACTCTCTAAGAAGAATGTTAAATTTAGATGAGTAGAGAAAGAGTGGAAGAGTTTAGAGAAAGTGAAGGAGAGGTTAACCACAACCACTGTCTTAGCTTTGCTGAGCTTTAACAAGGTGTTTGAAGTCAAGTGTGATGCATCTGGACTAGGCATAAGTGCTATGTTGATGTAAGAAGGCTAACCTATTGCTTACTTCAGTGAAAAGCTTTAAGGAGCTATACTCAACTACTCTACATATGACAAGGAGTTCTATTCCTTAATTCAAGTCCTCACAGTATGGCAACATTATCTGCTACCCAAGGAATTTGTGATCTATACTGATAATGAATCCTTGAGATATTTTAAGAGCTAGCCAAAGTTGTCCAAGAGACAAGCCAAATGGGACAATTTTATGGAGGGTTTTTCTTATGTCATAAAATACAAGAATGGAAGCAACAACGTTGTGGCAGACGCCTTATCGAGACGACATACCTTCTAGATTGAGCTACAAATACGGCTACTTAGTTTTTTGACCATAAGGCAATTATATGCTAAGGACCCCACTTTAGTCCTATCTATACCCGATGTGAGGAAGGATGAACATTGGACAACTATTACAGTGAAGATGGATACCTATTCAAAAAGAGGAGGCTATATATCCTAACCTGTTCCATAAGAGAATTGCTAGTGCACAAAGCACATAGAGGAGGATTAATAGGACACTTTAGCTAGTGTCGAACCCTTGAAGTACTGTTTACGAGATTCTTTTGGCCAAGAATAGTGAGAGACATGCAGTCCATGCTAGAAAGGTGTGTAACTTACAAGAAGGTAAAGAGCCAAGCCAATTAAAGAAATTATTGACCCTTGCCTATCCCAACTAAACCATGGTTTGAGCTAAGTATAGACTTAATGTTAAGATTGCTAAGGACATCCTAAGGGAAGGACTCCATCATGGTAGTTATGGATCGGTTTAGTAAGATGGGACATTTGGTACCTTACTCCAAAACTAATGATGCTTTAACTATCTCCTTTCTTTTCTTGTAAGAGGTGATTAAGATTCATGATGCACCTAAAACCATTGTTTTGAATCAAAACCCTAAGTTCATGAGCCACTTGTACAGGATACTTTAGAGGCAAATAGAAACTAAGCCGTTGTATAGTACATCCTGCCATCTAAAGACCGATGGATAGACCAAAGTTGTCAACTAAATTGTAGGAACTTTGCTACGAGTTGCTGTTAGATGAAATATAGCTTATTGGGATCTATGTTTGCCAATCATCAAATTCGCCTACAATTAGACTGCTTATAGTGTAACAAACATGTCTCCATTCAAGGTCGCCTATGGGTTCAACCCTAAGCTCCCGTTAAACTAAGCACCCTAGTTGAGAACTAATGATGATGATTAGCCAACCGCGAAAAGAGTTAAGGCCATCAAAGCTATGCATCAAAAGGTTGTAGAGTAATTGAGCCAGGCTAAAACTAAGCTCGAGAAGCGGAGCTAAGGACAGAGGAAGAGAGAAATTTAGCCAAATGATTTGGTCTTGATACATCTCAGCAAAGATCGGTTCTTAAACTTAAGGAAGAGCAAGTTATCTCCTAAGGCCGACAGACCTTCCAAAGTGCTTGGAAAGATCAATCCTAATGCTTATAGGATTAAATTACATGAAGGACATGGAGTCTCGAACTCCTTCAAATTTCCAATCTCCAACCTTACACTCGTGAGGACAAGTAACCTAAAGCTAAACCAGATTTAATCCCAAATCTCAAATAACCTAGAGGGAATGATAGGGATTAAGAACCGATCACTTGTTCCTGAACCTGAGGGCTTTCTCACATGGTCCATTGAGCCATCTAAGGAGAGTTAAGCATCGAGGAGCATTATTTTTCCCAGTCTGATTTGCCTAGCTACTATGTTCTCCACACCAAAGCTATCGAGGTGATTAGCCTACACATGGAGCTGACCCCTCCTTGTACCCTAGTCCAAGCACCAAATCAGGAAAATAGCCACCTTCACGGTGTCAAGGCCGAGCTAACAATTGTAAAGGGCTAACCAGCCGAAGCCGACTCAAATATGAGTTGCCGTTGATCCAACCCTTGTCCAGCCTCAACCATTAGGATGCCAAACTGCTGATGCCGAACAGACCTGATCAAAAGACCACCCTTACTCAGCTCACAATGTTGTCAAAATTATAGACTGGGTAAAACACGTGTACGCTATCCTTTCTGACACTCATATTCTCCTTTCTAATAGAGGATGTTCTTTTGCACAATCTCATTTCCCTGTAAATTATTCTCCTCCTTTTGTTTAGCAAAAAAGGATCCATTCTTTATAATTTCTATAACTTAGGACTTACCCTAATAAGGTACTATTAATACTATTAATACTCACATAATGTAATAGTTGGATAATCAATATACACAGAAGAACATACTAAACATTTTACTCTCTTGAGCTAAGTATCCTTTTTTCTTACTCTTGAGCTACTCTTATCTAGCCCATTCGAGCGTAGATTAGCAGCGAGTAACCTCCGACCATACTTTTACGTCATATCGAGTGTGACTTGAGCTCATGTGAGGCATTGGTGTGTCACATCCATCATTAGTACACGGGAACCCTGCTCACCCCATGACTTTCATTTACTTTTCGAGCCATCTCATGGCTTCAACCCATCCCTTTGGTTACGTGTGATGTTAGTTTTGTATGTCCATCCACGAATCTATATCACCTTATATCTATCTGATATAACATATAGGGTGAAATCATCATCACGTGGTCTATGAAGGCGCTGCTTCAATTTCTTCGTGAACCATTTTTAGGTTTTACCCTATTCCTTTTCAACTAATGTGAATTCTAATGGGAGCATGTGATTCACACTACTAATACTACACGCGATCAGCAAATTGTGTAGATATTTCCTATATAAAAATGTATCATTTATACTAATCATAGGCCTGTAATGTTTATATCCTACTATACTTGGTCCAAATGCCTAAAACAATCTGTCAAATACCACATCGGTTTCCTTCTCGCTCGATGAGAATTTCCATACAACATGTGTTCTTAGATTTGTTCTCTGGATTAAAATCATCAATTTCGATAGTTCATTATATGATTCATCCCAATCTCCATACACTCTCTCAATAGCTATCCCTTTCACCCCCTAAACTTTTCTCTTTGAAATTACATAACCATATGTGTCTACTATTTGTTGTCTGAGTGTAGTGATCTTAACAGTTGGATTGTTCTTAATTTAATGTAAAAAACACTGGCTCATGAACATTTGGTTAAGCTGTGAATGATCATTTTTGAATCTCCTCCTACTACTTGTGTATAGGCCATCAGCAATTGTAATTGCAAAGTCTATGTCCCAATGCTTTTAGATTGTACGAATTCGCTATTTACAATTGCATATATTCCTCTCTTCACAGACAATGTCCATACCTTCTTACCTGATTCAGTTACTAGGAAATTGTAATGATTCTTTTTGTGCCACATTTTCAACACATGAATCAAGTTTGACTTGTTCTTAAATCTTATCACTTTCTTTAACTCATTCCTAACTATAAATCTTCATCGTAGATGAAATCTTGCTCATACAATATAGATCCATCACCTACATCCATCCTACTAGCGAAGGAAATGTGGTCCTTAAATGATCATATAGCTATCTGTTGTTCTCTTGGACCACTAGGCACTTTTGTCTAAGTTTAGGCATTTTGTGGTCAATCTAGACATTCCTCTTCCTCTTCAAATGCGTCTATCTCAATATCCATCTCTTGATCATTATCTGAATTCACTTCATGTATTAATTCATCTTCTATGTCACTATCTTTTAGTGCCTCCTCTATCTCTCTATTGAGATCATAACTAATAGGTAAATTTTCTTCATTCTACATGGAGAAACATTGATTGTTTTGATGTTTTTGGAGACATTCATAATTCTTTGTACTTATGGTGGATGAAGAGTATTCATCTGAACAGTCATTAGTTGTTCTTTAATCATGGCACGTTGATCTTTGACTGCAACATAAAGGTATTAAAAGCATGTAATTCTAAATACATTTGCCATATCTACGAGGGCCTCTACATCTTAATCATTACTAATGTCTTTCTACAAGAATTCTTTCAATCCATTTGCATATACAAATGTCTATTTATGATACATTTGTAAATTTCTTATATTTGAATCTACTTGCAACAACTCTTATATTTTAGATAGGGGCCTTGAGTAATCCACATCCACTTCTACTTTCATGTTTCTAACTAGCCTTCTATCATAATATGGTCTTTTTAAACCTATCAGAATCTTGTCATTTGCAAAAATCAAGAGTTTGGACATAATCTGCCGTTTTCATTATTGTTGACACCAACAATAGTTATATTAGTTGTGTTAATGAAAAATGGCATAACAAAAGGTCTTATAATTGATAATAGGTAGCACAGTGCAACATTTTGTACAATACTTTTCTTAGTTATGTTGATATAGCAACTATCATAACTAACCTTGTAAAATTATGTTATAGTTGCTTACTTAACCAAAGGTATAACATGTTATATCTTAACATGTTATGGCTTAATATGTCATACCTTTACGTCGCAAAATGCACCATCTAATCATTTTAACAAATCCACCATGTTAAAACAAACATGTAAACTTTAAGATTTGATAGTAATTCAATTAATGGAGGTTGAGGGAAATGAAGGACACACATTTAGAGCTGATGTTAGTGACTCCCATAGGGTAACATAGCCAATTGAAACTTAATTCAATGAACAAATGTGTGTGTATATGTGTGTGTGTGTGTTTTTTTTTTTGTTTTGTGGTGGTGGGATGTGTTTGGGGTTAGTGAAGTAGTAATCATGTACTTATAGGAAATCACTAAATTAGGGTAGCCTTGACAATAGATACTACCAAAGGAAACATATGAAGCCTTAAGCTACCATAGGCAACATGATGATATAGAGGGGCAAATGGATCATAGTGAATAAATTAAGAAGAAAAGATGGTCTTTATCCCAACTTGATAATCTATGAAACCCCATAAGTCACTCTATGAGTTTTTTTCAATTGACAAAAATACTCTAAACCAACCATCATAATGGATATGGAAACCATCAAGACCCTAACGGTCAATGGTCAGATTTAGGTCTTATGATCCTGATGTATCCACATAGTAATAGTAGATATTCATTTCCTTTCACAAGTCTATGAGTCAACTAATGCTACTAGATAGATAGTTGCTCTAGCAGTATCATATACATGATGTATCTTATGGTTTGATCCTTTATGCTAACAACTAGCTTTGAAGCAAACAAGTCTTTTGAAAACTCACTTAGTGCATAACAAGGATTTATGATGATGTCTCTAGGCATTTTTCCTTGCTTAAACACTTTGATTTCCAACTTGTAAATTAGGTTACATTCTCAACTTTTCTAGAGTAAAATCAAGGTTACCTTTCATTCTTCATGATTGGAAAATCCAAGTACAGCCCAACATCCATACAGGCTTTTATTTAATATTACTTGGAAAATTTGGCCCTATAATTTTTATATACCTACCAAAACTAATATAATTTGCAACAATAGGAACCTTTCATCCTATAGGATTATCTTTCATAAACCATAAAATACATATATATAAAAAATAACTGACCTCCTTTACAGCCTCCACTAAAGAGAACAAAGCAATTAGATATATATAGATAGATATAAATCCACTCTTGAACTTCGCAGTGCTTAAATTAAAGTATTCAATAAGTTGCAAGGATAAATAGTATTTTACAATCTAAATTTAAAATACTATCAAATAGAGACAAGTTAAGAGGATTTTTTGCATGCAACCAAATAGATTTTGCACTATTATCATATTATGAAGCAATCCTATACTTCAAGAGTAGTAGATAAAAGCAAGTCTCTTTGGTAGCTAAGCTACTGCAAAATAAATATTGCAACATGATACGAGTATTTAAAAGAGGTAGCTAAATCTTTTTTTTTTTTTCAAAAAACAGTAACATTTCTCAATTAGAACAAGGGCCTTAATTGCTTCAAAGACACATTTTCTAAAGAAAGTAATGAGAAGAGAACATGTTCTAAGAGAGAAACCAAGGACACAATTATATTACAACAAACCATGAATGCTACTTTCCAACTAACAAATATGATTGTTGAGTAAATATAAGCAAAGATCATGAACTAGTTGAGCACAACAACTCAAAACTGCACCAAATAACAACAACTGGCCAAGTAAATTTTATTCATAATGCTTAATATTATCGAAAGAAACTCCAAAGATTTTGGCTATCGGTGAGAGACAATGGTAGTAGCCATTATTAAACAAGTAGCAACATGGATTTACTTTTCAGCAAAACCGAAGCTTGATATTGCTACTAATTACCATACCTACAGCAGCACATAGCTTGGGCAACTACCAATCCTATAATGCAACTATTTTGTTTAGTGTCCATAATGCAACCTCTAGCATAAGAACCTCCAAGTATTAACACATTTTCAATGGGACATTTTCAAGACAACACTTTGAATAGGTTAACTGCATTTTTCTGCTGCAAATTACTTCACGTGCATACCGTAGTACCTCAATACCAATCTAACATGTCAAACCATTAGGCTTTCTTTATCTGTATCTCAATTACCTAACAAACATTATCTATTTTTTGCTAGCATTTTTGTTGCACTGTCTGGCCACTGGCGTATTTACAGCAAGACTTCCATTCCAGCACAGTTACTTTGATATGGAACATGAAACCATGCAATATATATAAATAGTTAAATACACCAAATCTATTAGCTCAAACTTTCTAACCTCTAAGTAAGGGTTGATGCTAAATTATAGGAATAAAACCACAAAATCTTAAATTTGAACTTTCAATAAGATGGCTGTGGATTTAAATTTACCATGAAAAATCAGCAAGCTGCACATCTTATTCACATCCCTAGCGTACATTATATAAAAACCTAGCTTACAACATTAACTCCATCGACTAGGATATTAACAGCATTCTCATGTCACCGAAGAAAAAAGGTATACTTTCACCACAAGTAAAAAGAAGGATTCACTTCACGAGATGTTTTATAGATCAGACACTGGAATACGTAATTCAAGTGTTTTTAGGAAATAAACTAAGATATTAACAACATTCTCACGTCACTATAAGAAAAAAGTTACACTTTCACCACAAGTAAAAAGAAGGATTCACTTTACGAGATGTTTTACAGATCAGACACTAGAATACATAGTTCAAGTGTTTCTAGGAAAGCTTGCAATTAATTTGAGATATCTAAGATAGTATGAGTGTATTTTGAGTGAAAGGGGAGCATTTTTTGAAAAATGTATTTCTAGTATGGCCAAGAAAAGGACGAATCACAATAAATTAAAACCCTATGTTATGGTTAAGAACCTCAGGCAATAATAGTCCTCAACTTATGATATCCATGCTTCTACTAGTGCAATCTTCACTTTTAAACTAAATGTCTTAAAGAAAGATGGAAATGTAAAAAGGATGAAAAACTACACTAAAAACTCAAGAGGAGGGTGAATTGAGTTCAATGCCCAAATTTTAATTTAATGCCAATTTCTTGACTTAAGTAACTAAATGAATGCAATATTAAAACAACAAAACAACAATGAGTATAAACAAGATAGTAATAAAATATTAATAAGTGCAAAAAATAAAAGAGATAATGTTAGAGAAAATCAAACCCAGATTTAATATGGAGTTTGAACCCCCACCTACTCCCTACGGACACACAATGCATCCAACCAAACACTTCACACCACTTTATTAATTTCTCAATTCAATCTCCAAAAGCTACATGTACACAAACTTGATTATACAAGTTTTACACTCACAACTCACTCAATCTTGATTTGATAAGATTCTCAATCACAATAACTCTCAAAACAAACTCAATCTCAAGTATAGTACACTCTCTAAAAGTTTTTGCAAGTATAAATTACTTTGTACTATACTAGACTTTTACAAATGATTTGTCAAATTAAGTATACACGATAAAGGGAAAGTCAACAAAAGGAATAATTGCAAATTTCTAACTCTATTTCTTGTCCCTCAAATACCACATATATTTGTATTTATAGCCTCTAAGAAAATCTAACCATTGGCCCACTTCTCTCTTCTTTTAATGCTCTTTAATGGCTCTTTTCTATATAGACAAGCTAAACGGTTCAAGTGGGACCAACCAAACAATCCATTCAAATAGTGTCACCATTCAAACAATTTTCAAGTTACTAATCATGTAGTCTAACATAGCTAACTGTCCTACAGTAGCTAGTTAGACAATTTAGGGACAACTAGCCGCATAGTCCATCACTTACCATTAATTTGCAACAACTAGTCGAACGGTCTAGGGATAACTAGCCGAACATTCCAAGGGCAACCCGCCGTACAGTCCATCACCTACCACTAATTTGCAGCAATTGGCTAAATGGTCTAAGATTACTAACCGGACGGTTCATACTAGAACAGTTGAATAATACACACTAAGATATAGCAAATAGTTCTATTCCCTTTTACTTCTTTCAAGAATTTCAAACTCAATCTAATCATGTTATATTATAAGGATATAATGCAAAACATAGTGTTATAAAGATAATTTAAGTCCTTTATCAAATTAACCATGCTTTTATAAGATTCGCAAAGAGGTTCAAAATTAATGATTAATTTAACATAACTTATATGGTTTTTTTCTCATCAAAATCACACATAAGAACCTATTACTTCAATAATCTCCCCTTTTTTTATGAGGAAAAAACTTTGCAAGACAAACTCCCCTTAAATATGATACTTCCCTTCAAATTGATACTCCAACACAAATTAACACTCCCTCTCAATGAAGCATTAGCTATAAAAGATTTCCTTCGAGAATGTTTATGGGAGAGTCAATATAAGAGCAAGTTGAAAGTGTTTAATCTTCATTTTAGAGGATAGCTATTTTAACTTCATGTTTCAATTTGACACTTATTAACCAACCAATCTCTTAAATTTTATGATTTCAACTACACTAAACTTAGACATCAAATAGTTAGGTGACTTAAATTCTTCTCCCCCTTTGGCTTCATAAAAAAGATAAGATTCCAAGCCGTAAAGAGGAAGAGAAAAGCAAGTTAAAATTTTGGCATAACCTTAGCTTAAGCCTTAAGGTATGCTGCCTTCAAAAGAACATAATTTAATAGCTAATATAAGTAAGCAATACAATGCACAATGATTCTTAAGATAGGAGCCAATTTCTCATTGTAATAAGATATTCTATACATCAAAGCAGCCAATGTTCATAAGAGATATCATAAACACATAGAAGTATTCTAACAAAAGGCCGATAGCCAAAATCCAAAGTTTATATACAATCAAAGAGAGATAACTAAAGATGATCTTAAGGGCTAATAGACAACATATACAAGCTATATAACAAAACAAAGGATGCTTGGAGTTTAAGTCTATATATGAACGGAAAACATACTGGTATGCCAATTTTGCACCAATCGTTTGAATGGTATGATTGAACTGTCTGCATGGTTGCATATAGATTGCACTAGCCACTTGAAATTTCCTCTTAACTCATGGACTCTTTACAACATTTGAACAAATCTTATCCCAACAGATTATATAAGCTTAGATGAAGCATATTTGACAATTACAACATTGCATTTTAAGCTAGATTAAAATAGGATGTTCTAAATGTCCAGCTTTAGCTTAGTTTTTAGAGGTTTAAGGGTGCCAAAAATACATCAATCCATAATGAAGTAAACCTAATCATTTAAACACAACTTATAAGTTAAAATAAGCATATAAAAGCCTTCATTCAACTTGAAATTCATCAAATGAGAAGGATGTGCATAAAAGAACTTCAACAAGTAAGTATGAAATCAATTGTATATTGTAGATATAGGGGTTCGATTGGAGTGGTCACGTATGTGTTGCGTAAGTAACGTATTACACGTGGCTTCAAAGAAATGATGCAAGACTGTCACTTTAAGGAATGATTAGGTAAGAATAAGGTAAGGAGAAGGAAAAGGCAATCTTAGTGTTTCAAATGCACAAGTGACAAATAAGGCAACCTCAAGGGACCTTAAGCGTTTACCTTGTAGCTTGAGCGAATGAGATCAATTCTTTGCCTAAGCACTATTTGATCTTAGAGAGCAAATTTTTAATAATGGAATACCGTTTTTCCAATCTCTCTCCAAGTGTTCTAAAATGATGAGGAAATGATAGGTATTTATAAGCTCTTGGGTATGGTGACATCCATTGGACCATCTGGGTGATCAACAGATGAGATAGAGCTTGCTTAATTCACGGTTATCCAAAATGAGATAGGTAATGGACCTAAAACCAATAGCTTTCCTTATAAGTGCATGAGCTTACCTAAGAAAGGTTGGAGACGGACAAACCGGTCCAATGATCCCTATTCCAAACCCACTAAGCCAAATCTCCCTAAATTATCCCAATATGAACTAAACTCCTTAAGTATTATCACCTAGCTTAAGAAGTCAAGCCTAAATAAATAATGGGCTCTTCCTAATAGCTAATATAATAATTTTTTAGCCCTCTACATTTTGGCCCCTGAACAAAACTCCCTTGGACACATTCAAGGGGGTTTTAGGCATTTCTAGAAGTTGTTTCTTCAACTGTTATATAGACACACTGAATGTTGACTTTACTTTGCTTAATTACTTCCAATATCCATGGAATTGATGCCTTTTTTTTTTTCTTTATCACTGGCAAGTTGACCATGATATGCTAGTATAACAATATTGACTTATTGCTCCCATGAGATTGATTTGCCAAACAATGTATGTCTCATTCATATTGGTAAATAAGGCAATGCTGTCATAAAGTGGAGTGGAGCTCTAGAGCAAAGAGTTACATTGCCCTATGCAAAAATCGCGTAGGGGTGCGAGGGCAACACCCCTACAGTACGGTATGGTATTTATTTATTTATTATTTTTTATTTATTTGTTTTATTTTATTTTTATTGTAAAACATCCATATTTCTACATATCCATGCCTAGATTAAAAGAAAACCGTATAAGAAAGGAAAACACCATCTAATATTTTCTACTTCCCTATACAATACATGAAATCTCCTTTAAATCTTTTCCATAGCAACAAATAATATTCTTATAATATCTTATCTCTAAAACCAAATGTCAACAAAACCATTTAAATTTATCAAATCTCACTTAAATCTCTAAAACTTATCCTCGCACAATACAATCACATTGGTGACAACATGTATTTATACATGTTCATAGCCATTCGTTGAATCTTAATATTAACAAGGTAAGACATTACTTGTTCTAACTTACTTGATGCTACATTTTTATACATTGGTGGAAATAAAAAAAAAAAAAAATCAACAACAAGAAGTCAACGAAAAAAAAAAGGTATGATATTTCTTCTCTTCTATTTTTCTTTGACTTTTCCTTTTTTTTTTTTAACTACTTGTTTTAACCCATAGCTTGCAACTTTCATGATTTTTCTTACAAGAAAGAAGTGTGCATATCATCTACGAAGACAATCTCGACAATTATCAATCATCATAAAAAGTATTTTCTTTCTTTTTTCATGATTATTATTGTTATTTTTTAAATGATAGATTATTTGCCATGATATACCCTTTGTACAAGAATCATCAATTTCTTTTAAAAAGCAAACTTCATTCTTGTGATATTTTCAAAACCATGTGACCCACACATGTTTTCCATAATTTCTTCAATTGAAAGGTGCTATATTTCCGTATATTCCATGAATTAAAAGATACTATCAGGATTGATATATATATAGCGTCTCCTTGCTAAATTAGATTCCTTTTATATTCATACTCTAGAACATAGTTGAATACTTCTTGCCCTTGTAACGAATATCTCCATGTGGAATATTTCATTCCTTATGTATTATTAAACTGTCGTCCTCCCTTTTCCTTTTAAATATATATATATATATATATATATATGTTATGAAACATCGAATTTGACCTAGAATAAAGATGCTTTGACAAACCACCTGTAACTGACTTGTTGCACAAATCCTATTGGATTTATTATGTAATATTCCTTGAGCAGCCCTTTTTTTTAATTTTATATATTTATTATTATTATTTTTTATCGATATTCACTTTTCTCTCCCGTCAAGACATATATTATAGTATAATAATAAATTGAATGGATCACTATTCACAAATATAAATACTAACTTTAGAAACAACAGAACTTTATCCTCAAGAAGCATATAGCTAAAAGATAGTAAAATGGATAAGAACACAAGGATTCCATTGTAAGAGTTGATTGTCACTGGATTTCGTGCAATCATTAAGAGGATAAAAAAAAATGGGAAAGTAAATTTTTTTTTTTAAACTTTCACTTGGATGTAGGCATGCTTTTTTAACTTTCAAAGCATCCTAGTTTCAATAAATTAGTAAATATTTCATAAAATTGTGAATGGTGAAAGAAAAAAAAAATCAATAATGCTAACACGTCATATAAATTATTAAGTAGCATATAAATATCTATAAAAAATTAATATAAAAAATGTACCTTTTATTTTATTTTATTATTATTATTATTATTTTAATATATATTTAAATAGCTCCAATGAGGCTAAATAATGAGCCTTCCTTTATTGTCAAAGAAACTTGTTGAGTATTGGTTTCTTGACTTGGAGAATATATTAATTTTGTGTTTTCATAGGAAAAGAGATAAAGACCAATTCAAGTCAAACCATAGAAGTAGCGAAGATAAAGGACTTACTAGTACATCAAGATAAATGTCCACTACCCATCCTATGTCATCGGGATATGTGGTTGGACGAGCCTATCTCTGAAGATACGTTCTAAGACAAAGCCAAGCACCGAGAAGCATGTGCAACACCTCACACTGATGGTGGTCTCCAGTTTATCGAACGCAAGCCTCATGCTGATTCTAAAGATACCATCAAGAGAGATTCAATGTTGTGCTTTAGAAATGAGAAGAGAGAGCTACCTCTTTCCAACACCTAATTCTCATTCTTGAAGGAGTTACCCTCTTGATGGGATGATTGCGTAGCATATATTGTGGAGAAACTGGAATACATGATTTTACTGAAGAAGGCCAAAATCCTCTGTACTATTGCCACTTTTACTTGGTTACAGTTCTTACAAATGAGTAGAATGGAAGTATGGCGAGCAATCATCTTGCGTTGGAGTATTTAGACCTACACATTTATCACTTCGTAGGGGGAGATAACTCCAACATTAGAAGACGTAATTGTACTGTTGAATCTATGCAACTTCGGATGAGCGGACCTTACTGCCACAACATCCTGTCATAAAAAGCACAGTTTTCAAACATCACTAATTGGTGCTTTGCAAGCTACCTACACTAAGAAGAAGAAGCCATGTTTTGCTTCTTGACTCACATACTTCTTTAAGAAGCAAAGGAAGGACAAGCCTCAAGTTCTAGGCTTAAGTCATGAAAAAGAGTAAGTACCTTCATATGCTCTTTTTCCATCTTTATAGGTATGAACAATATCATAATTAATCACCCCCAATCAACCTTAAAAATTTACTTTAGGAATTAGCATAAGCTAGCTAGTTCCTCCTATAAGGAGCTACCTTCTATGAGCAAGCTTCAAATGCAAGAAGCCCTAGCAAGCTTCAAGCATAGTAGGCCTTAAGTAAGCACGCCTTAAGAACTTCAGCCTTTACATAGAGGAGCCCTAAGCAAGAAAGCCTCAAGTGCAATAAGCCCTAGCAGGCTTCAAGCGCAATGAGCATCTTGCTTAGCAATCCTTGAATGAAGCAGATCCTAGTAAGCATCAAGCACAACAAGATTTGTACACGGCAAGCCCTAATAAGGTTTACATGCTGCAAGCTTATTCTACAACGAGTCTTCGTAGGACTATAGGATCAATGTCATTATGTCAATGTTCTAATTTTAGAATCAAGAAAGAGTTTCCTTTCTCTCATCCTTTGTTTTCCTTCGTATATAACTTGGATGGGTACACAAGTGGATTATATCACTATAAAGCTATAACATATGGTTTTTCTTGAAGAAGACAAGGATCTTTGCTACCATCACTACTTTCACTCAATTACGGTTCCTACATAAGTAAGATGAAAGCATGGTAGACTAGGATCTATCGGTACATCACTACTTGAATAGTTCTTGCGCAAGTGCCAAATGTCAAAGCATTGCCTTAAGCTTAAGGCATATAGGCCAAGATGTTAAGGTATTGCCTAGACATAAGGCATGGAAACCAAAATGCTAGGCATTGCCTAGGCTTCAACCATGAGAGCCAAGATGCCAGTGCGTCACTTAGGCTTAAGGCATGCAAGTCGAGATGCCAAGGAGTTACCTAAGCTTAAAGCATAGAAGCGAGGATACCAGAGCGTCGGCTCAACTTGAAGCGTAGAAGCAGAGATGCTAAGGCATTGCTTGGGCTTGAAGCGTGGGAGCCAAGAAGCTAAGGCATTGCCTAGGCTTAAGGCATAGAAGCCAAGATGTTAGGGCATTGCCTAAGCTTTAGGCGTAAGAGCCAAGACGTAAAGGAACTACCGGGACTTAAGGCATGGGAACCAAGATGCCAAGGCATTATTTGGGCTTTAGGCATAGGAGCTTAGATGCCAAGGCATCGCCTAGGCTTGAGGCGTAGGAATCGAGATGTCAAGGTGTTGCATAGGCTTAAGGCGTAGGAGCTAAGATGCCAAGGCATTACCTAGGCTTAAGAGAATAAGATATAATATACAGAGATGAGTAAGATAATAAAAGTTTTATTGTTGAGTAGTGAAATTTGTTCTTTATTTGCAAAAGCAATGCCATAGCCTAAACCTTTTTTTTTTTCAATACCTAGCGAATCATTAATCACTTTCAAAGCATTCATGTGCTATCACATGGGTCTCATAGCTTGGAAGCAGGTTGTTGCGAATGTCGTTATCTTTGATGATAAGCTCCCCATTTTGAATTTTTTCATGAAATATCTTTCTTAAGCTTTAGCAATCCTTAGTAGGATGATTTACCGTTCTATGAAATCAACAATATTTAAGATTTCTTCTTTCGTTCTTTATAAGTTGGTGCTCAACTCTTGGCAACTTGATTGCTTCATCCTACAACCAACGGTCAAGGATGGCATGTACCTTGCTCATTGGGTATGGAAACGAAAGAGTTTCTATATCTTTCTTAGGTCTCTTACTGGCATTAAATTCCTCACTCCCTGTTAAGGACACGAATGCTATTCATTTGTTAAGCTTGCTGCTTTCATTCTGTTGCCTCATAACAGATTTGTTTGTCCTTCATGCATTCTCAACGAGTACAGCAAAAGAACACAGGGAAAGGTTCTCCAGGTGCACAACATATTCAGAGAACATCCCTTGGATACAAATCTTCACTAGTTCTCTTTCATAACAAATATGTTGAATGTCTAGTGTGCGCTCTCTAAAGCGTTCTATATGATCCATCAGATCTTCCTCTTGGTTTTGTTGTATTCTTTCCATATCTGTAATTGTGAGTTGCTCTTGAGTGAAGAAAAATTTCTCTAAGAAGAGCTTACCCATAGTCCCCCATGAATCAACTGATCTCAAAGGGGGTTTTTATAACAGGTGTAAGCCTTCTCTGTTAGTGATTTAGAGAATTCTTTAAGCTTTAAGTCATTATCAAGCCTATAAGGCTCCAATGTTTCAAATAATTTCAGGAGGTATTCCTTCGTACTTCCTTTTTTGCCATTGAATAGCAAGAATTAAGGACTTACATAGTCCTCAGGATATGGCTTTGCTACGATACGTTGGTGATTGGAGAGCTTTAACTTTAGTACTCCCATAGACGACCTAGCTTGTATTTCTCTCATATAAACATCCAAGTCTTCCATTGTTATAAAGGAAGTCTTTGGAATAGAAGTTGTAGATGCAAGTAATGAAGCAAAGGCCAAATTGGAGTGCAAAGTAAATACTCTTAAGATTGGAATGGTAGGATTGGTTATCGTACAAGTTTTGGCGGGGGGGTTTCATCACCTCCTCCTTAATGAAGATCCTCCTCTATAGCTAAAGGATTAATTGGTTGAGCCATGGTAGTAACACTTAGCTGTATAGCAACCATAAGGTTTGGCAAAGCCATACCTTGTTGTACAATAGTATTGCCAGCCATCTTAGTAAGGATGGATTGGAACATAGCCATGAACTAATTTAAAGCCTTGGTAGCTTCCTGTATTGTCCGCATTGTCTGAATGGCATCTAAAGGAGCCTTAGGCACTAAATGATCCTAGCTAATATTCTCAAGCGATGGGAGTAGATTTTGCTTAGTACGCTCAACATTAGTGTCGAGCTCTTGAGACGTGGTATCAAACATACTAGTTGTTTTCTTCCTAGGAGGTATCGTATCTCTACAATCACTCTTCCCCAATGGAGTCGCCAAAATGTAGATGTAGAGGTTCGATTGGAGTGGTTACGTACGTGCTACGTAAGTAGTGTACTACACATAGCTTCAAAGAAATGATACAAGACTATCACTTGAAGGGATGATTAGGTGAGAATAAGGCAAGGAGGAGGAATAAGCAATCTCAGTGTCTCAAATGCATAAGTGACAAATAAAGCAACCTTACGGGACCTCAGGCGTTCACCTTGTAGCTTGAGCAAATGAGATCAATTCTTTACCTAAATGCTATTTGATCTTAGAGAGTAGATTTTGTATAGTGAAACACCGTTATTCCAATCTCTCTCCAAGTGTTCCAAATGATGAGGAAATATTGGATATTTATAGGCTCTTAGGCATAGTGGCATCTATCGGATCATCTAGGTAATCAACGGATGAGATGAAGCTTACTCGACTCATGGTTATCTAAAATGAGCTAGTTAATGGGCCCAAAGCCAGTAACTTTCCTTATAAGTGTATAAGCCTGCTTGAGAAAGATTGAAGACAGACGAACCAATCAAACGATCTCTGTTTTGAGCTTGCAAACATATAATTTCCCACCCTACCCCCCCTTTTCAAATTAAGTTATAGAGTCCTCAATTAGAAAAAGTTTAAAAAATGGAAAATTAAAGAAAACTCCAAAAAATGAAGAAAGTTAGAAAAAAATAGGAATTTTAGAAAAATACAAAAAAAAAAGGAAAATAGGAAAAAGCACAAAAAATAAGAAATTTAGAGGAAATACAAAAAATGGAAAAATTTAGGAAAATATATAAGAAATTTGAAAAGTCACACAAAAATAAAAAAATATATATATAATAAGGAATTTAGAAAATAATAGTCTTTTAGGTTGTTAAATAAATTTTAATAAAGGACCATTGAACCTAGGTTTAGATTTAAATCTAGCTTAGGTTGACTTGGTCCATATGTGCAATTATGGACAAGGTACAGGCTAACGGCCTAATGGCAAAACACTTGGACTAATCGCATAGATTATGCAAGAGGATGGAAGCTCAAAACTGATTGGAGGCATGAGGATAATTTTTTTTTTTTTCTTTTTTAAGTCCAAATATTGCCACATGTCAAAATATCACTAAGCCACGTATCTAATTGTGACACGTGGCGCATTGTAATTTGTTGTGATAACAAAATTACTTTCCCTATTGTAGACACCTAATTTTTGCCTCCACTCCCTTTAATTTTTTAGTTTAGATTATAGGGTTCTAAATTAGAAAAGCTTAAAAAATGGAAAATTAAAGAAAAACCACAAAAAATGAGGAAATTTAGAAAAATAGGAGTTCTAGGAAAAGTTAGAAAAAATAGGAAAATAGGAAAAAACATAATAGGAAATTTAGAAAAAATAATAATAATAATAATACAAAAAAATGGAAAAATTTGGAAAAGTACATAAAAATTTTGAAAAGTCACAAAATTGAAAAGAAAATAAAAGATTTTAGAAAATAACATTTGGTTAGAGTAGATTTTTTATTTAATTTAAGTTTATAAGTTGAGCCATTGAACCTGGGCTTAGAATTAATTCTAACCTAGGCTGACCGAGTCCATATGTGCAATTTAATTGCATATATGGACAAGGTACAAGCCAATAGCCTAACGGTTAAGTATATGGACATAGCACTAGCATTAAGTATGAGATCATAAGTTCGAAACTTGGTAAAGACAGGTAGGCCTTTTTCTTATTTTTTGGTTTTCAATCACATCAGGAACTGCCATGTATCAACATTTGATTATGCCATGAGTCCTAATACATAGCATCCTCGGATTTGATGGCCCTACTGACGTAGCGCCACATAGTATCTACGTAGTGTACCACATCAGCTGCCACGTGTCACGAATCATACGTTGCATGCCGAGGTTAGCTAGCACAATTGACATGGTGCTACGTCAGCGCTACGTCAGCGCTACGTCAACCTACTTTTCCCTCCCCTTCTTTCCTTTTCCCTTCGTTTCCCTCTCTTTCCCTCTATTTCCCTCGCCTTTCTCTAGATTTCTAGTACTTTCCTCTTCAGACCACCTACTTCAACACGATTTTTCGACCCTTTCTCATTGCAATTTCACCAAATCAATGGCAAAATTGCAGAATAGACTAGCTTATTGTGAATCGGTACAAAAAACATGTCTAAGTATAGTTAAAGGAGCATTCAATTTGAGCTCCAAAAATCAGAAAAAAGCTGTTTTTCTAGGCATTCTTCATTAATCCGATTCGAGCTTTCTATGTTTTCTAGGAACAATTCAAGTATAAAAGGAGCTTCAAGGAGTATACATAAACACACACAACAAACAGGATCAACTCCCATACTCTCACTATCCATTCCCAATCACTTTCTCTCTCTCTTCGATTCACTTTCTTCACTCCAACTTGAGCTGAACCACTGCTCTAGGAAGATTACCCGCAGCTTAAGCTCCCTAACCTAACTGCTTTCGACCTCCGCTGTGACCCATAGCAACTCCACCAAACCTTGATAGTCACCCCTCTCTCTCTCCTCGAACCACCACCTTCAGCGTCCTTTGACCCAAACTAACATTACGGCCACCCTCCCTATACCCTTAAATCCCTAAGCCAACACTCCATTCATACTCAGCTGCCATCACTTTGGAGAAGCGAACGCCACAGCCAATTGGCACTTCTAAAACCACCTAAACGAGCTCCATCAACTATGGCATCGAACAAACACTGCCAAACCCAATAAAAAACCCATGAAAACATCTTTCCTCACTTAACTCAGCATACGAATCGGCTTGAAGTGCGCCTTACTGCTACTATTGAAGAAGGGTTGAAGACAACATGACCCGGATTCATATAACGACCTAAACCCAACCCGACAGCCTGCCTAAGTCCGACTCGCATATCCAAATCTGCATAAAGCTTATTTTTTTCTTTTCTTTTTCTTTTTTTTTTTGTTTTGTTTGTTTATTTATTTATTTATTTTTTACCTATTTATGTAAATGTAATCAAATAAAAAAGGGAAGAAAAGAAAAGTAAAAAAAGAAAGAAAGAAAGAAAAAAAAGAAGAAGAGTAGAGGAAGAAAAGGAAAAAGTAAATTTTTTAATTTTATTATTTTAGTAAAAATAAATAAAATATAATAGGTAATAAATAAATTAGTGATAAATAAAAAAAAAAAAGAAAAAATAAAATAAGAATAAATATTTTTTTTTATCATTAAGAAAAATTTGGTTTCTAAAAATGATAAAAATAAATCATCCATTCTCAAATTAGGACCCTTTTTAGATTTTTTCAAAAAAATAAAATTTCAATTTAGAACTTTCACTTTTTAGAAATTTCTTTAGATAAATTGAATTGAATCAAAAACGTAAATTTAACATGTTTTCAAAATTAAAATCAATTTAACGCACTAAAGTTTTCATTAAAAAAATTACGTACGTCTGATTCCGAATAATAGGTATGTAAATATCTATGGGACGACGATAAAAATGAGGAAAACCTAATTTTCCATTTTTAGTTTAGATTATTTCATTTGTCCAATTATACTAGTTAAATTGAGTTTCATCTTATAAAGGTAATTTTTTAAAGATTAAAGTTAATTTTAGAAAATCAATGGTACTCACAAGGGTTTAAAAGTCCGACCCTTAGATCTAGATTCTTTGGTTTTCAAAAAGCCGTTTTATAACTTGGTTTCTTTAAATCGATAGACTGGTAACTAAGTTATAACCAATCCACTCAATTGGTTATAATTTAACCCCTTTTCTCGACTCCGGTTGAGGGCCGACTCCAAATCTCTTCAACTTGAAAAATGGTTTTCTTTAAACCCTAGTAGATGGCTAGTATTAAACGAGTAAGGATTTAATACTGGTCGGCTTAGAGAAGACCTAATTTTATAAAAAGAACTAGGAGAGTAAAAAACCAAGTTCGACAACTTGACGAATCTTAAAGTGGCAAATGCTGCTATCAAAGTTCAACATTACATACGTGAACTGAAATTTGGTCAAAGGGCAAGCTTTAGTAGATCAATTAGCAAAAAATCCCTCTAATAGCACTCCCTAAGAAATAAAAGTCAATTTCCCTGATGAGGATGTCCTGGTGGTTGAACGAAACTTTGATAAAGGAGAAGATGAAAAGCCATTGAAATGGAAAATGTTCTTTGATAGTGCAGCCAACGTTTCTGGGTGTGGAGTTAGGGCAATACTAATATCCCCTAAAGGTACTCAATATCTTGTGGCCATAAGGCTCGTTTTCCCTTACATTAATAATATTGCTAAGTATAAAGCATGCATCATGGGACTTAAGATGGCTTTAGAAAAAGACATTCAAGAATTAAAAGTGTATAGGGACTCTTCACTCATTATTAGCTAAGCTTGAGGAGAGTACAAAACTAAAGATCCTAAGCTAGTACCTTATCACCAACATTTGACAGAATTAACGGAAAATTGCAAAGAAGTCACCTTCAATCATGTACCAAGGACTCATAGTCGATTTGCTGATGCCTTAGCTACGTTAGCATCTACGATCTAGATATCTGATGGAGTCAAGATTCAGCCTCTTACTATTGAAATTGAAAACAAGCCTACCTTCTGCCTAACAATTGAAGGTATGAACAACCAAAAACCATGGTATCATGATGTTAAGACATTCCTACAACAAGGTGCATACCTTGAAGAGGCTAAGAAAAGAGACAAAAAGATGATTAGGAGATTAGCCACTCAATTCTTAGTAAGCAAGTCCACCTTATGCCGACGCTCATTTGATGGTACACTCTTAAGGTGTGTAGATGACAAAGAGGCTAAGAAGTTAATGAAAGAGGTACATGGAGTGTGTGACCCTCACACGAATGGATACATGTTGGCAAAGAAAATCATGAGGCTAGGGTATTATTGGTCAATAATGAAAAGTGATTACATCAAACATGTTAGGCACTGTCATTTATGCCAAGTTTATGCGAATAAGACAAACACCCTGCCTCAAGAATTACATACCCTCTCAGCACTATGGACTTTTTCAATGTAGGGCTTAAATATCATCTGCCCTATCACTCCAAAAGCATCCAATGGACATCGCTTCATATTAGTCACCATCTATTACTTCAACAAATGGGTAGATGCTTTATCTTACTCAAATGTTACTAAAGGGGTCATAGTTAAGTTCATCAAGAGAGACATCTTAGCTCGGTACAAGGCTCCTAAAACAATCATCATTGATAATAGCACCAATTTCAACAACAAGCTTATGCAATTCCGAATCATTAACAGGAACTTTACTCCTTATCGACCCCAAATGAATGGAGCCATCAAAGCAGCAAACAAAAACCTCAAAACAATCATTGAAAAGATGGTTGTCACATATAAGGACCGGCATGAGATGTTATCCTTCGTACTCATGGCCTATCAGACTTCCATCAGAATGTTGATTAAGGCAACACCATACTCTTTAGTATATGGCACTGAAGCAATATTACCAACAGAGGTCAAGATCCCGTCACTCAAGGTACTATCAAAAACTCATTTGGACGAAGCCGATTGGGTAAAGAAACGCATCGAATGGCTAAATTTGATTGATGAAAGGAGATTGACTGCCTTGTGTCATAATCAATGTTATCAACAATGAATGGCTCGGGCCTTCAACAAAAGGGTACATCCCCATAACCTCAAAGAAGGAGATTTGGTGTTAAGAAAAGCTCTCCCTAATGCACAAGACTCTAGAGGGAAAGTTGCCCCTAATTATGGGGGTCTTTATGTCGTGAAGTGAGTATTATTAGGAAGGGGCTTTGATTTTGTCCTAAATGGAAGGCCCATATTTGAGAGACCCTATAAATGCCGACACTATAAAATTGTACTATCAATAAGAAGTCAATGGGAATTTTGCTCAAAACGTGAAAATGATAATCATTTTGAAAGTTATTGTGGCTCAATTTTCATTATCTACAAGCAAATTTAATATCCTTGGCCATTGTTGTCGTTAGAATAATCACCTTCTCCATGGAAAGGTCCAATTCCCTTTACCCCATTTAATCGAACCCATACACTACAAACACGAGAGGAGTTAAGGAATGAGATCTAAAATACTAGTAGTTAACAAAATTCTTTAAAATACTTTATTATGGATTGATCCCCCTCAATGGGGAGTTTTATTGTCTGTTTTTTTAGAGGAATGTAGAACTCAAGTAGGCAATCACGATAGATGGGATTGAGGCTTTTAGGTTCATAAAAGTTCCAATGAAATAAAAACAGTGGGTGGTTTTTCCTACATCGGGCTAATTTCCATGACTTCTCCAAAAAGAACCAGCAAAGTCATAAACATTGTATGATAAGAACATTCGGGTAACAAGAGTCAATAATTTTCTGATGGAGGCTTTTCAATAAGGTTTGACGGATTGGGTGCTGTCGACAAAGACCGAGTAAGTATTTCCACACAGTGATAGCACACTAATTTTTTCTTGCATTTAGACCAATTTTTACTCCCAACAATCTTTTTAACCAACCCATAAGGCATTTACTTTCTGCATTTAGTGTTTAGCCAACCTACGAAAACACAATCCTAAGTCGGTTCATCCTTCCAATCCATAGGGTCCCTCTGTTCACTGAATTTCTTTTAAGCAAGCCCCTTTCTTCACTAAGTTCTGTTAGGCACTTCCTTTCACCAAGTTTCTTTTAGCCAACTCATAAAGTAATTACCTTCATCATCTTCTTAACTGGCCTTTAAGGCATTGTCCCATTCTTCTCTTAGGGTTCAAGTAAGCTCTTAGAACACTAACCTCTCTCATTCTTCTTAGGGTCTTAGCCAGCTTTAGGAGTGCTTTGCCCACCTTAGTTAGTCAGCTCATTAGGGCATGGGCATGACCAAGTTTGCTCATTCTTCTTAGGGTTTAGCCAGCTCCAGCTCTAGGAGCGCTTTGCCCACCTTGGTTAGTCAGCTCATTAAGGCACAACCAAATTTGCTAATTCTTCTTAGGGCCTTAGCCATCTCTAAGAGCGCATTGCTCATTTTACCCTAGTTCATAAGAGCATGACTAGACTTCAATTCTTCTTTCTGTCTTTTGGCCAGCTCTTAGAGCACCACCCTTCTCTTCTCCAAATCCTCAATGGATTGAACCTAGAATAGTTAGCTAGTTGTAACACTTCAATGCTTCTTAGAATAAAATCCACTCTTGGGGCAAAAATAGTATCTGTTTTATCTTTATAGTAAAGTTTTGCTTAAACTTTACCACAAAGAGACACAGTTGTAAATACCTAATTTTCCATTTTATGAGCTTTTCTAATTTAGGAAAACCCTAAAAAATGAAGAAATTTAGAAAAATAGGAGTTTTAGGAAAACTTAGAAAAAAATAGGAAGATAAGAAAAAATGCAAATGGTAGGAAATTTAGAAATAATAATAATAATTCAAAAAAATGGAAAAATTCAAAAAAGTACATAAAAATTTTGAAATGTCACAAAATTTTTAAAAAAATAAAAGATTTTAGAAAATAACATTTTGTTAAAGTAGATTTTTTATTTAATTTAGGTTTAGAAGTAAGGCCGTTGAACTTAGGCTTAGAATTAAATCTAGCCCAGGCTAATCAAGTCTATAGGTGCAACTTAATTGTACGTATGGATAAGGCACAGGCCAATAGCTTGACGGTTAAGTATATGGACATAGCACTAGAATTGAGCATGAGGTCTTAGGTTCGAAACTTGGCAAAGGTAGAGAGGCCTTTTTCTTATTTTTTGGTTTCCAATCATATTAGAGACTGTTATGTGTCAGGATCTGATTGCGCCACGTGTCTTGATACGTAGCATCCTCGAATTTGATGGCCCTGATGATGTGGCGCCACGTGGCGTAGCATGCCAGGGTTAGCTAGTATGACTGACGTAACACCACATCAGCCCACTTTTCCTTCCCCTTCTTTCCTTTTCCCTTCGTTTTCCTCTCTTTCCCTTTATTTCCCTTGCCTTTCTCCAGATTTCTAGCGCTTTCCACTTAGACTACCCACTTCAACATGATTTTTGGACCCTTTCTTATTGCAATTTCACTAAATCAATGGCGAAATTGCAAAATAGACATATCCTATTGTGAATCGATACAAAAAACATATCTAAATACAATCAAAAAAGCATTCAATTTGAGCTCCAAAAATTGGAAAAAAGCTATTTTTCTAAGCATTCTTCATTAATCCGATCCGAGCTTTCCATGTTTTCTGGTAACAATTCGAGTATAAAAGGAGCTTCAAGGAGTACATACGAACATACACAACAAACAAGATCAACTCCCACACTCTCTCTATCCATTTCCAATCACTTTCTCTCTCTAATCTACTCTCTCTCTCTTTGATTCTCTCTCTTCACTCTAACATAAGTTAAACCACTACTTTAGGAAGATTACCCGCAGCTTAAGCTCCCCAACCAAGCTACTTTCAACCTTCACCGTGACCCTTAATAACTCCACCAAGTTAGCTATCACCAAACCCTAATCATCGCCCCTCTCTCTCTCCTCAAACCACGACCCTCATCGTCCTTCAACCCAAACTAACATCACGGCTACTCTCCTCGTACCCTTAAATCACCAAGCCAACATTCCGTTCATGCCTAGCTACCACTACATTGGAGGAGCGAACACCATAGCTGACCGCCACTTCTAAACCACCCAAATGAGCTCCATTAACTATGGCATTGAACAAACACCCCCAAACCCAATAAAAAACCCATGAAAATATCTTTCCCTGCTTAATTCAGCATACGAATCGGCCTAAAGCGTGTCTTGCTACTGTTGTTGAAGAGGGTTGAAGATAACCCAATGTGGATTCGTACAACGACCCAAACCCGACCCAACGACCCGATCCGACCCTCCTAAATCCAGCCCGCGTATCCAAATCTACCCTAAGCTTATTTTTTCTTTTCTTTTTCTTTTGTTGTTTTGTTTTGTTTATTTATTTATTTATTTTGTTTTACTTATTTATGTAAATGTAATCAAATAAAAAAGGATAAAAAAGAAAAAAGAATAAAGGAAGAAAGAAAGAAAAAAAAGAAGAAGAGAAGAGGAAGAAAAGGAAAAAGTAAAATTTTTTTATTTTATTAGTTTAATAAAAATAAATAAAATATAATAGGTAATAAATAAATTAGTGATAAATGAAAAAAAATAAAAAAGAAAATAAGAATAAATATTTGTTTTTATCACTTAGAAAAATTTGGTTTCTAAAAATGATAAAAATAAATCGTCCATTCTCAATTTAAGACCCTTTTTAGATTTTTTCAAAGAAATAAAATTTCAATTTAGAACTTTCATTTTTTAAAAATTTCTTCAAATAAATCAAACTGAATTAAAAACGTAAATTTGAGATGTTTTCAAAATTGAAATCAACTTAATGCACTAAGGTTTTCATTAAAAGAACTACGTACGTCTAATCTCGAATAATAGGTATGTAGGTATTTACGAGACGACGATAAAAATAAAGAAAACTTAATTTTTCCTTTTTAGTTTAGATTATTTCATTTGTCCAATTATACTAGTTAAATTGAGTTTCATCTTATAAAGGTGATTTTTTAAATATTAAAGTTAATTTTGGAAAATCAATGGTACCTACAAGGATTTAAAAGTCCTACCTTCGGATCCAGATTCTCTGGTTCTCAAAAAGTCGTTTTATAACTTGGTTTTTTTAAATTGATAGACCAGTAGTTAAGTTATAACCAATCCACCCAGTTGGTTATAACTTAACCCCTTTTCCCAACTCCAGTCACGTGGCAACTCCAAATCATTTCAAGTTGAAAAATGGTTTTTTTTTAAACCCTAGTCAAGGGCTAGTATTAAACGAGTAAGGGTTTAATATTGATCGGCTTAGAGAAGACCTAATTTTATAAAAAGAATCAGGAGGGTAAAAAACCAGACTCGATACCTTTCTTTTTCTTTCTTCCCATTCCTTTTTTACTCTTCATCTTCTCATTTATAAATCAATAAAAAACAATGGGGGGAAGATACAAACAAAGGGGGAGGATTTGATTTTCAAAAAAGAAACTAAACAAGCACAAGGGGATTTATTTTTCAAAACACATACACACAATGCGAGGGGGGGTCCACTGAAACACAGAACTCGGCTCTCTCTTTGTATCGATTTTATCTTTCATGGACTCTCTTTCTCTCTCTACCATCTCTCTCTCTTCGAAGAAATCCACTTCATGGAATAAACAAGCACTGCACTCTATAGCCAATAAAAACAAACCTCATCCTTGCTCTCTCATCTACAACCCAACAAACGAACAACAGCAATGGCAACAAACTACGCCCACTGTACGCGTCAACCATTACAACTCGTTTCCTACTGCACCATCAACCTAACACAATACACACAACGCCTTATTCTCACAAACGTGACCACTCTACCCTTGTCTCCTCTCTCTTTGCCTTCACTAAACCAACCCCTGACACAATCCCTCACCCTCTCCGAACACTACGACCTCTCTAAACCACCTTAAGGGTAGCCACCATAGAAAACTACTTGACCCTTACCCTCTTGCTCCACCATCGACCGCTCGGAATTATGCCCCAAAACCACCACACAGCCACCCCCTCGACCATCACCTAAATACCAAACTACCCTTAGTAGCCACCTAGTCGTACAACATACTAGCCGAACACCCCGCATCCCTACCTATAGCCTCATTCACACTACACAACACCATTCCATACAACTATACCCTCTCTTGATCACCCCAACCATGCACACCCAACACCACCCAAATGTTAACCACCACCAAACTACCACTTTAGGTCGCAGCACTTAAGTAAACCCCCAATCTTTAATAGGATAGCCACAAAAGTGGCCCTTTCCGGTCGATTAGGCTACTAAAACACCTTCCAAAGTACCTCTATGACCTGCTGCACATGACCTGACCCGAGCTATAGGCGACCCACTAAAGCTCCAACCCGAACTGCTCTACAACTCGATCTTGACTTACACTCAAACTGACTAACCTGTATTGTAAGTCTAAATCTGACCCTTATCTTAGTTTTTATTTAGTTGTTTTTGTACTTTTTATTTTTTATTATTACTATTTTTTCTTGTCTATTCCTGTAATTGTAAAAAAGAAGAAAGAAGAAAAAGAAAAGAAAAAGAGAAAAACCGAAATAAAAAGGAAAAATAAAAGAAAAAAGAAGAAGAACAGTTTAGTTGTATTTATTTATTTATTTATTTTAGCATAATATAAATAGATAAAATAATAAATAATGAAAATCATTTTTATCACTTAGAAAAAATAACTTTTCAAAAATAAATAAAAATAAATGAATCTTTTCAAAGTTAGTGCAGTTTAGATTTTCTAAAAATAAACCAATTGAGGACCCTTAGGAAATTTTCTTTAAATGAACTCAAAACAGATAAAACACGTAAACTCGGCTGTTTTTTCAAAATTAAAATTAAATCAACCCGCTATATTTTCAGTGAATAAACTACAAAATTCTGATCCCAAATAATGGGTACATAGGCACTGGTACGTCAGTACGAAGCGACTTAAAATATGGAAAGTTTTATTTTTTTCATTTTTAGATATTTATGTGAATTAATCAATTTAGTTACGTATATCATAATTAGCTATTTTTAGAAATTAAAAAGGGTAGATTAAAAACCAAAGTTAAATTTGGAAAGTTAAAAAATGGTACCTGTTTGGGGTTTAATAAATTAGCCCTTAGATCTAGATCTTTCGTTTTCAAAAAGTTGTATTTATAAATTAGTTTTTTTTATCGATAAACCAGTATCTAAGTTATAAACAATCTAACTTATAACTAATCTACCCAATTGGTTATAACTTAACCCTTTTTCCCAACTCCAGTCGAGTAGCGACTCTAAATTTTTTCAATTTGAAAAAAATGGTTTTATTTAAACCCTAGTCGATAATTAGTATTAAACAGGTAGGGTTTTATACTAATCGGTTTAGAGAAGACCTAATATATAAAAGGAGAACCCAGATGGTAAAAAACCAAGCTCGACAGCTTGGCAACTCCACTTGGGACATCAAGAGGGTTAACCACTTAAAAACATTTCGAAATTAAAATCGCTTTTCAAATTATCCATCTTATTTAATTGTTCAGTTTTTTATTTGTATATTCATTTGTCTATTTGTTATTGACTTAATGTATATATTTGTTTTAATTAGCATATTTATTTTGTAAATAACATACACCAGGGCATAGGGGTTCATTTGTTACATCAAAGATGCAGGGTAGATGTGATTAGACCCAAGTCATCTTAGGACCTTAGGAGGGGAGCCATTGTGTAAGTTCTAGGCGTGGTGGGGCAACCACCGTTCGAGGCCGATTAAGCCACCCCACTTAAGCTCATGTGGCTAATGAAAGTGTTTTCTAAAAACCATTGAGGTCATAGAGCTTAAGGACCTTTTATAACCTACCCTAATTGCATATACTTCCTTCCAAACCTAAGTTAATACACTACCCTTAAAAGATTGTAACCCTACTGATCGTTCAAGAGTTTTTGCAAACAAGCTTTGAAATTTATAATAGGGTTGCAACTTAAGGAGTAATATATTAACCCAAACGACCTTAACATCTGCATTTTTCCTCATTTTTGTTTTTCTATCATTGCATTGATGACTGATCCTTGTCCATAAAATTGCTTGACTTAGGATGGTAGACAACCAAGTGAATGATCAGTCAAGTAATAGGCCACTAGACGCCTTTAGGTTTTGCGAGCAGGTGTTGAGAGATAAAATTGCCTATTTAAAAGAAAAGCTCAAGTGTTCTAAAGCTCACAACCGGGCCTTAAGGTCCCTTTTGGCACAGGTCATTAAGGATACTTACGAGATGATAGAGGAACTTAAGGCCCGTATACGGGACTTAATGTAAGGTCTTTCTAGTTCAGG
The DNA here is from genome assembly GCA_024138015.1 of Lumnitzera littorea. Classification (NCBI taxonomy): domain Eukaryota; kingdom Viridiplantae; phylum Streptophyta; class Magnoliopsida; order Myrtales; family Combretaceae; genus Lumnitzera; species Lumnitzera littorea. Next base: position 39,477,199 of record JAMXBB010000012.1, read on the forward strand.
TCTGAAGAGCCTAGAATAAAATTCTTAAATAAAGTTTAGGTTCTCTACCTTTGTTTTTGTATTCTAATCTTCCTTTTTCAAAATAATAAAGCTCTCTTTAGTTCATCATTTTTTTTTTTCGTTCTTTAATGTTACTATCTTTGTAAATAGTCTTTCAATAAACAATTGTCTAACTACTACTTGATCTCAATTAGGGAAATGTAAATAAAATCCATATACTTGTAAATAGAAACCAAAAAAATTACCATCCTTATTTGTAAAATTTTTTTTTTTAAATAAAACTTTTCCTTTCTCTCTCTGAAGAAAAAAAAAAAGAAAAGAAAAGAAAAGATTGAAAAAACAAAAAAAATGAAAAGAAAAGTTACCAATGGTTATAAATTCTTATAGGCCTAAGGAGCCAACACAAGCTTAAGCCTCTAACCTACTCAAGTAACCAACATAAATAGTTGATTTTCAAACCACATGAGGTCCCTTAACCAATTAAGGAAGCCAAATACAAGCCCCTTGGCCCATTGAACAAACACGAGCCCTTTGGCCCACTCAAGCAGCCAGCCTAAACATTTGGCTTTCAATCCACACCAAACCTAGCCCTTTGTCACCATCTAATCCAAACACAAGCTACTTGGCCAACACCAACCTTAGGCCCATTCAAGTAACCTACCTAGGCATAGGCTACTTACCTAAGCATTCAACCTAAACATTGGCCTATCTAAACACAAGCCATTAAGCCAGCCAGCCAATTTGAACATAAACTACGGCCCATCAAGGCAGCTTGCCTGAGCACAATCCTCAACCCTTAAGAGTAACCAAGCCAAAACCCCTTATCTGTTTAGAAGGCCAAGTTCAATCATGAACAAAACCAAAACACAAAGTCAAATACTAGGGCATGATTCGAGCAACTAGAGGGCAAAACCTGATCCTGGGTAAATAAAAAAACAAACTCTTCCTTAAGAAATTGGTAACTCACTTTTTGAAAAGTTTAGGATGAGAAAAGGCAAGCTATATTCTATACACCAACCTAAAACACTTTGAGAGTTGAATGATACAATTGTGAAGATATTTTGGACTCATTCCTTAAAGGAGGTTCACTTTAAATGCGATACATAAATTAAAGTGAAGTTAGGCATTCATTTCTAAATCTTAAACACAATCATCTATTGTTCACCCTATTGGACCTATTTGAAGAATTTCTAAATTTAAACCCTATAAAAAAACTACCCTATAATGGGGCAATTCGGAGGTTAGGGTCATTGATCAAAAGATAGGGGTAAGGTTAGTTTATACTTGTTTGAGTAACATTAATTCAAAAACGACTTTTATTTTTGATAAATTATTTTTCTTTGAAATGAAGAAGAGCCAATTTCCTTTTTCAATCGCCTAAAGCCCATACACTTGAAATCTATGGAATTAGGGTCTTAAATAGTTTAAAAAGAAAAAAAAAACTTAGCAATGGAAACAATCACTCTTAAGGCTAAAAGAAAAGAGAGAATAGTAAGAGATGGTAGGGCAAAGCAATTAAAAATAAATAAAAAGAAGAAGAAAAGAGGCCAAAGAATTAGGCCTAGAAGTGTAGGACAAAAAGCTCCAAGAAATGTTTCACATCCCAGTAGGAACAACTAAACGAAACCAAAGGGCCAAGAGTCAATGCCCAAATAGCCTCAAAAAATATAAGGCCATAAATCACACTCCTAAGCTTAGAAACCTAAATTTCCACATCTACACTGACACTCTAAAGCCCCTCTTACCTATACTAAATCACATAAGGCCTCCCTACCTACAATATTTCCCTTATACTCTAAAGCCCCTCTTACCTAAGGTTCTTGATTTGTACACCTAAGATTAATAAAAGCAATTTTGTTAAAATAAGCCTTTTCATTAATCTTTTTTGAAACTCTTGGACCAAAAGTCTAAATTCATAAGGTTAAATCGAAAAAGACGTAACGGATTGATCAAGGAGTACCACTTACAAAATGGCCTATAATTTTTTGAATTGTAATCAAAAGTGTAATCTAAACCAAGAGCTAGTAAAGAAGACTCTTGGACTAAACTAATTCTAAGTTACCTTCTCCCTAAAAAAAGAATGTCTTGAAATCACAAACACCTTAAGAGAAGCCCTAGGGTTAGGGACATTAAGAAATTCTACGTGATTACCAAAGATAGGGTTGGTTATAAGATTGTTCCTTAATAAGAGTTTATACCTGTTCGCAAAACTTTCAAAAAAAAAAAAAGAAAAAGAAAAAAAATGAAGAGAGAGAAAGTAAAGGCTTGTCTCAAAATTTTTTTTTCCAAATCCATATCGACTCAAATAGCCAAGCTTTTAATCCATATCATCCGTTTCCTTTCCAAAGTCATCATTTTTTAGTCATTCTTCCCCAATTGTGGTTTTTAACGTCCTTCAAACTCTTTTTTCAAATCAAGGGGCTTATCCTTACTCTTTCCTTGTTCATAAATAGTTTGTCAACAATCTCTCTATAAATACTTTTCTAAGCCAAAGAATCTTTTGAAACTAGTTGCTTGCCTTACATTGGTTCTTCAATCCTTCATTATTTTTCTCTTAAGGTTAGCTAGCTCTTAAAGCGCTAGCCTCTCTTCTTCTTTTTAAGGTTCTAGCTAGCTTTTAAGATACTATCCTATCTTTCTAGGGTGTTAGCTGGCTCTTAGAGCACTAACCCTTCCTTTTATTTCTAGCCTTTAGGGCGTTGGCCCGTCGTTCTAGGGTTAGCTAGCTCTTAAAGCACTAACCTCTCTTATTCTTTTTAGGGTTCTATCTAGCATTTGGGGCGTTGTCCCCTCTTTCTAGGGTGTTAGTTAGCTCTTAAAGCACTAACCCCTCCTTTATTTCCTTTTAGGGCTCTAGCTAGCCTTTAGGGCATAATCCCATATTTTTAAGGTGTTAGTTGGCTCTTAGAGCACTAACCCCTCCTTTACTTCTTTTTAGGGCTCCAACCATCCTTTAGGGTGTGGGCCTATCTTTTTAGGCTTCTAGCTAGCTCTTACAGCGCTGTCCCCTTTTCTACTATTTTTAGGGTTCTAGCTAGCCTTTAGGCCACTGTCCCATCTTTCTAAGATGTTAGCAAGCTCTTAGAGCAGTAACTCTTCTTTTCTTCTTAGGGATTCAACCAGGGCACTATCCTATCTTTCATTTTACGGATCCTGTTAGCCTTTAGGGCATCATCTTATCTTTCTTTTTAGGCTACCAGCTAGCTTTCAACCTCTCTATTGTCAACTCCATATAAGATCTTTAGCAAGCTTGTAGGGTGCTTCCCTCACCAACTTTCTCTTCGCGAGCCCATAAGGTGCGTTTCTTTCTCTTAATGAGCTTACAAGGCACTCCTCTTCATCAAATTCTCTTAGTAAGCCTGTTGGGCACTTCTGTTCCTTTAGCAAGTCCGTAGGGCACCTTTCTCTTCAATTTCGCTCAAGCAAGCCCACGACGCATGTCTCCTCATCAATTTTTTCTTAGTGAACCTATAGGGTGCTTTCTGTCACCAATTCTCCTAGCAGGCCCATGGGGCACTTCTATTCCTTTAGCAAAGCCATAAGGTTCTTTCTTTCACCAAGTTCTCTTGTAGTGAGCCCATTGGGCGCTTTCTTTCCAACCATCTCTTAGTGAGCCCATAGGGCACTTCTCCTCATCAACTGTCTCTTAGCGAGCCTACAGGGCACTTCTCTTCATCAAATTCTCTTAGTGAGCCCGTTAGGCACTTCTATTACTTTAACAAGCCCATAGGGTGCCTTTCTCATCAATTCCTCTCAAGTAAGCCTACGAGACGCGTCTCCTCATCAACTTTTTCTTAGTGAACCCGTAGGGCACTTTCTGTCACCAATTCTCCTAACAGGCCAGTGGAGCACTTCTATTGCTTTAGCAAACACATAGGGTTCTTTCTTTCACCAGGTTCTCTAATAGTGAGCCCATAAGGTGCTTCTCCTCATCAACTGTCTCTTAGCGAGCCCATAGGGCACTTCTCCCATCAAATCCTCCCAAGTAACCCTAAGGGGCACTACTCTTCATTTGTTTTCAATTAAGGGTCTTAGGTAATTCTAGGAGCACTTCGCTCATCCTACCTAGGTTAGTTAACTCAAAGGAACACTACCAAGTTTCAGATCGATCAAATTTTAAGGTTGCTAGTCCTCGAGAGACACTCTCACCTAAGTTAGTGAGCTTAGTGAGGCATAACCAAGTCTTCTAGATTGATCAAATTTTAAGGTTGCTAATCCTTGAGAGATGCTCTCACCTAGGATAGTCAACTCAAAGGAACACTACCAAGTCTTCTAGATCAATCAAATTTTAGGTTTGCTAGTTCCCGAGAGATACGCCTGCCTAGGATAGTCGATTTAAGGGAGCACTACTAGGTTCCAAATTGATCAAATGATAGGGTTGCTAGTCTCCAAGAGACACTCTCACTTAAGTTAGTGACCTAGTAAGGCACAACCAGGTTTCCAGATTGATCAAAATTTAAGGTTGCTAGCCCTTGAGAGACGCTCCTACATAAGATAGTCAACTTAAAGGAGTGCTACTAGGTCTTCTAGATCAATCAAATTTTAGGGTTGCTAGTCCTTAAGAGATGCTCCAGTAAGCCCCAAAGTTAAATCAAGTAATCGTAGGATTAAACTTAGAACCCAATGTTTAGGGCGATCGATTAAAGGATTCGAACAAACCCAAATTATAAACTATTGAGAGAAATATTAGTAAAAATGACCCCGTAAACTTAAATTTAAGAAAATAAGTAGTAAAATAGGAGACAATAAAATTTTCAAATTTTAAGCATAATAATTGCTAATTACTGAAAAGGCGAAAAGTGTAATTTAATAACTAATAAATTATTAGAGATAGATTATATGTATACTAAAAATTTTAGAATGACCAAAATAATAATTAGGAATGTTCACATGTACCCCACATGTATTTACATGTAGATAAAAATACGTGAAATTACCTAAATTGGCCAAAAACTAAGTAAATAATTAAAAAAAATTATAAAATAATTATGGAAAAATCAGAAAAAATCAGAAGAGGATAAGATTAATCAAGATCAGGTCATGGCAGGTCCAAAGCTGCAAAATAAAAATTAGCCAATAAAAATTAGACAACCTAAAAGCCAAAAATTAAGGAAATTAGGCAAAGTCTTGTCAAATTAATGCATAATAATTAAAAAAATCGTCTATAAATAGCAAGAAAAATTCAGAAGCTCATTTGGACAGATACAAATTAGAGAAAATTAGAGAAAGCTGAAAATTGAGAGAAAAATTCGGTTTAGAAAAAAAATAAGAAAAACTATGCAGTTAGGGCCTCTAAAGGGAACCTCCACCAGACGAGCAGCTGGAAGTGGACGGCCACCACCACTACATGGTGGTGGCAGCGCCCAGGCTGGCCGACAAGGCCACGGCGGCCCGCGGTGGCCGGAGTCACCCAAATCGGTGAGTCCGATTTCCAGCCCGATTCTTATGTAATTTTGTAAAAATAGTAAATATTATTATAAAATTATGAATTTTGTTATTCTGAGATATTTTTGTATGTAGTTTGTAGGAAAAATATTATTTTGATGAAAACATATCCCGTAATATAGGGTCCTTAAGAAATCATGCAAAATCGAGCACATTTCCGTTTAGAAATAAATGACCTTAGGAGTGTAGTTTAGAGCTCAAATTTTTTCTGTAGGATGCTCATGTGATATAAAACAGTGCTATGAAGCCATTTTTTTAAAATTAATTTTCGAAATTTTTAAGTTAATTTTTAGCTTTAAAATGATGGAAAAATTGGGTAATTTGGAGTTAATTAGGTGATTAGAATATTAATTACTGATTTAGATAGTAATAAGATGTTTAGGGATGTTAATTTCTAATGTGAAAACCCAATCTTAGTCTATGGAGTGTTAAGTGTAAGTAATGAAGGTGTTATGTGGTAAATATAAAAAATTAGGAATATGTAGAATTGGAAATTAATAAATATGGAAAAATTAGGGTTATTTAGATAATATTAGGGTAAAAATCAGAATAATATTAAATCTGAATTAGGATTGAATTTTAGGTAATTATATAAAAAAAGTAAGATTTTCTCACATCGGAGATAAATCCGATACCCTAATTAGGACTAGCGTGTACCGAATAGCTTAGAATACTAAATTAAGACCCAATAGGATATTTAGATACTCGAGCTTAATGTGATTAATTTCACATTAAGATTCGAGTATGTTTAGGATTTAGAAATCGAACTAAAACCTAATTTAGAAATCGAACTAAAACCGAACCTGAACCTAACCCCAAACTTAGAATAATTGTAAAAGACTTAATACCTAAATAATTAGGCATATTAAACCTTAAACAAAACCTAACAATAAGCATTATAGGATAAAACGAACCTATAATAGTTATATGAAAAGCTGAAACCACGTTTATATTATAGGGATGATCGGCGATGGCCTGAGTAAATCGGACCTCGAGTGAGTGAGCGAGGAGTCGAGGTAAATTGGGATTAATACGATGCTGTATTTTGGAGGCTTAAGATTATGCTTGATTGTGCTTGTTAGATAGTTGAATGTGTGCATGTGCTTGTTAGATAGTTGAATGTGTGCATGTGCTTGATTATAGGTGATGCTATGATTCTGTTTGTTGCTGTGGCAAGTATTGTATGATTTGTATGAAATGATTGATCACCTTAAACTGAACTTAATCAAATATATGACCAGTAATCATAATCGGACATGCATGACAACCCATTAGGGGAACTTAGACTCTCTGGCCAAATACCGACCCCTTCGGAAGGGATAGCGCAGGATTGCATAATGGTCCCTTCTTCATCCTCAATCGAATTAAGTGACAGGAGAGGAGGTCACGGCGAGGGTGAAGTCAGTGGTTCGAAGGTAGTCGTGGGAGGAGCGAGGTCTCCATTGCACAAGCCTAGGTTTGGTCGTGAGTTGCTGTTGCATTAATGTCAACTCCTCAACCCAAATTAGAGCGGGTTCAATTTCTCTAATCTCACGACGGGCCGGACAACGTCGTGCGATGGCATTTGCTTGCACATGCATTGTACCTAATAAGTGATTGAAAACTTTGTTGTGTGTATGGTATAGTTTTAAGTCCTCCGTCCTAACTTACTGAGCTGTGGTTGCTCTCATCCCTATAGACGTTGTGCAGGTGCTGGCTAAGAAGCGGCATCAACTACTCGGAAGCTAGCAACTGCTGGATCCTGGGGAGTGAGGAAAAAATTGAAGAATCAACACATATTTTACTTTTCATTTCTGATTAATGTAATAACTGAATTATAGTGATTATATATAACTTTTGTCACTTTCTTAGGTAAATGATTTGTTTAAATTGCAAATTGTCTACTTCAAAGCGAGTTAGTCGTGGACACCTTGTGTAAATCGGGCCTAAGATAGCAGTTGTAAGGCCAACTTCTATCTTAGGATGGTTTACACGGCGAGGGCTATTACGACTCTGCCGCTTCGGGGCGTGACAGCTCTTACCTATGATAGTCTGCTCAAAGGAGCACTACTAGGTTTCAGATCGATCTAATTTTAGGGTTGCTTGTCTTTGAGAGATGCTCCCGCTTAAGTTAGTGAGCCTAGTAAGGCACAACTAGGTTTCCAGATTGATCAAATTTTAAGGTTGCCAATCCTTGAGAGATGCTCCTACCTAGGATAGTCAGCTTAAAGGAGCATTACCAAGTCTTCCAAATCAATCAAATTTTAGGGTTACTAGTCCTTAAGAGATGCTCCCACTTAGGATAGTTAGCTTGAAGGAGCACTATCAAATTTCAAATCAATCCAATTTTAGGGTTACTAGTCCTTGGGAGACACTCCTACTCAGGTTAGTAAGCTTAATAAGGTACAACCAAGTCTTCTAGATCGATCAAATTTTAGGGTTACTAGTCCTTTGAGTGATGCTCCCGCCTAAAATAGTAAGTAAGAAGGAGTACTACCAAGTTTCAAACCGATCCAATTTTAGAGTTGCTAGTCCTTGAAAGATGCTCCCGCTTAAGTTAGTAAGCCTAATGAGGCATAACCAGGTCTTCTAAATTGATCAAATTTTAAGGTTGCTAGTCCCCGAGAGATGCTCCTGCCTAGGATGGTTAGCTCAAAGGAGCACTACCAGGTTTTTAGATCAATCAAATTCTAATGTTGCTAGTCCTTGAGAGATACTCTCGCATAGGATAGTTAGCTTAAAGGAGCACTACCAAGTTTCTAGATCAATCAAATTCTAATGTTGCTAGTCCCAAGAGACGCTCATGTATAGGATATTTAGCTCAAAAGAGTACTACTAGTTTTCTTGATCAATCAAATTCTAGGGTTGCTAGTCCTTGAGAAATGATCCTGCCTAGGATAGTCAGCTCAAAGGAGCACTACCAGGTTTTCTAGATCGATCAAATCCTAAGGTTGCTAGTCTCTAAGAGATGCACCTACCTAGTTAGCATAGTAGAGCACTACCAGGTTTTACTTAAGGTATTAGCCAACTCTAGGAATACTTTGCCTACCTTGGTTAGTTAGCTTATTAAGGTACGACCAAGTTTTCTCTATCAATTTAAGGCCTTAGCCAACTCTAGGAGTGCTTTGCCCACCTTGGTTAGTCAACTTATTGGGGCACAACCAAGTTTCCTATATCAATTTAGGGCCTTAGCCAACTTTAGGAGCGCTTTACCTACCTTAGTTAGTCAACTCATTGGGGTACGACCAAGTTTCCTCTATCAATTTAAGGTCTTAGCCAACTCTAAGAGCACTTTACCCGCCTTAGTGAGTCAGCTCAGCTCATTGAGGCACGACCAAGTTTCCTCTATCAATTTAAGGTCTTAGCCAACTCTAGGAGTGCTTTGCCCACCTTCGTTAGTTAGCTCATTAGGGTACAACCAAGTTTCCTCTATTAGTTTAGGGTTTTAGCTAGCCCTAGGAGCGCTTACCCATCTCATCTAGTTTAGGGTCTTAGCTAGCTCTACGAGTGCTTTGCCTACCTTAATTAGTTAGCTCATTAAGGTATGACCTAGTTTCTTCATTCTTCTTAAGGCCTTAACTAGCTCAAGGAGCGCTTTGCTCGTTTCACTTCGCTTCATCAGTTTATAAGAGCATTACTAGACTTCAATTCTTCTTTTCATCTTTCAGCCAACTCTTAGAGCGCCACCCTTCTCTTCTCCAAATCCCCAATGGATTGGATATAGGATAGCTAGCTAGATAGCTGTAGCGCTTCTTAAGATAAAATCTACTCTTAGGGCAAAAATAATGTTTCTTTTATCTTTGTCGCAAAATTTTGCTCAAACTTTACCGCAAAGAGGGACAGCTGTTGACAGTTAATTTTTTCTCTCCTTTTTCAAATTAGGTTATAGGGTCTTAAATTAGAAAAAGTTCAAAAACATAGAAAATTAAAGAAAACCCTAAAAAATGAAGAAATTTAGAAAAAAAATAAGAATTCTAGAAAAATACAAAAAAATAAGAAAATAGGAAAAATCACAAAAGATAAGAAATTTAAAAAAAATACAAAAAAAAGGAAAATAGGAAAAAGCACAAAAAATAAGAAATTTAGAGGAAATACAAAAAATGGAAAAATTTAGGAAAATATATAAGAAATTTGAAAAGTNCACGAGCATTTAAGCAAGGTGATTGAAAGATTCTAAGAAATTTCATTCACTTACATTCCATGAACCTAAAATCAATTTGCTGATGCACTCACCACATTAGTATCGATGGTGAAAGTTACGGATGGGATAGAAATTTAGCCCTTGAAGATTGAGATGGAGGAAAAATCGTCTTTTTATCTAACAATTGAAGAGAAGGAACAACTAGAGAAGCCTTCGTATTATGATATCAAAAGGTTACTTCAAATGGGTGAGTTCGTTGATGAAGTTGATAGAAAAGACAGAGAAGCCTTAAAGAGATTGGTTACTCATTTCTTATTAAGTGGAGCAATGTTATACAAAAGATCATCGGATACAACACCATTAAGATGTGTAGATGAAGAAGAAGCCAGGAAATTAATGAAAGAAGTGTATGAAGAAGTTTGTGGTCCTCATATGAATGGTTACATGTTGGCCTAGAAAATCATGAGGATGTGATATTTTTAAATGATAATAGAATTAGAATGTATCAAACATGTGAGGCACTACCACCTATGTTAGGTATACACTAATAAAATCAACAATCTTCCTTAAGAATTACATGTATTGATGGCTCCTTGGCCTTTCTCAATGTAAGGGATGGACATGATTGATCCAATTTCACTAACAGCTTTAAACGGGCATAAATTCATTCTAATTACAATGGATTATTTTACCATGTGGGTGGAAATGGTATCATATGCTATGGTAACCAAAGGAATGGTAGTTAGGTTTTTGAAAAGAGACATTATTGCCAGATACGGTGCACTTGAGTCTATTATTATAGACAATAGGATAAATTTGAGCAATAGGTTGATGGCTGAAGTGTGCAACCAATTCAAGATCAATCATAGAAACTCAGCCTTGTATCAACCTTAGATGAATAGGGCAGTTGAGGCTCCTAATAAGAATATCAAGAGAATCATTGAGAAGATGGTGATCACTTATAAAGACTAGTATGAGATGCTTCCCTTTGCACTAATGGCTTAAAGAACCTCAGTCAGAACCTATAGGTGCAACACCTTATTCATTAGTATATGGAACTAAAGCTATGCTACCGGTGGAGGTAAAAATACCTTTGTTTCGAGTGTTGGTAGAAACTCAGCTTGATGAAGTAGAATGGATGAAGAAGTGAATAGAGCATTTGAACCTCTTAGACAAGAGGAGACTTACTGCGATGTGTCATGATCAGTGTTACCAATAGAGGATGATCTAAGCCTTTAACAAGAAAGTACGCCCGAAGTACTTTAAGGAAGGTGACTTGGTGTTGAGGCAAGTGTTGTTGAATGTAAAAGACCTTAGGGGCAAATTTGCTCCATACCATGAAGGCCCTTATCTGGTGGAAAGAGTATTATCAAGAGGTACATTAGTGTTGATAAAAATAGATAGCCTAGAATTAAGGAGACCTATGAATTCAAATGCAATTAAATTGTAGTATCCATGAAAATTGAGTTCAATAAAGATTCCAATTTTTCTTGAGAATTGTTTGTGGTTAATCTTTCATTGTTTATAAGTAAAGTTGATATCTATGGGTGTTCTCGAATTCAGATGGTCATCGATTGATAAACACTTCACCAATAAATCCTTACATGCCATCTTTCTTAGCCTTATATACTTAAACACAAAACACTTACCAATGAATTTGAGTCACCAAATAAATTGAAATTGAATGTTCTTAATGATTTAATCTTGTTTTATTTGAAAAGAGATTTATTTTTCAGGAATTATAAAGAAGTGGAAATTGAGAGTTAACGACAACAAAAGTAGGATCAAGGCATGAGCAAGTATAGTTAAACGAAAAGTTTCAATCAAGAAAAAAAGGAAAAAAAGAAGAAAAAAAGAAAAAGAAAAAGAAAAAAAAAAGAGAGAGAAAAGAAGCAAGTACAATACTTTGGTGATATTATATAATCTGGATGAGTGAATATCGAGAGTCAACATGAGGTATGCTAATTGGTTGCTATCTGCAAAATTCTTTCTAGGTAAAATCATCCTAAAAGTCCTTGAAAGAAGTATTTAGCAGAATTAATAAGTTTTTTGGAATCTCGAAGGGATTTATCCTCTTTGGATTATCTACCAAACTAAAACAAATCTCAAAAAGATCTATCCTCTTCAGATTTCCATAAAACCAAAATAAATCTTGAAGAGATCTATCTTCTTTGGATTATCTATCAAACCAAAACAAATTTTGAAGAGATCTATCCTCTTCGGATTATCCACCAAACCAAAGAAAATCTTGAAGAGATCTATCTTCTTTGGGTTATCCATCAAACCAAAACAAATGTTGAAGAGATATATCCTCTTCGAATTATCCACTAAACCAACATAAGTTTTTTAAAATCTTGAAGAGATCTATTCTCTTTGGATTATCTACCAAATCAAAACAAGTTAATTTGACCTCCAATGGTTTTTGCCTTATCCTTTTAAGATAGCCCCCCTTAAGATTTTTGTCCTATCCTTCCAAGATAGGCCTCTTTGAAATTTTTACTCTATCCTTCTAAGATAGATACCCTTAAGCATTATTCTTTTAAGATATGCCCTTTAACCTTTTGCCTTATTCTTTTAAGATAGATATTCATTTGCCTCGTCCTTTTAAGATGTGCAGTTTATTATTTACATCGACTTTTCAAGTTGATATTCTTCTTGAAGATAAAACACAATTTAACCGATCAGTTCAGAGTAAGGTTTGGCAAAAATGGATATCTCTTTTATCTTTGTAGTAAAGTTCTAATCGAACTTCACTGTAAAGGGGGATAGCTATAGACACCTCATTTTTGTTATTTCCATTTCCATTATATTAGTTTTATTAAGCTAGGAAAATAAAAAAATAATAAAAAATAAAAATAAAAAATGAAAAATTGAAAAAAATAAAATATAATAAAAATAAAGTGTCAAGTTAAGTCATATCGAGTCCAATCATATTGATTCGAGTCGAATTAAGTCCAATTGTTTAGTGTTAAACTAGATAATGGTGAGCGATCAATTTAGTAAATTTTAAGTTGTTGAAAAATTGGGCTTCATTAAAATATTTTAGTTCAGTTCGATATAAAATGGATCTTTTATCTAATTTATATTGAGCTAGAATAGACTTAAGATTTATTAAGTGGACTACTAGGTTAAATCAAATTAGACCAGATCGGGCTTGGTCTCAGTAAATAGAAAGCCCAAATAGGTTTTATAGAAACTAGGTCAAATCTTCATCGTATCCCTCGTATTTTTCATTTGTTAAGATCAAATCCATAATTAAAAGATATGAAAGATTCAATAAGAGGATATTATAAATAGGAATTTATTGGTAAAGTTCGGGACATTTTTCTTGTGATCTCCAATACACATTTACAATCACTTCACAACTAATCACTCATCCACACTACTCACCTGAAGCATGATAGCCCCAACATTCAATAACACCGATGGCCCCTACCATTCAATCGCATGAACAACTAGTCCCTCACTTCACAATTAACATATGACTGCACTTTTACATTATCGCACCAAATTACACTGTTCCATACCTTCACTTCATAATCGGTATACTCGCATTCACAATACATAACACTGTATGCACCCTAATCACATTCCACCTTAAACTCCCTTGCTCGAGTACACACAAACTGTACATAGATCACATACAAAGACACACATGACTTTCACAATCCCACATCGTCACTAACGTAACATCCAACAACTATCAAGCACTACCTTGCTTGATATGCCTACAATCTGACAGCACTCCACATACCATCCTTTACTCCACTGTCAACGCACACAGCACTCTACATATGACATGGCATAGCACACTACATCAAAACACTCAATCATGTTGCATTGCTTGACATGCCACTTTGCACATGTCATCACAATTTGTACGTATCAAGACCCAACAGTATCGTTGTCATAGTAGATCACCGTAACCGTATAAAGGTCTACTATTAACCCCTCTGTTGATTGCAAGCCTTTCATACAATACATAAAGCTCCTTTTACTATACGTTACCACTAGGCTTATAGATGAGTAATATAGAGCAATTTACTAGAATTAACTTCTATGATGTAAATTAATCAAGTAAACGTATGGACTTGTTAAGTTCCACACTAAAAGAATATTACAAACAAATGCAGTTCGTAAAGGAAATTGAATTACAAACTTTAATCTATAATATGAACAAAAACAAAGATAAATAGTTATCTACAAAAAATATTACAAAATCTCATCTCCACTCCCTAATTACTTTAACCCGTCTCCAAACGAGACTCACCTTAAGCATTCCTTGGCCTGAATGAATGAAGAGGTTCCCTTGTGATAAAAGAAATCTATTGGGGCATAAGCTTAAATTTAGTGAAATAAATACCTTCGTCAAGACCGCATGGCAAAAATTTATTAGATGCACAAACATATAAATACATAAATAATCAGTATGTCGAACAACTCATGTGATGACCTAGGAATTACATACGACTCATAATTATACCCCCTATAGTCATAGTTGGAGACAATTAACCGAGCCAAACTAAAATCCAGGTTCTAGCCCTTAGGTTTTATATCATTTATACTATTGTACTTAAGTTAAAACAAAACCATATATAATAAACTTTCTTTCCTGAACAACAAATTATATTTTCAAAATCTCAAGTTTAGTGGTATGGTGGCCTCTGCAATCCACAAACATATACCTTAAGTAGAAGCCACAAGACATAGCCCCTCGCCAACGGTTGGTGTCTCTCAACACCTATTAAGCCTCTCAACTTAGGACAAAGATTAATATAAATGATGATATAGTTAGTGCCCAATCTTACAAGAGGCTCTCCTCTTATGAGTCCCTTTCCATCTTTTACATGAAGTGGCAGTTGGTGTCATCCAAATGCAATTCTGGGGAATGCAAGATTCATTGAATTTCTTAATCATATAAGTGATTAATCCAGTTTTTCATGGTGATCAAACATTTTCATTCCATACAATCGTACATATGAATTATTGCAAGAAATTACTATTATTAAGCGATTAACAAGCCATAACATTCAATCATGAACTCACATACATGCATTTCCCATGTCCTACAAGCATCTAATTTATATATGTAAGTTTAGCTGCATCTATTCTACAAGTGAAAAGTCGTCAAGAATTGATTCACTCTACTATGCAGGTTAATTGAAGTAGTCCGGGGGCAGGTTGTCTTAAAATGTTAGGTCCCCTATACATCACAATCATAATACTATAAAGATTTGAAATAAAATTTAGAAAACTAAGCTAAAACCCCTTAAGTTATACTCTTGACTAGTTTTTGTATTTTTCTCGGTTTCTTACTTAAAGTTCAATTATATATAACTTTCTCATTTTAAATCCGATTTTTATGATCTTATAGTCAATCTTCATCATTTTCGAGTGTATTTTAATGTGGTGAGGTTATATTTTTGAGATAAGGCATGTAAATCTACCTATAGGTTAGAATAGTAGTAGTCTTCATGATTTGGAGTGCTTTTAGGCTTTGTTTGGTGACTTAGGAAATCCTTTGGGCTTAGGCTTAAGATTTTGTTCTAGGCTCAAAATACTCCTTAAGGTCAGATTCACAACTTTGATTTACACTTTTAAAGCTAACAACCACTTCTTGGGCTCTTAAGTCAGCTTAAGTTGTTAAATGAGCTTGTTTTTTATCCAAATCAAAGATAGTCACTTTCTTAGGCTTAAGGGGTGTCTGGTGGGATTCTTCAGAGTCTTAAAACAATTTTCATTGTTGTGCTAAGTTGTTGGTAAAAAACTTAAGGTGGGTTCAACTCGTTTTGAAAGTTTTAAGTTTGGTTTTGAGTTTTAAGCTTAATACGCTTATCGTACTTACCTTAGTTGGTCTTTTTACTCTGTTTACTTACTTTTATCTTATTTTTAAATGTCTTTTAACAAAGTTCTAGATCTAGTCAGTTTGGTGTGTAGGCTTCCAACTTGGTTTTTCAACTTGTTTCATCATTTCCTTAAGTTTAGGCATTAGATCATGAACTTAAGCTACTTGTATTCAAATCTTAACTTAACTTTCTTTCCATGAGATAATTATTTAGCTCATACTTTACACGAAAATAGTAGATCTCATACTTATCATAACTCCCATATCATGGTTCATGTCTTATAAAGTTGGTTTTCTCATAAAACTTCATGTGATGGATTTTTCTTTTACCTAAGTCTAGATTTGAGCATGTTTAACTTAATAAAAGTGAAAACAACATCCAAATGACTTATAAATCCTCATTCAACATGCTTCCCTTTCATTTAAGTTCTCATTTCAAGATTTTCTCAACTTAAAATTTTCCATTCTAAGTGTTAAACAAGTATCTCTACAAAACACCAACTTTACATATTTATATTTCAACTTTCATGTAAAGGTTTCATGAGTTTACTTCTTAAGGTAGCCTTAGATATTTCATCAACTTATGATCATACTCAAATCCTCAAGAAATCATGGTCTTTTAACATGAATACTAAACTACTAACACAAGATACACTTACTCGTTCATAAAGCAAGAATATGGTGGTTGTGCACTAAGTTTTCACTTAAGCTCTTTGTCTTACTTCCTCCTTCTTGCACCCTTTTTGGAAACTAGAGTTGTGATCCATTGGAGTGGAGTTTAGGGAGTGTTCTAAGGATCCTAAAAGGATCTTTGAATGTTGGCAAATGTAAGACACAAGTGGAGTTGAAAGTGCTATAAGTGTGGATGCTTGGATGGTGGTGGTAAGTGTAAGATTTTGTGAGGTTTTGTGTTTCCTCTTTTGAGTTGTTTTCAAAGTAGAGAAAATGAGGTGAAAATGAAGTTGAAATTGAGAGCAAATGGAAAAAAAGTGGCCGGCTGCAACTGAAATGGAAAGTGTGTTTAAAAAGTTTGATTTTATTGTCTTATAGTATACACAAAAGTCAACAAGTGCAACTTTAGACGATGTAAGTATTAAGGGGTCAATAGTAGAGTGTAAGATAAAGTGATTAATGGATGAAAGACAAAAGCATGGCCCCCCCTTTCTAGCTTGTAAGAACCGGCCATCTAGGGTCTCTTTAGGGTATGGAAATGCCTTATCTCCTTTATTAAAGTTAAGCATGTAAAATCTTGTGATATTTTGTTCATATGTAGTATAAGTGAAGGGGTGATAAGAAAAGCATTTTGTCGCTAGTTTTTCATAAGTTATCAATTGATAAATGACTCTAACTTTCAATTGATAAGTCATTTAGGGTGATTAGTTGGTTTACTTATTCACATGTAAGGTTTAGGCATAATGATAAGGGAATTATCTTATAGGAAATTGTTTTAGAATTTACTTCTTAAATTGTTTTGTAGATTATGATTCAACTCTTATAAAATTGTGAAAAATTTCTAGAATCAAATGAAATTATTCTTATTAAATTATCAATTAGTCATTTAGGGTTAGAAGTCTTTAATTGTTTTAGGGTTTAGGATCTTAAGTGATTTTAGAGTCCGCAGTTCTTCATGTTCGGGTTTTATCGATAATCGACTTTCGAATTGGGAAAATTTAGTTCATTTTTTAATATAAACTTAAATTCTTAGTTTAGTTGATCTTTGTGAACGATTAGGAAGTACTATTAGTCGAATTATAGGCTTGCTAAAAGTAGGATTTATAGTATGTCCACAGCATTGATTAGCACTTCAACCCTATGTTGATCTATGCAACAACCCTATGCTATGTTGACAATCACCGACCCTCTATACTGCCTGACGCACCAATTCACACAATACCTTACAATCTACACATCTTCAATACATTGCATTGTGCACTCGTCAATCACTACACTTGTACATCATACATGAACATGTTGACATGTGCAACTTGATTTCATTTAGGTGAAAAAAAAAGTAGTTTTATTTTATCAGTTAATTTAATTATCTTTTACTAATTTGTTTTTTAGTGCAAGGTTTTTCTAGTGTTATTATTATTATTGTCATATCATTGGATACTTTTTAAATAATTTGATTTTTTTTTAAATTTAGTTAGTTGAAAATTGCATTTTTTGTTAAAAAAATAAAATAATAATTGTATCTTTTTTTCGGGATCAGTATCTTCGAAGAAGATACGTATTTTGTAATTAGGATTTAAAAAGGATATATATGAAAATAAGTATCTAAATTATATCTTAATGTATCTTATAGTTAGGATTTAGAAAAGATACGTATCTAGATTGTATCTTAACATATCATATCGTTAGGATTTAGATAAGTTACGGATCTAGGTCATATCTTAACATATCTTACATATAATATTTAGAAAAAGATATCTTTTGACACATAGTGATTTTTTATAATAAAAAAAAAAATCTTAATCAGGATTTTAAAAAAGATTTAGTTAATTAGGGTTTTCTCAAATTTGTGAAAATTAGATTTTAAGTTTTTTTTTTAAATAATAATTTGTTAAATGAATGTAAATGTAGTTCGATTTTCAAAAATAAAAAAATCCACTTAGTATATATTTTATAAAAAAAACCTACGTTGCTTTGATCCCGATTAGTGAATACATAGGTACTTTTGAAGTAACTGTATAAATTTTTTTTTTTCTTTTCCTTGAAATTTTTAATAAAAAATTTATTTTAGTTATATTTTATATATCTTTAGATATCTTAGCATTTTGTAGAAAAATATAAAAATAAAGCCCAATAATTGATTTTTTTTTTATTTTTACATGATGATTTAGTGTTAATAAGTTAACCTCTAAACTTAGTTTTTTCTGGTTATTTTTTAAAAAATATATTTTTTAGAAAATATGTAGATTTGTAACCAATTTTTTATCAATTTAACTGGTTGGTGACTTAAATTTTTTAAAATATTTTTTTTTCAAAACATTTTTTAAAGAAAAATATTTCCTTAATTTTATGCCAAATAATCTATATTAAGGAAAATAAACTTAATATAGGTTAAATTAAGTAAAATGAAATATGGGTAGGCAATTTACCATATTGATGCGTACATTTAACTTTTTTAACTCTGGAAATGCAGTTTACCAATGCTCAACCAAGAGAACTATTCCGGAAATTCATTTACCTGCAGTCATGATTTGTCGATCTCATACTCCTTCATGAAACCTTACACTTCTTGTTAGATCCTTTAATCTATAGTAGGCTAACATCAACTGTGGTAGAGCTTAAAATAATATGAAGAGATGGAAGACGTAAAGTAGCCCTAAAATTTGGTCTAAATAATAAGCTTTATTATTTTAATTGATTCAGATGTCCATCAAAAGAGTATTAGCCTAATATGCCCAATTTAAGGAAACTCTTTGGGCCTATTTAAATGGAGTGCTATATAATAAATGCCCTAGTTTCCCTCTTTTATTTCATTTCACTATATTAGGATTTGTACCTCTACCATTTAGGAGTCCTAACTAGTCGTGAGATGTAGAGATATGAACTTGGTGCACTTGATCGAGTTTTCTTGCTGAATCTATTTCCATTGCTTCCGCTTATTATCATGGCCCTCTTTTTCTTTTTTCTTTGTTAATAATCCTTTCTTAATGGGTCATTCTATATTTCATTGGTGACAAGATAATTGTAATTCTAATATTTTCCAACTGGTATTGGAGTAATTTTACATAATTTTAGAATCCATATGTTTTCTGTTCTTAAAGTTGCTCCGCGATCAGAGGAATATGAGAGTTGGTGATGCGGCTTCAAGCACGACTAAGGTAATATGATGGTCGAAAGTGTAAAGTAAATATGTTGCACCCCGATCCTCTACACCCATTATTTTTATTTTATTTTATTTCGACAGAAGCATTGATGTTGAACATTATACAGATTGTGTACGTGACAAAGCAAGATCACAGTTCCCTTTTATTTCTTGAACGGAGACCTACACCGAAGCAAACCTCAATAGCTAGTCTTGCAATGAATGTGATGGGTTCATGAGATTGGATGAATTTTTTTAATATAATATGATCTACATTCACAGTAAAAATAGATTTTGAGACTAGATTTATACTATGGTGGTCGAGTCGAACACTTTCCAAAAGAACTCCATCCAAAAAAGAAAAAAAAAAGGAAAAAAAAAACAATAATTGCTTCATACATGTTAAGAGATTAACTTATAATTTTAAGGTGCTTATCTACCCTATAGCAAAGTGTTCGACTCGACCACCATAGTATAAATCTAGTCTCAAAATCTATTTTTACTGTGAATGTAGATCATATTATATTAAAAAAATTCATCCAATCTCATGAACCCATCACATTCATTGCAAGACTAGCTATTGAGGTTTGCTTCGGTGTAGGTCTCCGTTCAAGAAATAAAAGGGAACTGTGATCTTGCTTTGTCACGTACACAATCTGTATAATGTTCAACATCAATGCTTCTGTCGAAATAAAATAAAATAAAAATAATGGGTGTAGAGGATCGGGGTGCAACATATTTACTTTACACTTTCGACCATCATATTACCTTAGTCGTGCTTGAAGCCGCATCACCAACTCTCATATTCCTCTGATCGCGGAGCAACTTTAAGAACAGAAAACATATGGATTCTAAAATTATGTAAAATTACTCCAATACCAGTTGGAAAATATTAGAATTACAATTATCTTGTCACCAATGAAATATAGAATGACCCATTAAGAAAGGATTATTAACAAAGAAAAAAGAAAAAGAGGGCCATGATAATAAGCGGAAGCAATGGAAATAGATTCAGCAAGAAAACTCGATCAAGTGCACCAAGTTCATATCTCTACATCTCACGACTAGTTAGGACTCCTAAATGGTAGAGGTACAAATCCTAATATAGTGAAATGAAATAAAAGAGGGAAACTAGGGCATTTATTATATAGCACTCCATTTAAATAGGCCCAAAGAGTTTCCTTAAATTGGGCATATTAGGCTAATACTCTTTTGATGGACATCTGAATCAATTAAAATAATAAAGCTTATTATTTAGACCAAATTTTAGGGCTACTTTACGTCTTCCATCTCTTCATATTATTTTAAGCTCTACCACAGTTGATGTTAGCCTACTATAGATTAAAGGATCTAACAAGAAGTGTAAGGTTTCATGAAGGAGTATGAGATCGACAAATCATGACTGCAGGTAAATGAATTTCCGGAATAGTTCTCTTGGTTGAGCATTGGTAAACTGCATTTCCAGAGTTAAAAAAGTTAAATGTACGCATCAATATGGTAAATTGCCTACCCATATTTCATTTTACTTAATTTAACCTATATTAAGTTTATTTTCCTTAATATAGATTATTTGGCATAAAATTAAGGAAATATTTTTCTTTAAAAAATGTTTTGAAAAAAAAATATTTTAAAAAATTTAAGTCACCAACCAGTTAAATTGATAAAAAATTGGTTACAAATCTACATATTTTCTAAAAAATATATTTTTTAAAAAATAACCAGAAAAAACTAAGTTTAGAGGTTAACTTATTAACACTAAATCATCATGTAAAAATAAAAAAAAAATCAATTATTGGGCTTTATTTTTATATTTTTCTACAAAATGCTAAGATATCTAAAGATATATAAAATATAACTAAAATAAATTTTTTATTAAAAATTTCAAGGAAAAGAAAAAAAAAAATTTATACAGTTACTTCAAAAGTACCTATGTATTCACTAATCGGGATCAAAGCAACGTAGGTTTTTTTTATAAAATATATACTAAGTGGATTTTTTTATTTTTGAAAATCGAACTACATTTACATTCATTTAACAAATTATTATTTAAAAAAAAAACTTAAAATCTAATTTTCACAAATTTGAGAAAACCCTAATTAACTAAATCTTTTTTAAAATCCTGATTAAGATTTTTTTTTTTATTATAAAAAATCACTATGTGTCAAAAGATATCTTTTTCTAAATATTATATGTAAGATATGTTAAGATATGACCTAGATCCGTAACTTATCTAAATCCTAACGATATGATATGTTAAGATACAATCTAGATACGTATCTTTTCTAAATCCTAACTATAAGATACATTAAGATATAATTTAGATACTTATTTTCATATATATCCTTTTTAAATCCTAATTACAAAATACGTATCTTCTTCGAAGATACTGATCCCGAAAAAAAGATACAATTATTATTTTATTTTTTTAACAAAAAATGCAATTTTCAACTAACTAAATTTAAAAAAAAATCAAATTATTTAAAAAGTATCCAATGATATGACAATAATAATAATAACACTAGAAAAACCTTGCACTAAAAAACAAATTAGTAAAAGATAATTAAATTAACTGATAAAATAAAACTACTTTTTTTTTCACCTAAATGAAATCAAGTTGCACATGTCAACATGTTCATGTATGATGTACAAGTGTAGTGATTGACGAGTGCACAATGCAATGTATTGAAGATGTGTAGATTGTAAGGTATTGTGTGAATTGGTGCGTCAGGCAGTATAGAGGGTCGGTGATTGTCAACATAGCATAGGGTTGTTGCATAGATCAACATAGGGTTGAAGTGCTAATCAATGCTGTGGACATACTATAAATCCTACTTTTAGCAAGCCTATAATTCGACTAATAGTACTTCCTAATCGTTCACAAAGATCAACTAAACTAAGAATTTAAGTTTATATTAAAAAATGAACTAAATTTTCCCAATTCGAAAGTCGATTATCGATAAAACCCGAACATGAAGAACTGCGGACTCTAAAATCACTTAAGATCCTAAACCCTAAAACAATTAAAGACTTCTAACCCTAAATGACTAATTGATAATTTAATAAGAATAATTTCATTTGATTCTAGAAATTTTTCACAATTTTATAAGAGTTGAATCATAATCTACAAAACAATTTAAGAAGTAAATTCTAAAACAATTTCCTATAAGATAATTCCCTTATCATTATGCCTAAACCTTACATGTGAATAAGTAAACCAACTAATCACCCTAAATGACTTATCAATTGAAAGTTAGAGTCATTTATCAATTGATAACTTATGAAAAACTAGCGACAAAATGCTTTTCTTATCACCCCTTCACTTATACTACATATGAACAAAATATCACAAGATTTTACATGCTTAACTTTAATAAAGGAGATAAGGCATTTCCATACCCTAAAGAGACCCTAGATGGCCGGTTCTTACAAGCTAGAAAGGGGGGGCCATGCTTTTGTCTTTCATCCATTAATCACTTTATCTTACACTCTACTATTGACCCCTTAATACTTACATCGTCTAAAGTTGCACTTGTTGACTTTTGTGTATACTATAAGACAATAAAATCAAACTTTTTAAACACACTTTCCATTTCAGTTGCAGCCGGCCACTTTTTTTCCATTTGCTCTCAATTTCAACTTCATTTTCACCTCATTTTCTCTACTTTGAAAACAACTCAAAAGAGGAAACACAAAACCTCACAAAATCTTACACTTACCACCACCATCCAAGCATCCACACTTATAGCACTTTCAACTCCACTTGTGTCTTACATTTGCCAACATTCAAAGATCCTTTTAGGATCCTTAGAACACTCCCTAAACTCCACTCCAATGGATCACAACTCTAGTTTCCAAAAAGGGTGCAAGAAGGAGGAAGTAAGACAAAGAGCTTAAGTGAAAACTTAGTGCACAACCACCATATTCTTGCTTTATGAACGAGTAAGTGTATCTTGTGTTAGTAGTTTAGTATTCATGTTAAAAGACCATGATTTCTTGAGGATTTGAGTATGATCATAAGTTGATGAAATATCTAAGGCTACCTTAAGAAGTAAACTCATGAAACCTTTACATGAAAGTTGAAATATAAATATGTAAAGTTGGTGTTTTGTAGAGATACTTGTTTAACACTTAGAATGGAAAATTTTAAGTTGAGAAAATCTTGAAATGAGAACTTAAATGAAAGGGAAGCATGTTGAATGAGGATTTATAAGTCATTTGGATGTTGTTTTCACTTTTATTAAGTTAAACATGCTCAAATCTAGACTTAGGTAAAAGAAAAATCCATCACATGAAGTTTTATGAGAAAACCAACTTTATAAGACATGAACCATGATATGGGAGTTATGATAAGTATGAGATCTACTATTTTCGTGTAAAGTATGAGCTAAATAATTATCTCATGGAAAGAAAGTTAAGTTAAGATTTGAATACAAGTAGCTTAAGTTCATGATCTAATGCCTAAACTTAAGGAAATGATGAAACAAGTTGAAAAACCAAGTTGGAAGCCTACACACCAAACTGACTAGATCTAGAACTTTGTTAAAAGACATTTAAAAATAAGATAAAAGTAAGTAAACAGAGTAAAAAGACCAACTAAGGTAAGTACGATAAGCGTATTAAGCTTAAAACTCAAAACCAAACTTAAAACTTTCAAAACGAGTTGAACCCACCTTAAGTTTTTTACCAACAACTTAGCACAACAATGAAAATTGTTTTAAGACTCTGAAGAATCCCACCAGACACCCCTTAAGCCTAAGAAAGTGACTATCTTTGATTTGGATAAAAAACAAGCTCATTTAACAACTTAAGCTGACTTAAGAGCCCAAGAAGTGGTTGTTAGCTTTAAAAGTGTAAATCAAAGTTGTGAATCTGACCTTAAGGAGTATTTTGAGCCTAGAACAAAATCTTAAGCCTAAGCCCAAAGGATTTCCTAAGTCACCAAACAAAGCCTAAAAGCACTCCAAATCATGAAGACTACTACTATTCTAACCTATAGGTAGATTTACATGCCTTATCTCAAAAATATAACCTCACCACATTAAAATACACTCGAAAATGATGAAGATTGACTATAAGATCATAAAAATCGGATTTAAAATGAGAAAGTTATATATAATTGAACTTTAAGTAAGAAACCGAGAAAAATACAAAAACTAGTCAAGAGTATAACTTAAGGGGTTTTAGCTTAGTTTTCTAAATTTTATTTCAAATCTTTATAGTATTATGATTGTGATGTATAGGGGACCTAACATTTTAAGACAACCTGCCCCCGGACTACTTCAATTAACCTGCATAGTAGAGTGAATCAATTCTTGACGACTTTTCACTTGTAGAATAGATGCAGCTAAACTTACATATATAAATTAGATGCTTGTAGGACATGGGAAATGCATGTATGTGAGTTCATGATTGAATGTTATGGCTTGTTAATCGCTTAATAATAGTAATTTCTTGCAATAATTCATATGTACGATTGTATGGAATGAAAATGTTTGATCACCATGAAAAACTGGATTAATCACTTATATGATTAAGAAATTCAATGAATCTTGCATTCCCCAGAATTGCATTTGGATGACACCAACTGCCACTTCATGTAAAAGATGGAAAGGGACTCATAAGAGGAGAGCCTCTTGTAAGATTGGGCACTAACTATATCATCATTTATATTAATCTTTGTCCTAAGTTGAGAGGCTTAATAGGTGTTGAGAGACACCAACCGTTGGCGAGGGGCTATGTCTTGTGGCTTCTACTTAAGGTATATGTTTGTGGATTGCAGAGGCCACCATACCACTAAACTTGAGATTTTGAAAATATAATTTGTTGTTCAGGAAAGAAAGTTTATTATATATGGTTTTGTTTTAACTTAAGTACAATAGTATAAATGATATAAAACCTAAGGGCTAGAACCTGGATTTTAGTTTGGCTCGGTTAATTGTCTCCAACTATGACTATAGGGGGTATAATTATGAGTCGTATGTAATTCCTAGGTCATCACATGAGTTGTTCGACATACTGATTATTTATGTATTTATATGTTTGTGCATCTAATAAATTTTTGCCATGCGGTCTTGACGAAGGTATTTATTTCACTAAATTTAAGCTTATGCCCCAATAGATTTCTTTTATCACAAGGGAACCTCTTCATTCATTCAGGCCAAGGAATGCTTAAGGTGAGTCTCGTTTGGAGACGGGTTAAAGTAATTAGGGAGTGGAGATGAGATTTTGTAATATTTTTTGTAGATAACTATTTATCTTTGTTTTTGTTCATATTATAGATTAAAGTTTGTAATTCAATTTCCTTTACGAACTGCATTTGTTTGTAATATTCTTTTAGTGTGGAACTTAACAAGTCCATACGTTTACTTGATTAATTTACATCATAGAAGTTAATTCTAGTAAATTGCTCTATATTACTCATCTATAAGCCTAGTGGTAACGTATAGTAAAAGGAGCTTTATGTATTGTATGAAAGGCTTGCAATCAACAGAGGGGTTAATAGTAGACCTTTATACGGTTACGGTGATCTACTATGACAACGATACTGTTGGGTCTTGATACGTACAAATTGTGATGACATGTGCAAAGTGGCATGTCAAGCAATGCAACATGATTGAGTGTTTTGATGTAGTGTGCTATGCCATGTCATATGTAGAGTGCTGTGTGCGTTGACAGTGGAGTAAAGGATGGTATGTGGAGTGCTGTCAGATTGTAGGCATATCAAGCAAGGTAGTGCTTGATAGTTGTTGGATGTTACGTTAGTGACGATGTGGGATTGTGAAAGTCATGTGTGTCTTTGTATGTGATCTATGTACAGTTTGTGTGTACTCGAGCAAGGGAGTTTAAGGTGGAATGTGATTAGGGTGCATACAGTGTTATGTATTGTGAATGCGAGTATACCGATTATGAAGTGAAGGTATGGAACAGTGTAATTTGGTGCGATAATGTAAAAGTGCAGTCATATGTTAATTGTGAAGTGAGGGACTAGTTGTTCATGCGATTGAATGGTAGGGGCCATCGGTGTTATTGAATGTTGGGGCTATCATGCTTCAGGTGAGTAGTGTGGATGAGTGATTAGTTGTGAAGTGATTGTAAATGTGTATTGGAGATCACAAGAAAAATGTCCCGAACTTTACCAATAAATTCCTATTTATAATATCCTCTTATTGAATCTTTCATATCTTTTAATTATGGATTTGATCTTAACAAATGAAAAATACGAGGGATACGATGAAGATTTGACCTAGTTTCTATAAAACCTATTTGGGCTTTCTATTTACTGAGACCAAGCCCGATCTGGTCTAATTTGATTTAACCTAGTAGTCCACTTAATAAATCTTAAGTCTATTCTAGCTCAATATAAATTAGATAAAAGATCCATTTTATATCGAACTGAACTAAAATATTTTAATGAAGCCCAATTTTTCAACAACTTAAAATTTACTAAATTGATCGCTCACCATTATCTAGTTTAACACTAAACAATTGGACTTAATTCGACTCGAATCAATATGATTGGACTCGATATGACTTAACTTGACACTTTATTTTTATTATATTTTATTTTTTTCAATTTTTCATTTTTTATTTTTATTTTTTATTATTTTTTTATTTTCCTAGCTTAATAAAACTAATATAATGGAAATGGAAATAACAAAAATGAGGTGTCTATAGCTATCCCCCTTTACAGTGAAGTTCGATTAGAACTTTACTACAAAGATAAAAGAGATATCCATTTTTGCCAAACCTTACTCTGAACTGATCGGTTAAATTGTGTTTTATCTTCAAGAAGAATATCAACTTGAAAAGTCGATGTAAATAATAAACTGCACATCTTAAAAGGACGAGGCAAATGAATATCTATCTTAAAAGAATAAGGCAAAAGGTTAAAGGGCATATCTTAAAAGAATAATGCTTAAGGGTATCTATCTTAGAAGGATAGAGTAAAAATTTCAAAGAGGCCTATCTTGGAAGGATAGGACAAAAATCTTAAGGGGGGCTATCTTAAAAGGATAAGGCAAAAACCATTGGAGGTCAAATTAACTTGTTTTGATTTGGTAGATAATCCAAAGAGAATAGATCTCTTCAAGATTTTAAAAAACTTATGTTGGTTTAGTGGATAATTCGAAGAGGATATATCTCTTCAACATTTGTTTTGGTTTGATGGATAACCCAAAGAAGATAGATCTCTTCAAGATTTTCTTTGGTTTGGTGGATAATCCGAAGAGGATAGATCTCTTCAAAATTTGTTTTGGTTTGATAGATAATCCAAAGAAGATAGATCTCTTCAAGATTTATTTTGGTTTTATGGAAATCTGAAGAGGATAGATCTTTTTGAGATTTGTTTTAGTTTGGTAGATAATCCAAAGAGGATAAATCCCTTCGAGATTCCAAAAAACTTATTAATTCTGCTAAATACTTCTTTCAAGGACTTTTAGGATGATTTTACCTAGAAAGAATTTTGCAGATAGCAACCAATTAGCATACCTCATGTTGACTCTCGATATTCACTCATCCAGATTATATAATATCACCAAAGTATTGTACTTGCTTCTTTTCTCTCTCTTTTTTTTTTCTTTTTCTTTTTCTTTTTTTCTTCTTTTTTTCCTTTTTTTCTTGATTGAAACTTTTCGTTTAACTATACTTGCTCATGCCTTGATCCTACTTTTGTTGTCGTTAACTCTCAATTTCCACTTCTTTATAATTCCTGAAAAATAAATCTCTTTTCAAATAAAACAAGATTAAATCATTAAGAACATTCAATTTCAATTTATTTGGTGACTCAAATTCATTGGTAAGTGTTTTGTGTTTAAGTATATAAGGCTAAGAAAGATGGCATGTAAGGATTTATTGGTGAAGTGTTTATCAATCGATGACCATCTGAATTCGAGAACACCCATAGATATCAACTTTACTTATAAACAATGAAAGATTAACCACAAACAATTCTCAAGAAAAATTGGAATCTTTATTGAACTCAATTTTCATGGATACTACAATTTAATTGCATTTGAATTCATAGGTCTCCTTAATTCTAGGCTATCTATTTTTATCAACACTAATGTACCTCTTGATAATACTCTTTCCACCAGATAAGGGCCTTCATGGTATGGAGCAAATTTGCCCCTAAGGTCTTTTACATTCAACAACACTTGCCTCAACACCAAGTCACCTTCCTTAAAGTACTTCGGGCGTACTTTCTTGTTAAAGGCTTAGATCATCCTCTATTGGTAACACTGATCATGACACATCGCAGTAAGTCTCCTCTTGTCTAAGAGGTTCAAATGCTCTATTCACTTCTTCATCCATTCTACTTCATCAAGCTGAGTTTCTACCAACACTCGAAACAAAGGTATTTTTACCTCCACCGGTAGCATAGCTTTAGTTCCATATACTAATGAATAAGGTGTTGCACCTATAGGTTCTGACTGAGGTTCTTTAAGCCATTAGTGCAAAGGGAAGCATCTCATACTAGTCTTTATAAGTGATCACCATCTTCTCAATGATTCTCTTGATATTCTTATTAGGAGCCTCAACTGCCCTATTCATCTAAGGTTGATACAAGGCTGAGTTTCTATGATTGATCTTGAATTGGTTGCACACTTCAGCCATCAACCTATTGCTCAAATTTATCCTATTGTCTATAATAATAGACTCAAGTGCACCGTATCTGGCAATAATGTCTCTTTTCAAAAACCTAACTACCATTCCTTTGGTTACCATAGCATATGATACCATTTCCACCCACATGGTAAAATAATCCATTGTAATTAGAATGAATTTATGCCCGTTTAAAGCTGTTAGTGAAATTGGATCAATCATGTCCATCCCTTACATTGAGAAAGGCCAAGGAGCCATCAATACATGTAATTCTTAAGGAAGATTGTTGATTTTATTAGTGTATACCTAACATAGGTGGTAGTGCCTCACATGTTTGATACATTCTAATTCTATTATCATTTAAAAATATCACATCCTCATGATTTTCTAGGCCAACATGTAACCATTCATATGAGGACCACAAACTTCTTCATACACTTCTTTCATTAATTTCCTGGCTTCTTCTTCATCTACACATCTTAATGGTGTTGTATCCGATGATCTTTTGTATAACATTGCTCCACTTAATAAGAAATGAGTAACCAATCTCTTTAAGGCTTCTCTGTCTTTTCTATCAACTTCATCAACGAACTCACCCATTTGAAGTAACCTTTTGATATCATAATACGAAGGCTTCTCTAGTTGTTCCTTCTCTTCAATTGTTAGATAAAAAGACGATTTTTCCTCCATCTCAATCTTCAAGGGCTAAATTTCTATCCCATCCGTAACTTTCACCATCGATACTAATGTGGTGAGTGCATCAGCAAATTGATTTTAGGTTCATGGAATGTAAGTGAATGAAATTTCTTAGAATCTTTCAATCACCTTGCTTAAATGCTCGTGATAAGGTACCAACTTATCATCTTTCGTCTTATATTCTCCTAGGATCTAGAGAATTTTAAGAGAAGAATCTCTATACACATAAACCCTTTCTATTCCCATGTCTAATGCCATTTTAAGCCCTAAAATCTAAGCCTTGTATCCTACCATGTTGTTCGTATATGGAAATGCTAACCTTGCTGCCATAGGGAAATGATTACCCTTATGTGATACCAATATTTCTCCTATCCCACATTCAAACACATTAGCTACTCCATCAAAATACATTCTCTATTCCAATTTCTTACCACTTAATTCATTCGCCATAATCACATTCTCATTTGGAAACTAAACTTCTAAACCATCATTTTCATCTTCTAGTAGGTATTTTGATAATTGATCGGCCACTGCCTATCCTTTTACTAAACTTTGAGTTACATATTTGACATCAAACTCAGAGAGAAGTATCTGCCATTTTGATATTCTCTCTATCAATGTTGGCTTTTCTGCTAAATACCTCAACGGGTCATGTTTCATCAACAAGTCTACCGAGTAATAGAGAGTATACTACTTAAGCCTGTACATTACCCACACCAAAGCACAATATGTTCTTTCTACTTCTGAGTATTTTTGTTCACCTTTTGTAAATTTCTTTCTCAAGTAATATGTAAGATGCTCTTTTTTATCGGTTTCATCTTTCTACCCCAGCATACATCCCATAGATTCAGGAAGAATCATTATGTAGAGAATTAATGGCCATCCCGATATAAGAGTAACTAGTATTAGCGAATTCATGAGATACTCTTTAATTTCAGCAAATGCTTGCTCACATTTTTCATCCCATTCTATTGCTACATTCTTTCTTAAAAGTTTGAATAATGGCTTACATATATCGATTAATTGTAATATAAACCAAGCAATGTAATTTAACCTCACCAACAATCCCCGTACTTCTTTCATAGTATTCGATGTAAGAATGTTTATGATTGCCTTAACTTTGTTTGGGTCTACCCCAATTCCTTTTCTATTGACTATAAAGCCTAACAATTTACCTAAGGTTACTCTAAAGGTACACTTTTTCGGATTTAGTTTCAGTTGAAACTTCTTCAACCACTCAAATAGCTTACATAAAATATCAACATGATTCTCACCCTTCTTGGATTTGGCAATCATATCATCTACATAAACTTTGATTTCTTGATGCATCATGTCATTAAACAAAGCTACCATAACACGTTGATAAATTACCCCAGTATTTTTCAACCCAAAAGGCATCATGCGATAACAAAATGTTCCCCAAGTAGTAACGAAGGTGGTTTTGATTTTATCTTCTTCTGCCATATTGATCTGATTATATCCTAAGAAACCATCCATAAATGAGAAAAGATGATTTTTAGTCATATTGTCCACTAATACATCAATGTACGGCAAAGTTATCCTTAGGTGTCGCTTGGTTTAGATTACGGAAGTCTACACATACCCTAACTTTCCCATTTTTCTTCAACATTCGAACCACATTGGTTACCCATTCGAGGTAATCCGATACTTCTATAAACCCAACTTTTAGTAATTTCTTCACTTCTTCTTTTATTTTAAGGAGTATATTCGGCCTAAACTACCTAAGCTTTTGCCTTTTCGGTTTAATATCTTCTCTCATCAACAACTTGTGAACTATGATTAATGTATCCAAGCCAGGCATGTCTTCATAGGACTAAGCAAATATGTCAAGGTATTCTGATAATAATTACAACAACTCCAATTTTTGATCATTCACCAAATCCCCAAGAATAGTAACCAATTGCCTGTTGGCTATGAATTTCACTTTTTGATGTAAACTAGACAGAATTTCCCCTATTGAGTGATTCTACGGCCTTCCTAATAGAAGATTAAAAGTTTGTAGTATATCTAGAACTTGAAATGGAATAGTAAACATCTGTAGACCAATCTCGACCTTCAGCCCAATTTCTCTAAGTATCTCTCTCTTTGATTCATCAAAAGCCCTTACTGAAATCGAACTAGGCTTTATCTCAGCCGAATCTACTCTAAGCAAATTTATTGTCACCAATAGACACACATTCAATGAAGACCCAATATCTATCAGTACTTAAGCAATGACTTTCCTTATGCTCTTGACTACTATGAAAAGGAGCTTTGTGAGCCAGTCTCCTTCTTCACCTAGCTCATTTAGTAATAATGAAATATGATCCATCACAAATATCAAATTAACAACCAATCCCAGCTTTTCAATGGAAATCCCTTCATGTACTTTAACATCCTTTAGAATTTTGATCAAAGCTTCCTGGTTAGTATCTAATGACAATAATAAGCCCATTAGGGAGATCTAAGCCAATACCTTGGCTAATTGATCCATAATCTTGTATTCACTAGCTTTCACTATCTTCTTGGCAACATTGTGATCTTTCTCATCCATATCTTTAAAAATCTTTCGAGAAGCCTCCTCCATTGTAGTCTTTCTCTTGGCTCCTTCATTCTGGTCATAGACTCATCCTGAGCGAGTAAGCCCACCAACCATAAGTGATGAAGACCTGGCTGTTTGATTCACCATCCGATAATCCAAAGGGGCTGCTTTATAATTCTACAGAGCTATTGGGACATTAAAAACAATTTTCTTACGCTTATTCAATTCCTTAACCTTCTTTGTCTTCCTGTAGTACTAAAAAACCAATGGTTTAAGCCCATCTCCAATCATTCCAACCATCTCAACTGTTTTCTTAGGCTCTACAATAAGTTTATCCTCTTCCTCAAATTTGAGACCCTATTTGGTAGGTGGTTCAACAGCATATACTACGGGTGAACTGACGTAATCGACCAAATACTCAAACTTTCCTAACAACTCTCCTAAGGTATCGGCCATCAGATCTCTAGCTCCATACCTTTCTCTAAGCTCCTTTTGAGTACATCTCTTTCATGGTTTTGGAATCGTCATAGCCATAATGTCAACTTTCTTGACAATTGATATATTGCCGGTCTAGTTTGGTTCTATCTCTGAGATTCATATTCTATAAGTGTCCGGCTCACTTGAGATTCTAAGCTACCTTTTCAATAATGATGGGGAGACTATCCAAATCGATCTCTAAATCAAACTCTTCAACAATGATCACGTTGATTGAGTGTCCATGATCCGATAAAAGATTATTACCCACATGAGAAGCGGGAGTCTAAATGAAATCCAATTGAACCAATTTTACATCAATAAGATCCTAGATCTTATGTCTAAGTCTCCAACACTGGTTCGTAGAATGCCCTACTTGCCCCAAATGATAATCACAAAGGAGCTCTAGGTTGTAGTCCTTTAGTCTTTATCTTTCCTTTGGTATTTTGAATGTTAATAGATTCTCATTCCTTAGTTGGGCAAGAACTTAGCTTAGAGGAATGGGAATATGGGTAAACTATCTCCTTTGTGGATGGTTATTTTGACTCAAATTCGGTAGGGGATTTGATCCTCTTATCATGGCTACCAGGGCTGCCGGTCTAATAAGGCTGTTGGTATTGACAACCCTTTTAGTAGCTTCTTTGGCCTTACTTGAAAATCTCATAGGATGCATTTTCTTCTCAGCTCCTTCAAGATTGGGAAGCCTTTTAGTAGCAATAGCTTCCTCGATTCAACACCCTATGGCTATAATCTCTATAAAGTTAAGAGACAGGGTATCCTACCAGATGTTAGTAGTACAGGCACTCGAGAGTATTTGATGAAGGCAAAAGTCAGGTCCTTCTTTGTTAAAGGTGGAGTCACCTTGGCTGCCATGCCCCTTAATCTTTAGGCATACTCCTTAAAGCTTTCGTTGGCCTCTTTTCGCAAATTATTGAATTCTCACATGGATGGGGCTACCTTGATATTGAACTTCTACTGATTGTAGAAGGCCCAGGCTAACTTATCCCATATGTTGATCTTGTTCAAAGCCAGTTAGCCATGCCAAGCTAAGGCAAGCTCAATCAAGCTATCTTGAAAGGTTTAGACCACCACCTTATCATACTTCATGTATTTTCCCATCGTTCTAACGTATAATCTAGTATGGAACTTCGAACAGCTAGTCCCATCGTACTTCTCGAATTCCGGTACTTAAATCTTTTTAGAAAATCATCATCTTTATATATTGGTAAATTGATCATCCCCATTTGCTCAAGCCTATTAACCATTTTTAAGGTTTTCATCTTCTCGATAAACTTTTACATGAACTTCCTCTCTATCTCTCAATATTTTCCCTCAATCTCCTTCCTCCATATCTCAGCATTAGGAACCAATTTTGCATTTTCCAATTCAAGGGGAGGCATCGCTTCTACATTCCAATTTGGGTTAACTTGAGATGCTTGCCTATCATTGAGAATTCCAATAACTCGAGTAAGAGTCTAAATTTTTTTAGCCCTCTTGTTCATGTTTTCTTCCAAGGTTACAACTCTCAGGTTGGGTTCGGCTTGACTGATGTTTTCAATGCCTTAAGTTGACATTCTTGCTTTAGAATGAGTGAATATCAGGCTTCTAGCTGAGTTTACTCGCTTGGGCGCTATCTTCAAAATCCCAAACGAAAGCCCAAGTTTTAAACATCCTTGTGAACTAAAATTTTGTTGTTTTTCATTTTTCTTTTCTTTTATTTTTAAAATTTTTCTTTTTGTTCATTTATTTTATTTAAAAGGAAATAAAAAAAATGAGCAAAATATTGTACAATCAATAAAGGTTTTAATTTAATAAAGCTTCAAATTTATTAATGATCATAAAATCCAACCTATACAATGGATTAAGAGAAAAAGAAACAAACTCCCAACTAATCTTTCTAAAAAGAAAAAATATATCAAATCCTATATCTAAAAAAGTTGATGGATTTGGTTAAGATAGGCTTCATCTACTTCTCTCATCAAGCTTTGGACTGTAGCATCTCTTTCTCAAATCTAACTCCTAAAGAATTGATTCTCTTTCAACAGTCTCCCATTCTCCATCTTTAATTCTTCAATGATATTCTTGCATTCTTGGAACTAGGCTTCAACTCTAGCTCGTATGGTGTCTTGGTAGGCTTGCTTAGTAGGTGAAAGATATTCTAACTCTAGCTTATGTTTGAATACTTCTGGAGCTTCATATAGTATCTTTTCGGTCTTCTCTAACTGATCATAGATGAACTACTTGGTAGCCCAATATTCTCTAACTTTGCCCCTTAAAGTTCCTACATTGACTATTTTCTTAACTTCCTTCTATTCCCACAACTTCACGAGTTCTACTAATCATTGAATCAAAGTAGCAGTAGGTAAACAAGGATCTTAATAACTTAAGGTGACATCATCTAAGGAATCTCTATATGCTATCTCTTGAAGTAGACCTAGATGCCTCATGACATAAGCTGGGAAATATCCTATATAACCTGTAATACCAATAAGAGGGACCCCAGCATAATCGATACACCCTAGGATAGCTCAAGTGTAGTTACTCTACCTAGCTATCAGGATAAAATCCACTGGCTACATCTTGCTTATGACTAATACCCATCCTTTAAACTGAGCTTCATCTAACACCTTAAGGTGATGGGTAAAATCGTTAATCAGATTAATGTTCTTAGTCAAGGACACTCCAAGAAGGTTCCCTCCATACCCTTGTATGTGACGAAGAAACCATATAATGAGAATTATAGGGTTAGCTGTAAAGTACCAGTGCCCCTACTTCCTCAAGTGGGTGAGTGTCTTGAATTACCCTACCAATAATGCCGGTATATAAGATTTACCAACTAAGAATTAGGTTACTAGCTTAGCTATCCTATAATGGACTTGATTATATCTAACAAGAAAACGAAAAATAGCATCGTCTCAAATACTACTATAATAAAGGCACTTACCCTTTTTTTGGCCCATGATTCATATCCTTTACAAAAGATCAGACGATATTTTTTATAAGTATCTAGGCTTGAAAATCATTCTACTAGCTCTAAAATACTGAGACACTTCTTGCCTTCTAATGATAACAACGGTGTTATGACTGCCTTTTTAACTCCTAATAAGGTCATGAAGGCTTTCTTAAGCTGAACTTTAAGATTTGGGACCGTTATGCTTGCTTCGAGAAACGAAGCACTAAGTAACTGCAAATATTCTTCTAAAGTGGGTATCAACACATATGGGCCGGACTTGAAAGTTATATATTTTAGATCCCAATAATGGATAAGGGATTGAATTAAAGGCCAATGGAGCTAGACCCGCATGGGGAACATGACCAGCCCAATCTTCTTGTGAATGTGATCTTGCTTAGCGAGCGAAAGCTAATTCAGCCAACCTTTCAGGATAGCTCCGGGGAAAGAATACTTATTCAACTTGACCTCATAGACAGGCCCAAGACTGACACTACCCTAACTTTCCATATTTATATTACATAAAAACATGAAATGGTACTATTATTTACAACAAGAGCACTAAATTTACAAAAAAGCTAGATATGATATTAATAATTTTGTAGCTTTTTCAAAAAAAAAATTAGAAATTATGCAGCCTTTAAACTAAAAGACAATAAAAACTAAATACACAAAATACAAGAAATAAAAAAAAATAATTACATAGAAACAAGTAATAGCAAAAATAAAATCAAATAAAAAAATATAGTATGCTACATATGCATGTAATGCAATAAGGCCCGATAATCAACAAATTATAAGAATTATTATGAACCCACGGTAAAAAAATATCCTTATATATAAGTATATTCAAAATAAGATTTAAAAAGAAATGAAGTTCATTAATATTTATAAATAAGGGTTATTAACTTTTTTTTTTAAATTTTCCTTTTCTTTAAAGAAGAATGCCAAACCGACTATGGATTAATTAGACTTTTCATATAATTTAGAAATAACTACCTTTTTTTAAAAAAGAATGATGTAGAAGGATGGGATCTATGAGTCTCAAGGATTTTCGGAGAAAAACCTAATAAGTTACATCAAAGCTTGAGTGGGCTCGCTTATTATCGCTAGGCGGGGGTAAAGACCTTAGCAACCTAAGGATTATATAATGGCAGCCCATCCTAAGGTGACCTAGGTCCAACCACATCTAAACATACAAATGTTTACTAATAAATAAAACCAAAACCACCCCACCCTAGCCCCCTAAACTCCCCAATAGCAGCCCATTAGGCTAGTTTTGTCTTAAGGCTTGCATCACAAAAATTCGATTAGTACAACTATAATATAATAAAAGAAAAATAATACAAAAGCCCATCAATTAATTTTTCACATGGTTGGCCTACTAAGCTTCTCTAGTGAAGTCATCAATTCTGTTAAGCTATATTTCTTTTTCCTTAATTTAACCTATATTAAGTCCAACCCACTTAATATAGATTACTTGGTATAAAATTAAGGAAACATTTTTCTTTAAAAAATGTTTTGAAAAAAAAATATTTTGAAAAATTGGAGTCGCTAACTAATTAAAGGAGTAAAAAACGAAACTAAGGTTTTTGAACTCTAATTTAGCTACTAATCTGCGTACATTCTAAAAAAATGGTTTTTAAAAAATAACCATAAAAAACTAAGTTTAAGAGTTAACTTATTAAGATTAAGTCACCATGTAAAAATAAAAAAAAAAATCAATTATTGGGCTTTAATTTTATATTTTTCTAAAAAATACTAAGATATGTAAAAATATACAAAATATAACTAAAATAAATTTTTTATTACGAATGTCAAGAAAAATAATTTTTTTTTTATTTTTATGCAGTTGTCCTGAAGTTGTTTAGGTACTCGCTAATCGGAATCAAATAAATGTAGTTACTTTTTATAAAATATTCAGGGAGCTGATTTCTTTTATTTTTGAAAATTAAGCCAGATTTACGTTTATTTAATAATTTATTATTTCAAAAAAAACCTAAAATCTAATTTTTAGGAATTTGAGAAAACCCTAACTAACTAAATCTTTTTGAAAATCCCGATTAAGATTTTTTTATTTTAAAAAATCACTAAGTGTCAAAAAATATCTTTTCTAAATCTTATATGTAAGATATGTCAGGATGTAACCTAGATTCGTATCTTTTCTAAATTCTAACTATAAGATACGGTCTGGATATATATGTTCATATGTAACTTTTTTAAATCTTAACTACAGAATATGTTAAAATACAATCTAGATACGTATCTTTATACATATTTTTTTTAAATCCTAACTACATAATACGTATTTTCTCCGAAAATATAGATCTTGGAGAAAAGATATAATTATTATTTTATTTTTATATATTTATTTTATTTTTTTAACAAAAAATGCAATTTTTAACTAACTAAATTAAAAAAAAATTCAAATTATCTAAAAAATATCCAACAATATGACAATAATAATAATAACACTAAAAAAAACCTACACTAAAAAAAATTAGTAAAAGATAATTAAATTAACTAATAAAATAAAATAAATTTATTTATTTTTTTACCTAAATGAAATCAAGTCACGCATGTCGATGTGTTCGTGTATGAGGTGCAAGTGCAGTGCGTGACGAGTGTGCGGTGCAGTGTATTGAGGACGTACAGTTTGTGAGGTGTTGTGCGAATTGGCACGTCAAGCAGTGTAGAGGGTCGGTGATTGTCAATGTAGCATGGGGCTGTTGCGTGGATTAACATAGGGTTGATGTGTTGATCAGTGCTATAGACATGTAGATTGTAATGGCATGTATGGAGTGGCGCATCAGGCAATGCAACGTGATTGAGTGTTTCGGTGCAGTATGCTGTGCTGTATCATATGTACAGTGCTGTGTGTGTTGACAGTAGAGTGAAGGATGGTATGTAGAGTGCTGTTAGATTGTAGGCGTGTCAGGCAAGGCAGTGTTTGGTGGCCATCAGATGTTGCGTTGGTGACAGCGTGGGATTGTGAAAGTTGTGTGTGTCTTTGTGTGTGATCCGTATGCCATTCGTGTATGCTCGAGCGTGGGAGTTCAGGATAAAATGTGATCAGGGGGCGTGCAGCGTTGTATATTGTGAATGCGAGTGTACTGATTATGAAGTGAAGGTGTGGGACAGTGTAGAGTGAGCTTGTGATTTGGTGCGGCAATGTGAAAATGCAGTCGTGTGTTGATTGTGAAGGGAGGGCCTAGTTGTTTGTGCAATTAAATGGTGGGGGCTATCGGGCTTCAAGTGAGTGGTGTGGATGAGTGATCGGTTGTGAATTGTACTGAATGTGTATGGGATCCTAAAAAAAATATCTTGAGTTTTACTGATAAATTCTTATTTATAATATTCACTTATTGAATCTTACGTATCTTTTACTTATAGGTTAGATCCTACCAAACGAAAAATACGAAGGATGCGATGAAGATTTGACCTAATATCTAAAAATCCTATTTGAGCTTTTTATTTATTGAACTCAATCCAATCCAATTTGATTTAGCTTAATAGTCTACTTAATAAATCTTAAATTAATTTTAACCCAATATAAATTGGATAAAAAATTCATTTTATATTAGAGTAAATTAAAATATTTTAATGAAACCTAATTTCTCAACGGTTTAAAATTTACTAAATTAATCACTCACTATTATCTGATTCAATACTAAATGATTAAACTTAATATTTCATTTTTATTATTTTTTATTTTTTTTCAATTTTTATTTTTTATTTTTATCTTTTTATTTTCCTTACTTAATAAAACTAATTAAATGGAAATGGTGAATGCCAAATTTTTCGATTCTAGAGATTTAGAATTGGATGCTCAATTGAAATTTTTGCGATAAGATATAAGATGCATTGTGGCAATGCGTTACAACTAATGATTGTATACACGTAAAAGTAATTAAATTAAAAAGTATATGATTGAGTCTCGTATTATTGTGCTCAATCAAGCTAGCCCATAACCGGATGGCGTTAAATGGAACAATCCATCTCAAGTTGTTAAATTAAGCCATCATATGATGGTGGGCTAAACATGTCAACCCTCCAAACGATCTCATTTGAATTGTTTAAACATTTTAGAGCATAACAGTTGATCTAAAAATCAGGAAGAAAACTTTGAGTGTACATTGTTCTTATTTACCTTGGGACAGTTGCTTGCACTAATTATTTCCTACCAATTGCCTCCCTTAATCCGGAGTTCGTGCCAAACCGGGGCGAAGAACTACGACAGAACGCTTATTGCCTAATACTAACTTGTGAAAATAATTTGCTTTCGTATATAATTATTATAGTGACTAGAAACTATTGGAAAAGTAAATCCTCTTCAATTTGTATGTTTAATTTCTTCCCACTTCATTTTGCATTAGAGAGACTGGCACCACAAATACAATCCTCTCAATCTTTGTTTGAGTTCCAAAAATGCCACATGTTCATACATGATCCAACAATAGATAGTCATCATCGTGTTGGCTTTTCTCTTGTATAGATCGATCTTTTTATGCTATATAATATACGTGCTCTTACAAAACAAGCTCAGGTAAACATGCACAGGTCGATCCTTCGTTGGAGAAGAAGATTCATTCTTCCTAACGTGACACGTGTTAGAGACTCTAGCATGCACAGGTCGAGTTATTTTCCAAACTCTGGCTATGATGTTCTGACTTGGTTATCCTGACTTGGTTAATGACGGTTCTAGCCCACTTGGCAAAGAATGTCTCATTATGTCCCACCTGACCATTTTTGTAGAATTGGAAGCAATCCAGATCGCTTTCTGGGTGAGGGCATTCTTTCTCTCCTAGTTGTTCCCACCACGAACCTCGATGTATCATACCCGATTGGTCAGCCATCCAATGATGAGCATACTGCCCTACACCTGCCAACTCTAGCCATCCTTTGGGGAAGAACTCCATTACACTGCTTCCCCTATCCATGAAAAGCATGTTGGTCGATTGTGCTCCATGAGGGGATGCAACAATGTCCGTGTATGTCATTACCTTCACCTGAAAGGAATAGCATTCGAATCTTGTTAAAAGCTGTATAGTACTAGAAGATTTATGGTCTATTGAGTTTTGTTTGGATGTTCAGTGTCATTGAAGTATGCTCTTTGTAAAGTTTCTGATACCTGTCTCTCTTGTTCAATAAAGATACTGATATTTTTATCAGTATCCATCTTATGGTTATATAACTTGTGCCTTGGTTTCAAAAACGCTCTTGTGAAAATAAGAAAAAGGGGGGGGGGGGTGGGGTGTAGGGTGGCGTGGGGGGACTGTGCGGGGCGTGTGGGGTCTTTTTAAACAAGCCCAAAATCTTAGAACTGAATGTATTGGATTTCTTGGAGTGCTCTTTTGCAACAGGGCCTTTAGGATTTCTATTTTCTAAATGTTATATTATGGAAGGAAGAGAATCGAATGATGTTCTTGAAAACCTTTGTATCATATTTCCTTCCTTCAATTCCTATTTACAGAAACATCCAAGAAATTACCCCCTGAAGCAGCAACATTTAGATTAAAAGGATTATCATGCATTAAGAAAATCATGCTAAAAAAGCAAATTATTAGTCATAAATGAATAATTTTTATGACAATATGATAGATTAAGCCATAATTTAGGTCGAATTGGATTTGAAAATTACAAATAGCAAAATACCAATCCAAAGAGCTTAGCAGTAAATTGTAAAAGTTGAAAATTCAGACAGCTGCAAAAGAATCCACAAACCTGGTCACAGAAGCTTAAATCTTCTGAATGAACCACATTCAAGGTGCACCCCTTTGTCCTTTCACACTCCTTGGCAAATATCTTAGTCACTGCAGTTGCATTCTTGAATGATCTTGAGCCTCTTCTCATCAGCAGGGTCAGCCTTATAATTGGCTCTCCTCTCTCATTAACCTCTTTACCTTTTCCAGCAGGGTTTATCCCACAAAATTGTCTAGCTTTACATCTCAACAAATCACAAACCTCTAGCTTTCTCTCTTTCCCCATACTTCCCATATTATGTCTCATCACCAGAGCCTTCTCAAAACAGTAAGGCCCATCTCCACTTCCAAATCCTTCTACTTCAACTTCTCCAAAATAAGCGTGCATTAGGTGTTGAATCCAGGATCCCATCTTGTTTCTTAGCTCACCCCAATGGAACAACACCCATCTTGTCGGTTTTGAGCAACCGTTCTTCATCGACCATCCAATGAAAGGAGCCATTGCAGTAAAGCTATGCCATAGGTTTCCATAATCATAGTAAGTGTCCGACACAAAAGTAAGGCCCTTCATGTAAATTGCTGAATTTGGAAGACTTCCTGGCCATGCTAAAGCACAAGAGTTCTTTGTACCATCCCTTGTGTTCCGCCCCATTATGCATAAAAGCCTCCCTTTGGAAGCTTGTGAAGGGAAAAACAGATGTTCGGCTTCGTTTTCTTCGTAGGTGTCATTCAAGGAACTCATGAACCAAGTGTTGCCTGTCATAGCTGTCTGGGCATATCTGAGATCCTTGAGAGGCAAGAAAGTGGTGGAATCTCGAAGCTTTGTGGTTAGAGCATTGATTTTCTTGGAGCAATCCTGGAGATGATCAGAATATGCGGCTAGTTCCTTCCAGTTCTTTAAACCATCCCAAGAGTTAAAAGGGGATGCTTTAATATGGAAGAGGACAGGTAAAAGCAACAATGTGAGGACACATATGAAGAACTTGCATGAGAAGTGACAGAATCCCTTCTGCTTAATGGAAACTTTTGGGTGGCTTCCTTCTTCCATCAGTTGTTCTCTAAGGTTTGAGAGAGACAAGGAGATCCAACACTTCTTCTGTAGTGAGCATGGAAACACGTGTTAAATAAATTCCTCAAGTCAACCAATATTATGAAACCTGTACATATCTAAGGTCCCGTGAAAGTCATAAAAGGAATATCTGACAGTTTGAGAAGACTTCGGCATAAAAGGTGGGAAGTATAGAATTCTAACCTCGACATAGTCGACAAGCACCGTTTGTAGCATATTTTATCATATTTCGCTTTGACGTTCGGGACATGGCCTTTTTTTGTGAGCCATTAAAGTTACTGCACATTTCTCTCAACCAAAATCAAAGGCGATCAGGCATCTTCTCGGTCAAATGATCACGCTAAGGAAGAACCATTTCGTACCAAGTTCGGTTATTGTAGGATTTTTCATTTGGTTCCGTCACCTCTATCCATCCCTTTGTCAATGCCACAAAAAAAAAAAAAAAAAAAAAAAAAAAAAGAGAAAACTGTAAATACCCGCATATTTTATTTTAAGTACATGTTTCTTATTTTGACAGAATCTGTTCTACACTCCATCTCATTATTTATTTTTACTCATTTAAATTTGGATCATTAAATTCAAAATTTATTTAATAGTTTAAATTTAAAAAAGTATAAATTAAGAGTAAAGTAAAGAACAATACCAATCCTATAAAAAATAAAAATAGAACTATGGAAAAATCTTTTATTTCAACGTTCTCCATTTTGAGGAAAATGATATATATATATATTATATTCTAACTTTTATCATATATTATTTAAAAAGAATTACATAACATTATGCACCATTAGTCATGTCATTTTGCCTTAAGCCATTAAAGGTGTCAACTCCTCTATAAGCTTCATGATCTGCATAAAGATGTCTTATGGATACATAGTTAAAAAATAAAATGTTAGTAATAATCAAAAGTATCAATAATAAAAAAGTTAAAAAAAAATTGTTTAGCCAAAATCTATTACCAATAAAAGAATATTAAGTAGTGGAAACAAAAAATTATGAATAGTGAATATCATACCCCAAGCATATATAAAGATGCAACAATCCCAAAATATAAAAAATATTACGATAAAAGTTAACCTTATAGTTATTATGATAAACTTAGTCCATATAAGGTGTACTCACTTAAACCACTTTGAAACTTTCAATTCAAACAGTTGCTTAAATATAAAACCTATAATATAGTCCCTTAACTATTTTCTTATAAGGCCTATGAAATATTTCTTCAATGCATAATCATATATACATAGCTTATACTTATAAGAAAGGATAAAGGTTTTACTTTTTATATTACACCAACAACTAAAACTACTTGCTTAGGAGGCCCAAGTAGTTTCTTAAAAGACAAATGAGATTCGAAGAGGAAAGAAAAGCACAATTGTGTCATCATTTATCTCAAATATATATAGACTTGACTCCTTAAATAAGCTTCATCGTCTTAACTCAAAGAGTCAAAATTTAATTAATTAATAGTTTTGACTCCTAATTTTGAATTGAGCCATCTATATTTAACC
Source organism: Lumnitzera littorea (assembly GCA_024138015.1). NCBI lineage: Eukaryota > Viridiplantae > Streptophyta > Magnoliopsida > Myrtales > Combretaceae > Lumnitzera > Lumnitzera littorea. Next base: position 39,520,967 of record JAMXBB010000012.1, read on the forward strand.
CCTGACCAAAGTCCTTCAAATAAAGTTGAATGGATTTAAGTATTAGGTAAGCCATTTATATGACTTAAGTACGTATGCTAATGAATAGCTACACCATTGCGAAATTTATGTAAGAATTATCTTCGTGAACAAGTTTGTAGCACCTCTTAGTTGTGTGTTTTCACCTTGGTTGAATAAATGAAGTCTTATCATCTCCAAGACAATTGTAGGCTTATACTATTCAATAAGGCATTGTTAAAGCCTTAAATCTCCATTAATTAATGAATTTAACCTTGTGAGATAATTCGCCTCTTCAATTCAATCAACATGAGTTATTTGTCCCATTGGGTTGGATTTTGTGCACTAACTCCTCACTAGTGAGATCATCAAGCTGACCATTCTTTTCAAATATAAAAGAATTCTTCTTGTGAAATTTTTACATATATATATATATATATATATAGTTGTTAAATGCCTTGAATTGTGGTTTCATAACTCAGATTGTAACTAGATGTAATATTTTGGAACCTCAATTTTAAAAGTGAATATTTTGAGAGGTGTATAGTGGGAGTGGATCATTCTCATTTTTTTTTTTTAAAAAAAAAAAAATGACCTTAACTGTGCAAAAGTTCCAGCTGCTCAAATCCGATTGATTACCAAGATATGTGAACGCGCAGTTCCTTCGCCTCTAATACTCGATGCCGTCCCTATTGTTGAAACTATATTGGCGTATATTATCATTTCTTCTCCTTTCCATTCTCCATATAATGTGTCAGCCCACCCTTGCCTGTTTGATTGGATTTGAGCTGGCTTGAGGACAATAATGCACCCCCTTTTTAACTCTCTCAATTATAGTACATGTTCGGTTCGGTCCCGTTGGTTTGTACCACATATGCTTTACCTTCTCTCTCTCTCTCTCTCTCGCTCTCATTTCTTTTGTTTTCATGCGTCTCTTGTTGCATTAGGATTCCCCCCATTTTTAGCTCACAACTTCTTGCATTATTTGGAGCAACGAAAGCCTGGGGAAAACAATACTATGTACCTTTGGTAACTTTAACTTTCAATGATCAAACATGATACGCTCTCTATATATTTTAGCTTGCCACTTCGTTCGATGGAGATATAGTAAAGCATTGTAGAAAAGACTTCTTCGTTAAGGAACTAGTGGTAAGACATTTGACTCATTCAGTGGTCTTCATTTTCAGGTCGGTTGGTGTGGAGTGGACAGCTCAGATGGTGCTTACCGCTGGTCAAGCTTGGTTCTCTGCAGCTTGAAGCTTGTTGAAGATCTCGGATTTGCAAACACATATCCGCTGAGCCGCTGCAACTTGTATCTTGGATTCTATAGTGTTTGCTTAGGCCGGCATCCATTTTTTGCTCGGCTAGTTTATGCTTTTGGTTTCATTTTTTAGTAATAAGTGCCCTGTACGTGGCTTGGATCTATCAGGCGTTAGGAGTTGCTGTCGCAACCGTGCTCGATCACGTGTTCCTTTGCTCTAATGATTAGCATAACTGTAGCTGAGCTTGTTATCAGAGCATCCCAATAAAAAGAGGAAGTAATACTCAAAGCTTCTTTGTATCAAACTTGTTGTGAATGTGATGTTGCTGGCCTAAACGAATGCGAGTCCTCTCTTTTATTTTCTTCCCATTTCATGGTAGTGTTTGCTTCTTTAGTTGTAGCTGTTTGAACTTGATTTTTTTTTTTTTTTTGTTTATTTCAATGTGATACTGGTCTCACGATCTTAAGGAAACATAGACGCAACTGACACGACTTCACCAGGCCCATCCCCTCGCATGTTATAATAACTTGAAAAGGTAATACCCCTCTTCGAGATGTCACCAAACATCCCACACATATACGTGATATCATTTAGCTTGGGACGATTCGGAATCGTAGCCACATTCTTCTAAGACATTTCGTTAAATAGCTTACAGGCATAGCCATTACAAGAAATTCCTGATGATAATAAGCTTGACTCATTTGTCAAGATGATACTCATACTTACGAGCATAGCCTCCCCAACGACTGAACTAATAGACCAACTTGGATGGGGTTTTGATTCGTGAGAATTATCCGATGTATGTTGCTGGCTTTTTGGTTGAGGAACAACCATAATTGTCTGTTCAAGTGTAACACAGAATTGGTTCCATCATGATTACTTTTATGCGATCTCAACCTCAACTCCTGTGAATGATGAAACCTTGTAAATTGCAAGTCTCAAGCTTCCTGGAGCTACTTGAAACGTCCAATCAGGTGCTGAATATAAGGTAGATGACTTCAGAAATTTGGTTGAAAATGTTTCTTACTCCTTGAGGGGTGTGTACTTTCTGTTAACTACTTTTTTAGTCTTGGAATCTACTTAGTAATAATGTTCATAGATCGTCTTGGTTCATTGCCTAGTCATAAAGTCGCAACTCTCACATTCGAAAACCACCATATTAATTTCTCAATTTCAAATATTGATAGCTTAACTTCATTTTACTTTTTATGATACTACCTTTTATAATAAAAAATTATTTTACTAGCAAGTACACTATATTGTGTATATAATAATAATAATACTTATGAGAATCAGGTTGAATCCATAAAAAATAGTGTCTAATTTTTGTTAGAATTAGTCCTATCTAAATCTAGACAATTAAAATTAAGGGTTTATGAAAATAATTAGAAACAAAATTTACAAAACAATTAAATTCGGATTCAATATCTCAAAAGATTCAATTGTAAACTAGATAATTAAAATACTAGTTATGATAGCAAATGTTTCTTTTAATAGGTTTAGTTTTAAAATAATTAAGCACTAGAAATTCCTTCTTGTGAAGTGAATTTATAAGATTAACCAATTTATCCTTTTTATCACTAAATAAGTGATAAACTAATTAATCCTTTTTTATTCTTAAACCTTAATTTAATTAAAAAATATACATTATGTCTCCTTAATCCAGATCATCCAGTTCACAATAAATAATTAGAAGAGTCTTGCAACTCAATCTTAGTTAACATATATTCTAATAAAATCAAAATACATATTGTTGTGATTAGGGAACCAAAAACTTAAATAATAAGCACAATTCTTAAACTAATAATCTAAAATATTCAATAAGCAATATTAGTTAAGCACAAACAAGAAATAATAGATAAGACAATATCCAAATCAATAATTTATTCAAAAGAACGAAACAACCTATTAGGAGTTCCAATCTCCAATTTGAAATCAAATATCGTTTTTATTATTTCCGATGTTGAAATCCTAAAAAGAAAATAAAAATACTCTCTAAAACCCTAGACTAATGAATGAGAGAAAAATCTATTATATAATTTATTTTATCTTCTAGTCTCTCCTTCTTTCTACTTGTCTACCTTATTACAAGACCTTCTATTTATATTACAAGAGATCCCATAAAAAGTAGACTTACAAGATACAACTATATACCTTTCTTAAATGACTTCAATTTTTTTCAAAAAAAAATATAAAGTGATGTCTAAAACCATGATCTTTATATGTGATCTTTCTATGCTTCAATTCTTATATGGAATAAAAAACATATGAAATATTTGGAATTGGGAACTTAGCTTTACTCAATAATTGAGACATATCTTCCATCCATGGAGTAACCATGACTAGAGGTATGCAAACGGGTTATGGCCTACGGGCCAACCCATTTAACCCTCTTTTAAAGTGGGTTTGGGCTTGATTTTTTTGGCCCACATAAAAGCGGATCATTTTTTCCCCAACCCATTTAACTCGCGGGTTCTAGTGGGCTAACCCGTAACAAACCGGGTTGGCTCGCTTTTTATTAAAAAAAAATGGCTTTGACAGACTGTCACATTAACACAATAACATAAACACTACACTACACATGACACATCTGACGATGGCTACACCACAATGACACAATCCACGGTACAACAGTAACAACACAGATTAGACCACAATGACTGTAAGTTTGTAACTCTGTAAGTAAGTTTGAAACTTTGAATGACAGAAGAATCAATCACTTTCTTCTTTTTTCCTCAAACCCTAACCCTCAACAACTCACTCTTCCAATCTTCCTCTCTTCTCCAGTTCTCCTCTATCAATAGGAAATTTGGAACAATCACTATCGCATTGCCCATCTCCAAAGGCTACACCACAACATAATCCTACTCACCAACGAGGCAACGATAGTACGTCCCTTCTCTCTTGTGTGGTTGTGCCTGTCTTGACTCCTGTGTTTGCTGTCGACTGTCATAAGTAAATCGTAAGCATCCTCTCTCTCTCGTTAAGAGTCTTAAGACTTAAGATTAAATCCTTTTATGGGTACTATTGTGTGTATGTCTGCTATCGACTATTAATCTATTATGCGTGTATCTACTGTAGGCAATTGCCATTCGTGTCTGTACCACTATGTATTGTATGTCGTTGGGGTTATACATTGTCTTGTATACTGTTATGTTTTGTGTGTATATGTGTTGTCGACTGTCGTTGGGGTTATGTTGCTTAGGTGTTTGATGTCATGCATGTCATGTATGTGTGCTGTTGTCTTACGTGTGTATGCTGACTGTTGAGTGCTGAGTCGTGGGTTTAATTGATAGTATGCGTTGTGCCTTGTGCATTGCCTCATCTAGCTCTAATATGTACTGGACCATACCCATTGACTGCTGTGTACTCTTTGAAATATTGGGGTATCGATAATCCCATGAAAACTGTAAATCCTAGAATAAACTTCGTCTTGAAACTATTAAGATTGCAGAACTGGAGGAGGCTGAGACCACCAGAGCCTAATTACGTAGTGAAAAATTTGTGATGTTAATTATCGCGGCAAGAATTAGGAAATGATGAAATGGTGATTTCATCTACGTAGCAAATTAGTAGGGAACCAAACCAATCCAGTAAACACAACATTAGTAAGCTTCATTAAAGCTGTCAAGGACACAGTAGATTTCAAAAGAGATGGATCAGCTTGCAAGAGTTTTTCACCCATACTGAAAAAGAACCTTCATAACAAGTCAAAACCAATCCACTTTAATTTCAACCAAAGTACAAAGCTAAGCAACCCATAAAATGATATCAATATTGCCCAACTCCAACACATAACCATCAATAGTCACAGCTTAATCCTCAATGTAAAGCTAAGTCACAACACATTCCACTAGATGTAACAAAACGATTGTCCCCTAGTCAAACGCGAAATGGAGCAGTAGGAAAACTCGCCAAAGATAGTGTGTCAACTAAAGATTTAGAAACAAAATTATGAGAAGCATCATTATCCACCAAAATAATAACAAAAAGAAGAAGATTATTTACCTCGAAATTTTAGAGTAGAAGGAGGAGTAAATCCTTGAAAAGCCAATAAGGATGACTCTATACAAGAAATATCAGTTTCATTCGAGTGCAAAGAGTGGACGACCTCATCCTCCAGATTAATCAAATCAAGTTCTTCCTCCAAAATAGTCACCTGCAAAGTTTTAAAAACACACTTATGAGAGGGAGAATAAGGTTGAAAATTAATCAAATCAAGTTCTTCCTCCACTAGTGTATTCATAATAGGAGTTGCTCCAGAGTTTAAAAATTAAATTTCAAGGAGAGTATATCTATAAATGTTGGGACCAGGGAACTGAAAACTTTGTAGAGTATTGAATATTGAGCATGACTTGAACCTTCTTTGTAACAATGGCTTGTATGGTGGTGTCCTTTCAATTTTGAGCATAGCAACAAATTGGGATCGTCATAGCGCTCACTACTAAGAGTAAACTCTTTAGACATAAAGGGCACAGCTCTTTATCCAGAAGCCACATCACAGCTAAACGTGAAAATAACAAATATTAGAAATACCAAACTAAAAATGTCAAAAATAAACTCTTTCGACATAAACAAAAATAAAGGGAATCACAAAAGTAGGCCGGAAAATATGAAGATAATTAAGTCTAAGTTCTTGAGCTATACGTATATAGGAATTCAAAGTTCAACTTTGTTAGCATCAAAAAATGAATGTGTCAAAACCAATTACTTATATGGAACAAGAACTTCATATATGAAGTTTTTCCTTGCACATTTCCAAATGCTTTTTTACACACAATTACTTTACTGAACAGAAATGTAAACATTTCCTAAGAGAACTATACCAAAAACAAGAAATAAAAACATAATTCTACTATATGTACATATGTTTCTTTGTTTAATGAAAGCATTCTTAGTTTGATTGAAAAAATAAAAACACGGCTTAGATAGCTAAAACACTTAGGAAAACTTAGTTTACTCCTTTTTACTACTGTACTAGATTTAGAGTTGGTTAGATTAGCAATTTAATTATACTTAGAGATTTCACAAATAATTTGTCTTTTGTGTTTTATTTTTAGAATGGATCAAAATATCAATACCACTGATGATACAACTATCCAACATATCAATGAGGATGATGAATCAGAAGCACAAGCACCTGGAAATGATGTTGGCGATCCATCTAATGCTACTACTACTGGAACGTCTCAAGGTTCTATAGAACCTCAAGGTAAGAGACTTAGAGCAAATACTTCTCCTGTTTGGAAAGCATTTACAAAGATAGGAAAAGGAAAAGATGGTAAAGAAAGGGCAAGATGTAATGGATGTAACAATGAATATGTTGTTGGTGGGTCTAAGTATGGGACATCTACTTTAATTCGACATATCGAAAAGTGTCGTTTGCTTCCTAAGTATCAGGATGTAGGTGAAATGATCATTAATCAATTTGGAAAATTAAAGTCAAGGAAAGTGGACTATAAAGTTGCTCGTGAAATTTTGCCAATGGCAATAATTGAACACAATCTTCCTTTCTCATTTATTGAATATAGGAGGATTGTGCAACTCATAAAGCATTTCAATCTTGATTATATGCCTATCTCTAGGAAAACAGCCACATCTGATGTATGGAGATTATACTTAAATGAGAAGGAGAAGTTGAAAAATGATTTGGAAAAAGTTCCGAGTAGAGTATGTTTGACCTCAGACTTATGAACAGCTTGCACTAGTGAGGGTTACATGTGTTTAACTGTTCATTTTGTAGATGAAAATTGGAAGCTAAGTAATAAAATTCTTTCCTTTTGTTACATGCCCCCTCCTCACTCAGGACTCGAATTATCAAAGAAAATGTTTGATTTTTTGAAAGATTGGGGCATTGATAGGAAAATTTTTTCTCTTACCTTGGACAATGCATCTGCTAATGATTGCATGCAAGATTTCCTAAAAGATCAACTTAATTTACAAGGTAGTTTGTTGTGTGGGGGTGAGTTTTTTCATATTAGATGTTGTGCCCACATTCTTCACCTGATTGTTAAAGATGGTTTGACAGTAGCTAGTGAGGCTCTGCATAAAATAAGAGAGAGTGTAAAGTATATAAAGGGGTCTGAAAGCCGAATGAAACAATTTTGGAAGTGTGTTAATGAAGTTGGCATTAGTGATGTTGGTATTGGTTTGCGTTTGGACGTACAAACCAGATGGAACTCAACTTATCTCATGCTTGAGAGTGCTTTAAAGTATTAGCATGCCTTTTCATACTTTCAATTAAATGATTCTCATTATAAATATTGTCCATCAGTGGAGGAGTGGGAAAGAGCACAAAAATTATACAAATTTTTGAGTCCTTTTTATACCATTACAAACTTAATGTCTGGGTCCTCTTATCCGACTTCAAATTTATATTTTTTGCAAGTATGAAGGATAGAGTGTTTGCTGAATGAGAACCTGACAAGTGAGGATTTTGTTATAAGGGATATGTGTGTTAAGATGAAGCAAAAATTTGATAAATATTGGAGAGAATACAGCATCATTCTTGCACTTGGAGCAGTTTTTGATCCTCGGATGAAGTTCAATTTTTTGAAGTTCTGCTTTAATAAAATTGATTCACTTAGTTGTGAAGAGAAATTGGATAAAATAAAGACTAAGTTATATAGACTATTTGAAGGGTATGACAACAGTAAGGGAAGAAATACAATATGCAGTAGCTCTCATGTTGGATCTTCTCAAACAATTGCATGTAAAGGTAAAGGGAAAGGACTTGTAGGGAATACTGGGCTCAAAAAAAGTTTAGGTATCGACTCTGCTACTCTTGATGTAAGTTCAACCAATCTAGTCATTTATTTATTTATTTTGTAATAATGCTGGGATGCATGCTTAATGAATAATGATTAATGATAGTTACCTTTTTTTCCTTTATAATGTAGGAGTATTGTCAAATTGAGATGCATACTATCGGTAAGTCTTTCTTACATCTCTATTTGGAAGAATCGGTAATGGATATGACTTTTTACTCAGAATTAGATGTATTAGAATATTGGAAAACTCAACCTCAAAGGTATCCAGATTTATGTATAATGGCTTCTGATGTTCTTAGCATTCCAATAACTACAGTTGCTTCTGAGTCTGCTTTTAGTATTGGTGCTCGTGTTCTTACTAAGTATCGTAGTACAATGCTTCCTGACAACGTGGAAGCTTTAGTTTGCACACATAATTGGTTACGGGGATTCAATTGGGAAGGTAGTTTTTTCATTTAAATGAAATGTAATCTTGATTTTTTATTTTTTTTTTAATATTTCCATCTAATTATTTGCTATTTTGTGTATTATAGATGAAGGTGAAAAAAGACTTGAAGCAACATTGTCAATGGAGGATTCAAATGTGATCATTGATGAAGAATGATTTATCTTGGAAATTTATCTTCTAGTTGATAAAAAGACAGATTGTTTCTTCTTTTGCTAGTTGTTTCAGTCTTTGAAGTTGATGATGTTTTGTGTTTTAGACCTCTTATTTCTATGCACCAATCTTTTGATTAAGGACCTATGTTATGTACATATTAAGGAGTTTAGCACTCCTACTTTTTCTTTTATTTCTTTCTTTTATTTTTGATTGATAGCACTCCTCTTGTTTAGGCTATCAGTCCACAGTCTTTTATATACTCTGTAAATTGGGCTCTTGTTTCATAAATGTATATCCCTAGTTTTTACTTGGAAAAGGGGATGGGGGGTAGGGAATGAAGCAAGACAGCAGCATCGGATGTAGAATTGTGGATGGGTAAAAATCTATTTATTTTTCAAAGTTTGATGAAGAGGTCATTATCAATATAGTAGCCATAACTCATAAAAGTCAATATAGTTGTCCCGCTTTTGACATGACCAACATGTTAGTGAATGTTAGTCTTTTCTTTTAGACTAGTTGAAGTATGGAATAAGCATTAGCTCATTTACAACAATAGTCTTCTCTAGTTTTAAAATAACAGTAATCTATTGTTTTTTTGTGGATTTACAAGCATGTGCTTTGTGCTACAGCCTACATGTCCTAATTTGATTATGACATAATCGAACAAGACAAGCTAATTAATTTTTTACAATTTATTTTTAATTTATTAATTTCATTAAAAAGTTAGTAGGTTGGCCCGTTTAACCCACGGGCTAAAGTGGGTTGGGTTGGGCTAGGCTAGTAAAATTTTAGCTCGTTTGTAAAGTGGGCTGAAATGTGTTGACCCATTTAACCCACGGGTCAGCCCGGCCCATTTAATCCACTTGCACACCTCTAACCATGACCTAAGACCACAGACATGGTGCTTTCTCATGAAGCTCTTGTAAATTAATTTCTTCTTCTCGCAATTTCACATGCCTTCATTATCATGTGTATATTTTCCAATATTGCACATTTTTCCTATAAAAAATATACAAATTAGTGTAATAAAGTTTAAAAGTAAAATATTAACAAATAAAGTACCAATTTACACTAAAGTTATACTAAAAAGCCTATAAAAGCAATATAAAATCTATCAATAAAATAAGCACAATTTAGCTTTATCAAATATTTTCCTTGACTAGTAGAGCACTTCAACAAAGTACTATCATCATGAAATTCACTTATCTTGACTTTTTGTATGTTGTAGGAAGCAAGATCAATATTTAGGGAGTTCATGATCATATTTTAAGTGACCACTCTCTCAAACTTGTCGCAGTTAGTGAATCAACATGGTTTAAAGAGGGTCTCTTTACCACTCGAACAATCACTGTTTGCAAAGCAAGGGTCAAAAGTTTGCACTTGTATCTTAAGGACCAACATCTCCAACATGCCATAATCACCAAATCAACATAGTTTATAGACGGTAGACTCTTTACCAACTAAACCGTGACTACATGCAAAGCAAGGGTTAAAAGTTCGCAATCACAACTTAAGGACTAATATCTCTAACTTGCTATAGTTATCAAATCGATACAGTTTAAAGAGAGTAGATTCTTACTACCCAAACCTTAACTGTTTGTACAGTAAGGATCAACAATGTTTTATCTTTTTTAACAATCGATAAGGAAGTGGAGAGCAATGGTAAGATCAATTGTAGGTATTGTGCTTGGGTCATGTGCGACCTCTTTTTATGATTTTAATAAGGCTAATTGCAATTTATAATGTGAATTGAACATGAGTCATGCGACATGAGCACATAAGGGTTAAACACAAGCCTTATGCATGAGTATACGAGTACGTGAAAGTCGAAGTGAGCCATACGTGAGCTGAACATATGGGAACTGAACATAAATCTTGAGACATAAGCACATGAGAATTAAATGCAAGCCTTACACATGTGATGAACTAAACATGAGCCTTAAACATTAACACATAAGAGCTTAATGTAAGCCTATGAGCTAAGCACACATGAGTAAATCATAAGCCTTAAACATGAATCTTGAACATGAGTCTTAAACATAACATAAGTCTTGAGCATAATGTAAGGCTTGAACATAAAGTGAGCCTTAAATATGATGACAGTCTTAAGCATGACGCAATTCTTAAATGTAAGTATTAGACGTAGTATGGGTCTTGAGCATGACATAAGCTCTGAACATGACATAAGTCTTTGATCATAGTGCAACACGAGCCTTGAACATAACTGGATGCAAGCATTAAACATGTGAATTGGACATGAGCCTCAATTGTAAACTTAACATGGGAATTGAATATGAGTTTTGAGCACGAGTATATGAGAATTGAACATGAGAAATCAACACAACCCTTTAACATGAGTAGTAGTAAGCTGAACATGTGAAACAAGTATGACACCTTTTATCATGAGTACTTGTAAGCTTCTAATATGAGCACTTGTAAACTTTTGATGTGAGCATGCGTGAGTTGAACACAACACTTTTGGCACGTGAGCTATACTAATGTTGACATCTGAGTTGAACATTAGTCTTGTCATGTAAGTCAAAATGAGCCTTAATACATGAATTTAACATGAGACTTGACATGAACACACTTGAACTTGATACAAGTCAAATATGAGCCCTCTAACGTAAACATACATGAGCTTGGACACCTAAGTTGAACATGAGCTGTTGAATATGCTACTATTAGTCCCATGTATGTATTACTTATTGTTACTATACAAACAAGAGCCCTCATGTGTATACACATTATATCTAACTAGCAAAAGTAAATGTTGCATTTACTAAGTGCACTTTATTTTTACTAACTCTCTTACTCCCTTCTATTTTATAGGTGGTAACTTCTTCCTCCTCCCCCAAGTAGTAGTAACTATGCATAGACATTGCTACCACTTTCCAAAATCAATAGGGGGAGGCAACATGGCATCAAATATAAGCAGTCCCATATGGTGAATAGCTCTAATAATGTTATCCTCTAAACCAAGCATGCATGTTAGCACATCAAGCCTCATGCACATTCGGTAAGCATCATGAGCATGTGTACATCAAGCATTACAAGGACACGTAAATTGAGCTTTGTGTATATTTATGCATCCAACGTCATCCAAAAGGAGAGCATAATGAGCATGCATACATCAAGTATCGCGAGTACAAACGCATTAAGTTACACGTAGAAGTAAGCATTGAACATTGTGTACAAGGAGTGTTGTATGAAGAAGATATCATGAGTAACAATCATCAATGTTGCCTCTTTATACACCATATCTATTCAGAACTTTCTTCCCCAACTATTGATACATAAGGAGGGGATGAGTCAACAAGTCTTAATGACTTGCACTTCTCTATGACACCATTAAAGACCAAGTTGTATTATAATGTTTTGATTTTTGAGAATCATGCCTCAAAGGACTACATTAACTTAACTTCATGACAATATTGTCTACATAGGAACAATTATATAGTTGACCATTTGCAGTAGTAGGCATTCTTGCAATCTTCTTGACTACACTATTAAAACTCTTATATTTTCTTGTAAATCCGAGTAATAATTGAACATGTAGAATCAATAATAATGAAATATGTTTACTGAGTTTCGTATTCTTTTATTTCCTCAATACTTCAATTTGCCTTTGTGAAAGTTTGTTGTTATCATATGTTTAGAAATGATAACTCTTCACTTAATAGCAATATACTAGAAAATAATGCGTTAAGATTGCTTCGATTCTCTTATCGACTTGTAATGTCTTAGTAAACAATGAGAAGTATATCTTGACCCAATGGTAACATAACCAAGCATATCTTGAGTTAAAGTGTGCTTATTCTTAAAAACTTCACACGCTTATAAGTAATGTATGAACTAAGTAGTGATATTATCTAATGTAAAGTAGTAAGATAGCCTTCTTATCTTCCACTAACCACCCTGCGCCATACTATACCCCCCCACCCCCCACCCCCACAAAAAAAGAAAACACCATGCGGTAAGACGCATAGGCTCAACCTAATCACACTAATGTTAAGTAACTTAAGCTTTAAATTTCTAGATAAACATAATTACGAGATTGCTTAAACTCTTTGATCTAAAGGGCCTCTTATAGAATAGCCATAATTGTGAGACTGCTTAAACTTAATAATCTAAGGAAGTCTCTTATAGAATAAGCATAATTGCGAGATTACTTAGACTCAGTGATTTAAGGGCTCTCTTGTAAAATAAACATGTGGGATTGCTTAGACTTAGTGATCTAAGGGATCTCACATGTTATCTCACGTAATAAGGCAAGACTTTTGGTTACTAATGATAATATCTATAAGATCCCTTTCAAGGATTGTTCAATTGCACATAGACATCGATAGTGGCAATGATTGCCTAGGATCACTAATTCTTAACATGGCTTATTTATACTCGTACACTGGGCTTTATTAGATAAGTGCATAGAGTAAACTTATAATATAGAAATTAGATTTGAGTTTGAATGTCAATCCTACGAGAAGTTGCAAATGTGAGTAAAACCTCATTATTTAGCAACGTTTTCCCTATAATTTCCCAATTATCTAACTTTTATAATTAAGAGTGTAATTGAATAATTAATACTATAAAGAACAATAATAAAATAAAGGTGCAAGAATAAAAATAATAACAATTAAAATGACATAAATAATTAGAATTAAGAAAAATCATAATTCTTAGTAAATCTTATGTTACTTACAACCTAGTTATGAATGACTATTCAATCTCAATTATAATATTGGACCATAGAGATTCCTATTATAAACTAACCAAACTCGTGTCTTTAATTAATTCTTAATGTAGAGTATACTCTATCCAAATCGCTTCTACAATAGAGTGTCTTAAGATTACATTAAACCTTAAAATCTCACTATTAGATTGCCTTAATCCAAAAAAAAAAAAAAAAAAAAACGAATAGCTAAACATAGTAGTTATTCAGTTTCTTTTAATTGTATCAGTCAGTCATATTATAGGAACTCACTAACTCTATAGTAAACTCAAATATTAACTCAATCATTGCTAAAATTGAATTAAAGAACAATATAAATTAATGCAATTAGATTTGAACATGCAAATATCATAGATTGAAACGAACAAACATTGATAGAAAAATATCAAGAGTCACAATGAAATCAAAGGTTTAATGACAATTTACTAAGAATAATTAAAATGATCACATAATAAAAGAAAGATAACAAGAAAATGGAGAAACCACTATTATTTTACCCTATTGACTTTTTTAAAAGGGGCTCTCTCTATAAACCTAAAATTAAACATTTATTTATATGAACTAAACCTAGATTTACAAAGAAAACTGATCAAAAATAGAAGATTTACTAACTACAAATACAGTATGCCCTAGGATCGCAACTGTGGAGTATGAGTGTATTTTTGTACTTTGTCTAAAATCTTCAAATTCCATAGAAATTGAGGAGAGGTGTCCATGGTCTTCATCTGTGGTCCTCTCTAGACTTCATTTCCTACTTAAATTTCCTTTACTTCAATTCCTTAATCAATGCTTTTCTTCAATTAAGCTCCAAAAATTCCCTTAAAATCATTAGAATTTCATCGAATGCTTTCAAAGTCCTTGTAAATGAAATATAAATTAATTAAGCTCCAAATCACTATAAAATTAACTTGATTAATATAAGAATTCATACAAAATCATCTTAAAAAATCTATACTAAATGAGTATTATCAAATTCCCTATACTTAAACTTTTGACTGTTCTCAAGCAAAATAATGAAAATATAACAACAAAAATATCTTATGGACAAGATCATAAAAAATTTCTGTAGAAAAATATATCCTCGAATTTAAGGAGCTTTGCAATTTTCTCCAAAATTATCCCTTTTTTCTTAACTTAATAATGCCTTTAAAACACTTGAATAATAACACTTTAAAACTACTAAATTACAACAATCAATCTCAATAATTTAAAGTTAGTCTTATTACTCAAACAAAACTAAATTAGAGATCAAAACAAACATTAATAAGTTAAAAAAAAAGTGATAGAAATTTCATTATTCTAACACGAAAGGAGAGGAGTTTTCTTTTAACTAATTTTATTGCAAAAACATAGACTTAATGCATGTTATATCAACTCATCCTCTAATCGTCTCTTTACTTTTTTCAACTTTCATTAGGAGGCATTTTAATTCAAATTAATTCATTTTATTAAAGCTTATTAGTATTGGGAAAGAACCTTGCTTTTTTGAAAAACTAAGGTTGATCCATACTAATTTAGTGCTTTTATTTTTGGTATTGTTAGCAAGAAAGTGTCTCGTTCTCTTGAGGGACCAAGGCCGATCCTTGACAATATTTTAATCAAATTCCTTTTTACATTGGTAGCAAGATGGAATCTTACTCTTTTGAGGGACTAAGATCTATGCTTTCCAATTTTTAGCTTTTATTTTCTTATTTCTCTTATTATGTGTCCAATTACTTTGATTTTTAAAAAAACTTTCCAAAGACAAATCTCCTTTGTTTATCGAATCTAAAATTAAAAAGTGAGATAGATAACTATCCTCTAGAAACAAGCTTAAAAATAAAAATAACTAATCCTTAACTTGTTTATATTTATCTTTATCTTGAGTCTAAGTCTAAGTCAAGGTCATAGTGGATTTATGGGCAAATTTTGAAAAAATTTTCTTACTTATACACATGTGGGGGTATAAGTTTCTAAAGTCTCTATTTCAAAAACTCAAAAGCTTAAGCGTTGGTATTTCAATCAATTTATACTCATTAGCATACATATCCTATTCTTTCCCCTCACACTTAAGTTGTACATTATCCTTAAAAAACATTATCATGATAACACCAATAATAATAAAATGGGAGAAAAGAAAAGATGAAAAGAAACTAGGATTTCCCTAATATGTGGTCTGATCTTAACAACTTTCAAAGTCTAGAGTTCTTAATTCCATTCGATCCAATTAAGCTTAAAGTTTCCTTTGTACCAAAAAAAAAAAAGAACTACCTATAAAATAAAATAAAAAAAATAAGTGAAGTGAACAAAATGAAATAATTAGAAAACTACTAAAGCTAGTATCACTAAATCACCCCTATAGAATTTGGCAAATAGTAAAAAGTTAAATAGATTTCAAAAGAAAAGTAACAATAAATATTAATTAGTTACAATCATCTAAATTAAAAGGGAAAATAAATGTAGTCTTTTAAGAAAATAAAAAATAAAAATAAATCATCATCTTCTTCCATCTCCTCACTATCCTCCTCTTCACTTTCCTCCTCCTCAACTATCTCTTCCGTCTCTTCATTGGAATCCGAGGCTGGTAGTATTGCTAATGGTGGTACTGGGATCCTATGGTAAGTCAAAAGCACATCAACCTTTGCCCCAGTGCACTAAACCTAGTGCTCAAGAGTTTTCTAGCTGTTCGGTAATTTCCAAACTATCCTCTTAATTTTTCTTATCATTGAAGAAGAGTTAAGCTACTACTAGGATGAAGAGGATGGTGCATCCTCAAGTCGCTCAAGTAGTAGGTCCTTTGGTAGCATAGGAACCTTCATATTACGAATGGATTCAAAGTTGATTAGGGAAGTAGGTTCAATCATTTGCATGCGTAGAAGGTTGTGAAATAGGGGGTGTTCTTCAAAAGCCATATAATGAAAGGACTTACAAAAATATGCCCAACTCATCCTTTAGTAGCCTATCTTTTGAAGAAGAAAGCCATGTTGACACTTAGGTTTATCTAGCATCACTTTACTATACTATGCAAGTACAATATATCTCATTCATTCACCACCCCATTGTTATACCCCCTTCCTGTAATGCTCTTGGAAAGTATATAGTGAATAATTTTATAAGTAAGATCTCTCAGTTTGGAAGCCTTTGACTTCCCTAAATCATATATAAAACCACCAGAACTTAACCTTGCTCACACTTCGGCATCACTCACCCCCTTGGGTAGCCTATATAAGGCAAATTCCTATACTCCTAGGACTACACAAAACTCTCGATGTATATCCCTAGTACAATAGGTATCCTATCGAAATGTATGGTTACAATCTAACCATTGCATTAGAAATACATGGTATTATGGATCCCATTTTCCATTATATCAATTGCTAATGTCAAGGTACTAAAAAACTCTAAGGTAAGCTCCTTATAGGTTAATTCATTGATGGCTAAGACCCAATCTCATCCACCAAACTCCAAGTATTCTCTTACATGAGCATTATACCCCACTCAAGCTAATGCCTCTCAACTACTAATGGCATTCGATCAAAACTTCATCTTTATAAGTCTTACATACCGCTTCCTTTGCTAAGACTATTTGAGGCTCAATGATAGGTGGGTAAAATTAGAACTAGAAGTATTGATAGTTAGTTTTCATTCACTCAACTCGTCAAGCATTAATAGTCAAATTTTCGCTCACTCGTCCATTTGGTGGATGAGTGGCTGAATGACTTACATCCTTAACATCTAGCTAAGTAATGCAAATTCACTCCTAATTTGAATTCAAGAGAAGTAGCCCAAACAGTTATCTCTAATACGGTTATATTACATAACTATCTACTCTCCCTACATTTTAAGGAGTGGGTCCAATCAAGAGTCTTCCACGTGTCTCGACGGTTATCCTGATAACTACTACTTCAGATATGACATTTACCAATAAATACGGGAAAGAAACACTATAAGAGCATCGAACACTTCTTGACCACCCATTTTAACTTTCTCTATACATGTTCACTGACTTAGGCATTAAAGTAACCGTACTGAACTGGCCCCAGTATTAAGTACTTTTCTTTCCTCTTTATAAAATATTTTCAACTACCAAAATCCACTAACAACATTTAGCACCATTTGATTTTCTTAAACACACCCACATGAAAAAAACTAGAATGACTAAGAGCGTAGGTACTAGCACTTCCTCTCAACACCTTGATGGGGAGAGTAGGCATACTAATGACCAAAGTTTGGCTAAGCTCAAGTAACTTTGCCTTGACTTAGCTAAAGAAAACCAAGAACTAAATAAAAAACATGAAGAGATCCTTAATCTCCTTCATAACAAAGTTCACCCAAGTCAAAACAAAGAGCATGGCGATCACGACACCGAAAATAGCAATGACTCAATTTATTCACCTAAAATATCGAAAAAGCAAGTTAAGGTTGTGATGGGACCTCCAGCTCTTGCATATAAAAAAATTGACAAAGGCAAGCAACCACAACAGGTGCAACATGCTAGACCTTCGCATGTCAGCACCCCTACTACAACAAGCAAGCAGTTCCAAATAAAGAAGAGCCCTTTCACTCTTAAAGTTTTAGAGGAGATGATACCATGGCACATCAAGTTGCTACAATTTAAAACTTATGATGGGACAAAAGATCCTAAAGATCACTTAGAGTACTACCACAAGTTGGCCAAGTTGCACAGTTCGAGTGATGTACTAACTTATCAAGCTTTTTCCTCAACTTTAAGAAATGCATCTAGTACATGGTTCAAACATTTGAAGCCAAACACTATTTCTTATTTTGAAGAACTAGTAGAAGTGTTTCTTCAGCACTTCCTTGCAAGTAAGCTTCCCGTTAAGGATTCTTCAATACTTAATACGATAAAACAAAAATCAGATGAGTCAATTAGGGATTACTTGGCTAAGTTTATGGCTGAGATGGTTCAAATCCTAGAATTTGATATGAGCATAACCCCCAATGCCGTAATTGATGGAGTCATGCCCCATAGATACTTTTTCAAGTCTTTCACAAAGAATAAACCGAAAACTTTTGTTGAGTTCAAAGCAAAGGCCACCTTATATATTTAACAAGAAGATAAAATAAAGGCTCGGCAAGAAGCCAATTTGAACAAAGAAGATTAGAAAAATGACAAGAAGAGAAGCATAAAAGATAGACTTAGGATAAATAATGACCAAAGTTCAAATGTCAAGAGAAAGAGACCAAGAATTCCAACATATTCATCTCACATGCCTATCAATCGTCCAATTTTAGATATATTGATCGAGGTACATGAACAGAGAGGCATTTTTTAGTGACTAAAAAGAATGAAAGGAAATCCTTCAAAGAAAAATTCCATAAGTACTATGATTTCCATCATGATAAAGGCTACAGTATAGACGAATGCATCCAACTCAAGAATACAATTGAGGATGCAATTCGACATGGGCATTTACACAAGTTCCTAATGCACGATGTTGAGAATATTGAGAGATCGTCTCTAAGGAGACGTGAGGAATAGGAGAATGACACTCATTGAGCTATTGCTAGAAGAGATACAAGGGATGAAAGTTCCAACAAAGCACCCAAAGGAGTAATTAACACTATTGTCAGCTGACCTTCTATAGGCCAGTGAAGCTCTTCAAGTTTGACTGACGCCAAAAATTAAGTTTGTAACATCTAAGGTAAGAAGGTTAGGATTGACAACACAATCTCTTTCATAGAAGAAGACTTTGAAGGCATCTAGAGGTTACATGATGATGCACTTGTTATCAGTGCAAGAGTTGCCAACTTCGAGGTCAAGAAGATTCTTGTCAACACAAGAAGTTCGACAGATATCATTTTCTAGCATGCTTTCGACTAGATGAGAGCCAAGATCAAGGCACAACTAAGATCTTATAAGTATGATTTGTATGCCTTCAACAATCAACCTATCTGAGTAGTTAATTTCTTTGCTAATCCAGACCAGAGGTGATGAGCATATCACAGAAGATAAAGTAGACTTCCTTGTCGTCAAATGTTGGTCCCCATACAACATGATCATGGGATGGCCGTATCAACATCTATTCAACACCATCCCTTTAACTATGCATCTCAAAGTTAAATTCCTTACTCCTAAAGGAGTTAGCATGTGCAAAGGGGACCAATAGTTGACATGGTCTCTGTATATGAGGGATTTGAGATGAAAAGAGGTATTCCAAGTAAAAACCTATCTAGAAGGCAAGTTAGTCGGCATAGAAAGCATCGAGAATGAGACAAAGGAAATCTCTTTAGTAAATGACCCTAGGAAAACAATGAAGATAAGGAAACCCTTGTTGGCAAACATTCGGCAAAATTTGATCAACTTCTTGCGAGTCAATGCCAACGTATTCACATGGTTCCCTTCGGATATGCCGGTTATCCCAAGAGGTATTATGGTACATAAGCTCCAGATTGATCTAACTCCAAAGGTGATTCAACAAAAGAAAAGGCATTTTACCCTCGAGAGACAAGCAGCCATAAAAGAAGAAGTCCAAAAACTATTAAAGGCAGGATTTATTTAGGAAGAGCCTTATCTAACTTAGCTAGCCAACTGTATGCTAGTCAAGAAGTCTAATAACAAGTGATATATGTGCATAGACTTCATGAATCTCAATAAGGCCTATCCCATGGATTATTTTCTACCATCAAAAATCGATCAATTGGTATATTTGACCACTAAACATATGTTACTTTCTTTTATGGATGCTTTCTTGAGTTATAACCAAATGAAGTTAAACAAGGAGAACAAAGTTCACACATCATTTGTTACCAATTTTAGAACATATTGTTACACGGTGATGCCTTTTGGGCTGAAAAATGCTGATGCAACTTACTAAAGACTTGTTACCAAGATGTTCAAACCATAGATCCACTAAAACATCAAAGTATTTGTTAAAGACATGATTGTGAAGAGCATGACAGAGGATTGACATCTTGCTAATCTAAAAAAGATATTCGCTACTCTCAAGAGATACAACATGAGGCTGCAACTTTAGGAAAGTTTCTAAGACACATAGTCACACGACGTGGCTTTGAAGCCAACCCAAGAAAGATTGAGGCAATAATAATTATGAAATCTCCCCGTACAGTTAAAGAGGTATAGGAACTCACTAAGTGAATAGCCACCCTCAATCAATTTATGTCGAAAAGCGTAAATAGGTACACAAAATTCTTTAAAATCTTAAAATATCCAAAAGAATTCAAATGGTCTGATGACTACAAAAGGGCTTTCAATGATCTTAAAGGATTCCTTACGTCACCCCCATTCTCTTGACACCCATGCCTAGAGAGAATTTATATTTGTACTTATTAGTCAATTACCAAGCTCTTTCTTCTATATTGGTCCGAATTGATGGCAAGGAGCATCGAACCGTTTATTACGTAAGTCATGCTCACAAGGGCCAAAGCATAGGTACACGAAAATTGAGAAGTTTGTTTTGGCAATGGTTCTCTTAGCAAGGAAATTGAAACTGTATTTTGAGGCTCACTAGATCGTGGTCCTCAATGATTAGCCTTTGTGGCAAGCAATGCAATGGCTAAACTCCTTTGGGAGAATGATGAAATATGCCCTAAAGCTAAGCGCCTACAGCATATAGTACAAACTAAGAACAACACTAAAAGCTCAAGTGCTAACAAATTCTTTGGCCGAATTCACTGGTAAGGAAGATAGTATAGAGATTGTTAAGAAACTAGTATGGTACCTTTGTGTAGATGGTTCTTCCACTAGAGAAGGAAGTGGTGTAGGCCTTGTTCTTCAAGGCCCCTATAACATTAAGGTTAGTTATGCTCTAAAATTCAGATTCCTAACTAACAACAGCGAAGTAGAATATGAAGCCTTGATTACCAGATTGAAATTGGCAAAAGAGATTGGCACCAAGAAACTCAAATTCTTCATTGATTCACAACTAGTGGTAAATCAAATCATGGGAAGTTATGTGGCAAGGGATAGGGAAATGAGCAAGTACCTATTGGTGGTATGAACACTTCTAGAAGATTTTCAATGTTTTTCAATCCACAAGATTTTGAGAAGTAGGAATATTGCTACCAATAAGTTATCAAAATTAGCCAGTATGGCATTCCCTGACTTAAGCGACAAACTTCTTCTTAAGTTTCTTCCATAGAAAAGTTTATCCAGACTCTCTCAAAGCAATGAATTGGCTCCTTGCTCGAAAGAAGAATCTTAGATAGATGCCATCGCAAATTATTTGTGAGATGGTATTCTCCTCAATGACAAGAAAGAAGCACAAAGATTGGTGTATAAAGCTGCGAATTACATGCTGATAGATGGTTGGTTGTACAAATGTGGCATGTTATAACCCTATCTTCGATGCCTTCCTTCGAGAGATGCCTAGTGGATGTTATTCGAACTACACAGTGGCGTATGTAGTAACTACATGAAAGCACAAACATTGTTTGTTTGTACTTTGTGACTCTACTATTATTGGCCAACCATGAATAAAGATGTAAAGATGGTTATTCGGCATTGTCCATAGTGCTAGAAGCATGAGGCACTAAGTCATGCGCCTTCAGCTGAATTATGTTACCTATTTAGTCCTTAGCCTTTTGCCCAGTAGGGGTTAGGTATTCTCGAACCCTTCCTGAAGTCTATAGCCCAATGACAATTTATCATTGTTGTTGTAGATTATTTTACAAAGTAGGTAAAGGCCAAAGCAGTGGTGAGGATCGCTAAGTAGAAAGTAGAAGCATTCGTTTTCAGTTGCATAATATCATGATTTGAAGTTCCTTTCATGATAATCACGGATAATGGCCCGTAGTTTGACAATAACAAATTCCAAGCAATTTGCGAGAAGTATGAAATTCACCTGAACTACACGTCTATAGCACACCTTCAAACGAATGGATAAGTTGAAGCTGTTAATAAGATCATCTTGCACAGCTTAAGGAGGAAGGTTAGTCAAGTCAGGGAGAAATGGGCTAATGAACTACTGGATGTCTTATAGGGGTACAAAAGCACCTATAGAATTGTAACAAGTGAAACCCCCTTTAGATTAGCATACAATACGGAAGTAGTTTTGTTGATCAAGTTAGATCTACCTAATCTACGAATGTAGAATTTTGATATGATGGTTAATCAAGTTGGATTAATAGCAAATTTGGACACAAATGAGGAAATTAGAGATATGGCAAAATCAAAGGTCACAACATACTAGCATAGAGCAACTAGGTATTATAATCAAAATGTAAAGTAAAAGGTTTTCTAACCTAGAAACTTGGTTTATCGAAAGCTGGAAGTAACTGGCACGCAAGAAAGTTAATGAAAACTCGACATAAACTGGGAGGATCCTATCAAGGTCTAGGAAGTCATTCGCGAAGGGGCCTATCGACTAGAAAGGTTAGATGAATCAATCATCCCTTGAGCATGGAATGCCGAGAATTTGAAACTCTATTTCAATTAATTGCCTAAATGATGTTCATGTCCAATTATTTTGTAAGGCAACAACTTACTTGTTTATAAGAATTATATTTGAAGTCTTGTTTTGTTTCTTAACTTATTTATAACTGATGAGTTAATAAGTTCAAAACTACATGACAAACAAACTAACATAAGTTCTAGCTTATCGCATTTAACAAACTTTAAAAATTAATCCTACAGCCTGGTAATACGGCTAATCCACACCCTAAATGGCTAATGGACAATGTCTAAAAAAGATGTATGGAAGGCATGTGAAATAAAACATGTCAAAAGAGTTGAGAGTGTGAAATAAAACATGCCAAAATAATTTAGCGTGCAAATAAAACATGTTGAGGAGTACGTATATTAATAGAAAAATCGTATGTACTAAAGGAGCTTTTCATTCATCATAGTCATATTACAAATGCTCGGCCAATCAACCCAGACTCATACGTACAAAGAGCATTAGTATAAGACTACCCTATGGCCTATTCTCAAAGTCAGTAGTTGTAATCTTTAGATAAGAAGTTAGGGCTCTCTTAGAGCATACTTCTTTTTTGGCACTCAGGGTCTCAGAGCAAGTTGATTTTTCCTTTCACTCGTAGGGGATTTCCTTTAACAGATGCTCTTCGTCTTCCCCTTAGATCCTTGGTGTAAGCCTCATTATTACCCTTCTTAACAGTCTTAGCGCCTAATTATTTGTCGTCGTCCTCATTGTAACTACTAACTTTATCATTAACATTAGTGAAATCAAGGCAAGAGAGATAATAATCAAGGTAAAACTTGAGGATCTCCTCTCTTGCCACCTGAACCCCTCTAACAACTTTTTCTACAATAATCTCTCATATTGCTGACTATGAGTGATGATATCTAGTGCCTCTTCAATAGAGGGACCTCTCTTTATAGTCTCCTCCAACTTGGCAATATGACTTTACAACTTTGTGTTGTTAATCTCCAGCTCTTTGATTTACACCTTGAGTTTATCTTCCTCTTCACTTATGGTGCAGAGAGTTTGGCCTAAACCCCAATACTCTTCTGTTTTCTTCTACAACTCCTCTTTTAGGCCTTCAGATTTCCTTTACTACTCTTCAACCTTAGCTTTAAGGCTTAAGACTTCGTCAGCAACCAAGGAAGGTACCAACTTCTTGACAGCTAGTTCTTCTTGGTACTTTTTGGCCTCCATCTAGGCCCTTATTCTCAAGCTCTCTGTAATGGTAGTTTGGGCCTTCGAGGAATTGTATGCATCCTCAACTTTATGTAACAAGCAATGTAGACCTACGAGTATTTCAAATGAATTAGCAAAATACATGAAGGCTATTATTGTTATTACCTTCTTCATCTCTCTATTGACCACATCTAAAGCTATCAAAATGTGGTTGCTTAACTGAAAGCAAACAGGAGTATTAGCAATCAAACTAATCTAATAGTTGAAAGGATGTAATAAATACCTACATCATACATTTTGGCCGCGATGTGAGCTTTACTACAATTGCCAACCCTATCGACATCTTTCTTCACAATATCTTTGTCCTTAGGAAGAATAATGCCTTCCATCAAAGCCAAAGATTTCATCCCGTTGCCCAAGGTCAAGTTATTGTGTAAAATGTTGTGTCTTTAACACAAGACAAACTATTCTCCAACATCCATATTGGGAACAAATTTGGCACAATTAATACCAAAAGGCTTATTGCGCATGGCTTCCTTCATCCTTCTGTCTAAATCTTTTGCCTCCTTAGTAGGTGGTTGGTCGATAAGTTCCTTCTAAAGCCTCTTACTAATGCTTAGCACCACCTCTACCATCAGCAAGAACCCTTTGGTAGCTACAATATCTTTGGCCTCATGTTTAGGTTAGGTCTCTCAGCTATTCTCTCTCAACCCTGTAGCAAGTTGAATATTCTAAACTAGAGGTGCCTCGATATGTGCAGCTTTGGCTACCCCTAACTTCTTACTCACCTTTTTCTTTTCAACTAGTTGGCAGGTCTTCTTTTGGGCTACCAACTGCTTCAATGCACCCTCTTTTGCTGCTTTCTTTATAGTAGTTGGTCAAGTAGTAATAGAAGTGGTGGTTGTATACTTGTTAGCCTTTGATTTCTTGGCCTTGGCTTAGGCCAATAGCTTCACGGAATTCACCTCACCAGTACCCATATCTACAACAAAAAGCATGACACATTAATATCAATGTGAGGAAGAAAGAACGAACTTACATTCCCCGTGCCAAGCAAGGCTCAAAAGTAACAATTCTTCCCCCAAATCACAAGAAGGGCTTTCCTCTTATAGCTATACTCGGCATGGCAGTCACTCATTAGCGTATCTTCCTTCTTGAAAAACACTGGCTCTCCACTTTCATAGTGCCTTATTATTCTTTCAGTGTCCTAGAAGAACATTTTGTTCTTCCTCCTTTCTTGAATCTTCTTTGCCACAATGGCATCATTCGGCATCAACTATATATCTTTTGTGTAGATTAGCTCAGTCCATTAAGTCTAGAAATCCAACTCCTTATCCAAAACAATAGACATGAATTTGTTATGCCACTTATGGATCTTAGACTTTAACCCATTCATGAATTTCTATCCATGCTTCGTAGCAGCAAAATACTAACCATCAGGTTACCTCCTAATTGTGAAAAAGTACTAGAACAGTTGAGGCATAGCTTTGACTTCAACCTCTTCACAAATTATTTTGAAAGCTACTAGAAGTTGATATATATCTGGTGAAAACATACTCGATGCAACTTGAAAATAATTGAAGAATTGCTTTATGAATGTTGAGAAAGGGAAGCATAGTCCAAAATCAAAACACTTGAGGTAAATATGGAACTTACGCTCCCTCGGAAAACACACTCTTTCCTCTTCTCTTAGCCTCCTAAGATTCCATACTCCTGGAAGGTATTGCCAATACTTATTGTATCTTGGAACAAGAACCTTATCGGTGAAACTAATTACTCTATCTAGTGAATCACAGAAGTAGACTATATTATTGTATAGATACCTAGCCATAGACCTTCCCTCCTTATCATCTGGGTTAGTATTTGCTATGAGGGAATTGATTCGGGTGAGTTTATCCCACTACTCCACCACACTATTGCCCAAACTACCAGAGGAACATGCCATCTTGCTCCTTCTTTGGTGAGGAGAAGTGGTCTCAATCTCCATTACTTCAAAATCTGAGAGGACAAATCGATGAATTACGTTACGAACCATACCTAAATGATTATGAGGAATTTCATAAAATTTGAAGAGTTTGAGAGAGAGTAAAGACGAGATGTCGAAGGAAAATGAAAGCTTATGGATGCAATTGAAGAAATCTCTTTTGATTTTAAACAATCCCTTAAATACAGATGGTTTATCCTCGTAATTGCAAATATGTTTCCAATGGTAATGATGCGCTAGTTAGATAATGGTATAGATTGTTGACACGTGTTTCAAGACAAAAATCCAACGGTTATCAAATCCCTTATGGTTATTAAGCCTGTAGGTAATGAAGACCGAGGTGACAAATGTCATACCCTTTACCTTTTGGTCCCTTGACAGGCGACAAAATGAAAATTGCAACTTTTTAATTAGGATGCGATCCATCTTCCTTCCTACCTAACTTGGCATCTAAAGAACTACTCCCCACTCAACCTCTAGTGTATTAAATGTTACTCCCTTTGTTGAATCCTTAAACATAGGAGTTAAGAGGTAAATGTTGATAGTTAGTTTTCGTTCACTCATCTCGATAAGCATTGATAGTCAACTTTTCGCTCACTTATCCATTCGGCGGACAAGTGGCCGAATCACTTACATTCTCAACATTTGGCTAAGTAACATAAATTCACTCTTAATTTGAATTCAAGGGAAGTGATGCAAACAATTATCACTAGTAGGTTATATTACATAACTATTTACTCTCTCTACATTCTAGGGAATGGGTCCAATCAAAAGTCTTCCACTTATCTCGATGATTATCCCAATAACTATTGCTTCAAACATGACATTCTCTTATAAATACAAGAAAGAAACACTATAAGAGCATTGAACACTTCTTAACCACTCGTTTTAACTTTCTCTATACATATTCACGGACTTGGGCATCAAAGTGGTCGCACCAAACTAACCTTGATGCCAAGTACTTTTCTTTCCTCTTTGCAAGCTATTTCCAACTACCAAAATCCACCAACAACAAGAAGTGCTCTTTTTAGTGGCATGCTTATATCTCAACATGATTCTGAAATTAAAAAAGCAAAAAGGAACTTTAATTTTGGTAAAGAGAAATCGTTTTCCTATTACACCTTGAATCAAAGAGTCATAACAGCTTCGCTATGTAAACCAACTTAAGCTAGAAGCTAACAAGTTTAGCCAGTAACGTAGGTATAGCTTACACAAGTCGTTTATCCCTTTCTTGCTTTAAGCCATCCAATTCTGAATCTAGTAGATATCAACCTATGATGTAACTTTTGAAAATAGCTTTAGAAAATAATTTTGTGGCTCAAATGACTAAGAAAATCAAACTTTACAAATCATATAGGGTACAAAATCTAAATTTTAACAAAAAGTTCAAGAATTTATGTGATGTGAGAAATAATAAATAGGTTAGTAAAGGATTTATAAAATTTTACAAGTTTACAAAACATAGTAACAATCTTAATGGGTGAAAACTAGAGGGTCATCAACAAAGACCCCATTAGTTTCCTTATAAGATGGTAAAATCGACAAATAAATAAGAATTTAGCCCACTAGTCTTAAATCTCACTTCCCAACCCCATTCTCTAATTTTCTAGAACTTGGAGTAGTTTTAGTGTATCTACTAGGAAACTTACAAAATAGTTATAGGGAAATGAGTGACAACTTACTCAATAAGTAAGATAGAGATAATAACATTAACACATATCTAACACAAATCAACCAAGGTTTTCCAAACAAATTTAGTTGGACATTATACATATATAAGCAAATGTTATTGTACGATGTTATCCGACCTATTGTGAGATCAAAGAAATTGCATCCGCTCTAATTCAGGTTAAGGAGTTTAACGTTGCATACTTCGCAAATTGAAACCAAAACGAGTCTTGTATAATGGAGAAATATGCTTTACTCGACATACTTTAAGCCATGGTCCTTAAACTTACCATGACCTCCTCTTCTATCACTCAGTTCAAGTAAAGGTAAGGAGAGGACTATTTTAGCTATCCTCATTGAAAGGTTTACGTTTGGCCCGAGAATCCTAGTCGTTTCACCTAATGGGTTACAATCCAAGTCTAGTTAATAGTTCAGCTGAGTTTGTATTAGACTACTTTTAGAGTGATCAAACAATTTCAAATAGTCTAAAGCAAGTAATATCATGAAGCAGTCAATATATAAGTCCAGTACTCAAAATAGCACAACCATATTCAAGCACATATGTTGTATACGCATAGGCGATTATCTTAGAATCACAAATAAGATATATACTAAGGTCTCCAAATATTCATAAACAATACTTCAAAGTGTGGTAAAACACTAATCCCACTTACTTAGTATCGAGCTTGATTTTTTGGTTTCTTTTATTTAAAATTAATTTCCGCATTTCTGATTAATACTAAACCCTAACCAATTTAATATAAATCCTCGACTAAAGAAATTAGGAAATTGCGATTTTTTATTTATAAAAATTTTTGGAGTTACCACCCAACTGAAGATAGGAAAAAGAAAAGAAAACCATAATCAATTGGGTGGATTGATTACAATCTAGCTACTAATCTTCGATTTCAATTTAATACAAACCAGAGGAATCCAAATTTGGGGGCTAACCTATTAAACCCTAACAGGTACCACTATCTGTTTACCGAAATAAGGATTATTCTTCTAAATTATCATTTTTAATATCTTCAAGAAAAGGAAACAAAAACCAAAACCAAAAAAAAAAAAAAAAAAAAAAAACCTAGGTTTCTACAGATTTTATCATCGCCCTAAAAGCGCCTACGTACCCATTAGTCGGGATCGAACGATTGTAGTTCTTTCCGAAAACTTTAATGTGTTGGTTCTTTTGATTAAAAAAAAATGATTGGTTAAATTTGTGTTTTTATTAACCATTTTATTTTTATTAAGAAAAATCCCTAGAAGCCTAATTTTTATTCCTAATTATAAAAAAAAAAAAACCTAAAAACCTAATTTTTGAAAAGTTCTAAATTAAGATTTTTATTTAAAAACAACTAAGTAATAATTTTTTTTTATTTTCAAGAAAAACTCTAAAGATTTTATGAAATATGCAATGTTCTACATAATGAATCTTTTATATAAAAAAGATGCTTAAAACATAAAAAAAAAAAATCTTAACCATAGAAAAGATATCTAAACTATAAAAAAGATGTTTAAACCATAGAAAAAAAATCTGAATTATAGAAAAGATGTCTGAATCATAGAAAAGAAACCTAAACAATGGAAAAAATATATAAACTATAGAAAAGAAGCCAAAATTATGGAAAAGGTTTTCAAACCATAGAAAAGAAACCTAAACTATGGAAAACAAGCCTAAACTATGGAAAAAATGTCTCGCCGTAAAAAAAAAGTCAATTAAAGATTTTTTTTTATTTTAGGAACATCAAAATGATTTTTTTATCTAGAAAACCCTAACATGCCTAATGCAATTTTTCTAAATTAATACAATATACAAAGAAGGAAATTTTGTATAATATGAGATTTTATAAAAATGTCATTTTGAAAATATGAAATCTAAAAAAAAATAAAAATAAACTAAAATTTAACTTAACACATGTTTACTAGACACTAATGCTATAACTAATTACTAGCAATTAAAGACGTGATAAAAATAAAAAAAAAATAGTATAAGTCTTAAAAATAACTACACATATACTAAGTGAGATAAAAATAAATAAATAAGACAAGTTATAGACAATAATTAAAAACCATTATTATGTACTTACAAGGTAAAGCACGCAACCTAATGAAAAGGAACAAATTGGATCCATAGTCCTATTACGCATGCACAACTATAGAATTGGTCTAAAGAGTGGGTTCAAGCGTGTTTTTTAACAAATGTATAATTGTTCTTCTAGCTCGCACTATGCAACCCCTATTTATAAAACTCGAAAACAAATATTTTAAATAGAATCAAATCTAAATTGATAAATATTCAAAATAGACTCGAATCTTATAAATCTTGATTTTATTAGATTTAACGTCATCGTATTAGATTTGCTTTTTTTTCGACAACTATTTTATCAAGATTCCATCAAATTAATTTTTTCAAATTTTTTCTTTTTGAGTTTTTTTTTTCTAACAATTTTCTATTTTTTTTTGTCTTTTTATCATTTTTCAATTTTTTTATTATTTTCTAAATTACGACCCTAAAAACAAAAATTACAACTACTATGGGCAAAAATCGAGTGTCTACAGCTATCCTCTTTATGGCGAAATTTGAATAAAACTTTGCCATAAAGACAAAAGTGATACCGTTTTTGCCTCGAGATAACTCTATCCTATAGAATGCTAAGACATTTAATAACGATAAGTTTGGAACAAAGAATAGTGAGGGTAGTGCCCTTGTGGGCTGATAAGAATCCTTGAAACGAATCATGAGAGTTTGGTTGTACCCTCTTATAGGTTGAATAATTAAAGCAGGCAAAACACTCCTTGAGCTGGCTAAGGTCCTAAACTAGATGAAATGGGTAAGCGCTCCTAGAGTTGGCTAAAACCCTAACAGAATGAGAGAACTTAGTTATGCCCTAATGAGTTGACTAACCAAGGCGGTCAAAACGCCCTTTGAGTTGGCTAAGACCTAAAGAATGAGTTGAGAAAGCTTGGTCGTACTCTAATAAGCTGACTAACCAAGGTGATCAAAGCGCCCTTTGAGCTCGCTAAGACCTAAAACATGAGGAAACTTGGTCGTGCCCTAATAAGCTAACTAACCAAGGCAGTCAAAGTACCCTTGAGCTAGTTAAGACTTAAAGATGAAGAAACTTGGTCGTGTTCTAATGAGCTAACTAACCAAAGCAATCAAAGTGCCCTTTGAGCTGGTTAAGACCTAAAAGATGAGGAAACTTAGTTATACCCTAATAAGCTGACCAACCAAGGCGATCAAAGCATCATTTGAGCTAGCTAAGACCTAAAGATAAAGAAACTTGGTCGTGCCCTAATAAGCTGACTAATCAAGGCAGTCAAAGCGCCTTTTGAGCTAACTAAGACCTAAAGATGAGAAAACTTTGAATTGAGATAGCGCTCCATGAGCTTGCTAAATCCCTAAGAGATTATAAGTTAGGCAACATTCTGTGAGTTAGGCAACTAGGAGCCTATGAAACTCTGGATTGAGACTACACTCACGAGTTGGCTAGCTCCCTAAGAGATTATAAATTAGGATTGTGTTTTGGGAGCCAGCCGAAAGTTTAAGAAACTTTAGATTGGGACTGCGTTCTATGAGCTAGCTAGATCCCTAAATGAAAATATGAATTTAAATAGCGCTCCATAAGCTGACTGAAGCATTAAAGAAGATATGGATAGGAACAGTGCTCTATTAGCTGGCTATATCCTTGAGAAAACGGATAAAGGGTAATCACCCTTCAGACTCGCTTAAACTCTATTGATAGTTAAAAGTAAAACTAAGGAACATAGCCGACTCAAAAGAAACTCTTGATTTGAGAAACTTACAAACAAGGAATTTGGTGAAAACTGTTTATAACATGAATTGAAAATTTGGTTATTATGGATGAAATGTACTGGAAAATGAATGGAAAAACTTGTAACAAGCCTCCACTTTCTCTCTCTCCTTTTCATGTCTTTTCAATTTCTTTTTTCCTTCTTTTTCCTTGAAAGTTTGCTAACGGATACAAATTCCTATTTAAAAGGCAAACGTTATAATCACGTAAGGTATCTCACATCCACCCTATTTTGTAACCTAGACAATGAGCTTCTTAGATAAGCCTTAAACATTCATTTTGTAAGGAAAAGGTAACTCACGATTAGTCTAGTCGAAGAGGACTTCCTTATGCACTCTCGGTCTGAATTTCACTCTTGATTACTATTCCAGAAATTATAATCTAATTTGTAAGCGATACGCTTTGATCGATCTGTTAGGTCTTTTTAGGTTTAGTATTATAAATTGGGCTTTTGGTCAAATGGTTTCAAAAGAAGTTAATTGAGAGAGCCTATTTTAAAAGAAGTGCTTTCGTTTAACCTAAGGGGTACAAGTCAAGAACCCTTAAGAATGAACTAGATGTACGCTTGCCCCAATTTCAAAAATAATTTTTATCTTAGATAAATTGTTCTTCAAAATTGGAGGAGCTTTGAGTAGGGAGGTATTATGGGTGGGAAGGTCTTGTATTTGAGAATCAAGTGGATAAAAAGGGTTTATGTTTGTGATTTGGAGTGTGATTTTGAATTGAATATGGAGTTTTTGGTTTGTGGTTAAGAACATGATTCTAAATGAATATGAGGTTTTGTGTTTTTGGTTGGGAATACAATTCAAGGCCTTGTGTTTTTTTAGCAACTTAAGCCTTCTTTGATTGGGGATTTTCTCAAGCCCAATATTTGGGTATTTCTTCATTTTCCTTTTTCCTATTTTTTTTTCTTTTTCTTTTTTTATTTTCTTTCTTTTTTCATTTCATTTCTTTCTTTTCTCTCCCTAAAAATAACTATCTCTTTTGTCAAGTTTTTGTCTCTAGATGAATGAAGGCCTTAAATCCATAGGTTCAGAGTATATTGGCTTAAGTAAGGTATGTATGGCCTTTGGGGTATTTCGAAAAATATTAGCTTTTCTTCAAAGGGAACAATTTATCGAAAACAAAAATTATCCTTGAATTTTTATTATTAAGGTAAACACAAATCAATTTTATCCATCTCTCCTAATTAATGACCCTAACCTCCGAATTACCCTATGTAGGGTGGTTCTTAACAGGGTTTACATTTGAAAAGACTTCAGATCAATCCAACCGGGATATCAAAGGATAATTGTGTTTGAGATTTGAAAATGAATGCCTAACTTCATTCCAGTCAATGTATCAAATTCAAAAAGGACCTCCTTTAAGGAATGAGTCCAAAATATCCTCACCATGATGTCTCTTAACTCTCAAAATGTTTAAGGGTTAGTGTATAGGATATAGCTCACCTCTTTTCATTCAAAACTTTTTTAAAGTAAGTTACCAATTCTTTACATAAGGATTGATTGACCTTAGGGTATTGAGCTTACTCCCTAATTCCTTAGAACATGCTTTAGTTGTGAAATTTCAAAGACTAAATACCCCATGCCCCAAACTTATAGGTCTTAACGCCCTTGAGCTTCCATATGTGATTTTGGGTTAGGTTCTTTAGAGTTTGAATGGGTTGGAACTGATAACTTTTGAAGTAGAAGGGACTAATGAATTGCCCTTTTTGTTTATACCGAGGATCAAGCTTAGGATAGTGTTTCATGGCTTTGTGTTTTGACTCGGTTCATGGTTGGGCTTGATGGCTCAAGCCTTGAGTTAGTTCAACTATCTTGATGGGCTAGGGCTCTAGTTTGGTTGGTTATTTTCTCAAGCCAAGTGGGTCTGTTTAGGTTAACTGCCTTAATGGGCCAAGTAATTGTGTTTGTCCCAAACCCTATAAGGATTTATAACCGTTAGCAAATTTCTTTCTTTTTCTTTTCTTTCCTTTCTCTTTCTTTTTTTTTTTTTATTTTGAAAGAGAGAGAGGAAAAGTTAGGGCTTTTGTGTTACAAAGACTGAGTGATGGAATTGTAAATGGAGGGTTGCTTTACTAGAATTCTATATACAAACCTAGAACAACATCACTGAGGATCTACTTACAAATAAGGAATTCTAAAGGAAAAAGACTAAATAAAAATCTAAATCATATTTATTCCGAATGATAAAGGCTAAAGAGTCAATTTATCCAAAAGAATGAATATTTTTTATTGGTAGAATACTAGGCAAAACGGTAACTACTTAAATTTACTTTATAGGTTTGATTCTTTTTCTTTTGTTTCTTTTTTTTTATTTTTATTTATTTACTCTGTGAAGGTTGGGCTCAACTAATGTGGGCCCAAATGAAAAGTGATAGATTCGAGCCCTAATAGATGTACTAAGGTCTGCAACTAGGAAATATTCATAAGGCTTTTCTATAGGGGCAAGATGAGCCTAATCTTGTTCATAATAAATTCTTACTTATTTGGGCCAAAAAGTTGGAACCATATCTAAAGTATCTCTTAAGGCCAATGAGGTGGGTAAACGTAGATCTGTTTGGAAGCCCCTTGACTCGATCTAGCCATAGTTATGTAAAAAGAGAAAAAAATCAAAATTACAATCATCACCTATTCTAAACTTTACACAGAATTATTACAAATTATTTAAAAGGACATATTACAACTACAACTTCACAACTGCCTTTATCCATTTAGGTCTGCTACATCATAGGTTCTTGTAAATTTCTTTTTGAAAAAAGGTTTTTGTATAATACAAATGGTGGGTTCAAAAGGTTCTCAAGTTCTGCAACCATCACATTTTTTTAAAGCAACGGTTTTATGGTCACATCTAAACTTGAGTGGGGTAGCTTAATCGGCTTCGGAAGGTGGTTGTCCTATAACATTCGAAACTTACACAATGGCCCCCCTCCTAAGGTCTTAAGACGGCCTGGTTTTGACCGTATCTACCATGCGTTTATGATGTAGAGAAATAAAAACAAAGTAAACCCCTAAAACTATCCCTTAAACAAACTGCAATAAAGAAAATGATAGTAAAAAAGAAATAAAATAAAAATATATATAAAATAAATAAAATAACATACCTAAGTTCCCTTTTGTTTTTGTCTTTATATTGTTCCATCCTTTGTTGTTTTTTTTTGTTCTTGAAAAGTAATCCTATCTTCGGTAAATTTTAGTGGCTAGCCCTCTAACGTCTCCAATGGAGTCATCAAATTGTCGAGTCTGATTTTATGGTTTCTTTTATTTAAAATTAATTTCCCAATTTATGATTAATACTAAACCCTAACTCATTTAATATTAATCCTCGACTAAAGAAATTAGGAAATTCTAGTTTTTTATTTATAAAAATTTTTGAAGTTGCCACCTAACTAGAGATAGGAAAAAGACAAGAAAACCATAATCAATTGGGTGGATTGATTACGATCTAGCTATCGGTCTTCGGTTTCAATTTAATACAAACCAGAGGAATCCAGATCTGGGGGTTAACCTATTAAACCTTAACGAATACCACTATCTATTTACCGAAATTAGGATTATTCTTCTAAATTATCATTTTTAATATCTTTAAGAAAAGGAAACAAACACCAAAACAAAAAATAAAACCTAGGTTTTTACAAATTTTATCGTCGCCCCAAATGTGCCTATGTACTCATTAGCCGAAATCAAATGATCATAGTTCTTTCCAAAAAATTTAATATATTGGTTCTTTTTATAAAAAAAAATAATTGGTAAAATTTGCATTTTTATTAACCATTTTATTTTTATTAAGAAAAATTCCTAGAAGCCTAATTTTTATTCCTAATTATAAAAAAAAAAACCTAAAAACCTAAGTGATAATTTTTTTTTATTTTCAAGAAAAACCTTAAAGATTTTATGAAATATGCAATGTTCTACATGATGAATTTTTTATATAGAAAAGATGCTCAAAATATAAAAAAAGAAAAAAAGATTCCTAATCATAGAAAAGATACCTAAAGTATAGAAAAGATGTCTAAACCATAGAAAAGATATCTAAACTATGAAATGAATATTTAAATCATAGAAAAAAAACCTAAACAATGGAAAAGATATATAAACTATAGAAAAAAAGCCTAAATTATGGAAAAGGTGTTTAAACCATAGAAAAAAACCTAAATTATGGAAAAGACATCTAAACTACGTAAAACAAGCCTAAACTATGGAAAAGATGTCTCGCCGTAAAAAAGAAATCAATTAAAGATTTTTTTTTTATTTTATAAACATTAAAATGATTTTTTTTATCTAAAAAACCCTAACATGCCTAATGCAATTTTTCTAAATTAATACAATATGCAAAGAACGAGATTTTGTAAAATATGAGATTTTATAAAAATGTTATTTTGAAAATATGAAATCTAAAAAAAATAAAAAATAAAAAAAAATAAAATTTAACTTAACACATGTTTAGTAGACACTAATGCTATAACTAATTACTAGCAATTAAAGACGTGATAAAAATTAAAAAAAAATTAGTATAAGTCTTAGAAATAACTACGTATATACTAAATGAGATAAAAATAAATAAATAAAACAAGTTATAGACAATAATTAAAAACCATTATTATGTATCTACAAGGCAAAGCACGCAAGGCTAATGAAAAGGAACAGATTGGATCCCTAATCTTATCGTACGTACAGCTATAGAATTTGTCTAAAAAGTAGGTTCGAGCGTGTTTTTTAACAAATGTGTAATTGTTTTTCTGGCTCGCATCATGCAACCCTTATTTATAAAACTCGAAAACAAATATTTTGAATCGAATTGAATTCGAATCTTACAAATCTTGATTTTATTAGATTTAACATCATCTTATTTGATTTGCTTTTTTTTCGACAACTATTTAGTCAAGATTCCATCAAATTAATATTTTCGAATTTTTTCTATTTTAGTTTTTTTTTTTAAGAATTTTCTATTTTTTTGTCTTTTTTATCATTTTTCAATTTTTTTATTATTTTCTAAATTACAACCCTAAAAACAAAAATTATAACTACTATGGGCGAAAATCGAGTGTCTACACCTAAAACTTAGTTGCTCACTAACATAGTTGTTCACTTGCCCTACCTTTGAGAATTCCCTATATATTTATTCAATTTATTATTTTAGTAACTATATAAGGCACGAGAGACCAATTATTTACTCATCTCCTTAGAAATTAGGTTGATTTGGAGCTTAATTTATAAGTTATGTTAGCATAGGTATAAAAAGCTAAAGTCATTTCGTCAATGAATTATACCTTCGATACCATTTGAGCTAAGTTCTGAATGAAATTAGGTATGAAGCTTTTACATTAGGAAGTCCCTAAATCACCTTTTGAGCCTACTGGAGTAAGAGT
The DNA here is from genome assembly GCA_024138015.1 of Lumnitzera littorea. Taxonomy (NCBI): domain Eukaryota; kingdom Viridiplantae; phylum Streptophyta; class Magnoliopsida; order Myrtales; family Combretaceae; genus Lumnitzera; species Lumnitzera littorea. The sequence goes on from JAMXBB010000012.1 coordinate 39,557,720, forward strand.
TCATAATGAAACCAACTTTTGAATCGACCTCTTAATTTTATGAGTATTTAAGATTTCTTACAAATTATCATCTATGGCAACTTCTGAATGCTGACACACATGTATTTTCAATTTAAGTACTCTCTAAGGTATCTTTTGAACGAACCGTATAGTCTACTTAATTTTAGATCTTCTAATAGGATATCCTTTGAGCTATCCTTTAAACTAATGGGCATTGATATTCATAGTAGATTCAATCTTTAAGTACATCTCTGAGTTTGATAAGTACCTTAGATTCTTCAATGAACACTCTCTAATACAACTTCTAAGTGCTCATATATCTATAATTACTCGAAATTTTACTCTGAGTTACCTTTTGACTAAGTTATTGCATCTGCTAAAATTTAAATTTCTTAACAAAAAACCCTCTAAGCTATCATCTAAGTTCAGTCAGGTTCAAAGTTTCAAGGGATTCACTGTTTGAACTTTCCTTTAAGACTAGCAACTTCGAAGGTCCTATCAAATTCCCTTATTTCACCACTCCTTCATAATCTTGCCTCTAATTTAAAATTTGAGTGACTATATAAGAGAACATTTTCCCTTAACTTCCCCTGAGTTATCCTCTACCTAAGTTCAAATTACATATAATTTATTGATTTATCTACTTTCACTCCAAACTCCAGTAAAAACAACCAAAGTAACACTTCAACCAATACTTCTCAATCTCATTACGTTTCAATTCTTCATGCAACCCATATCCTCCACCATTTCCTTAAGTTTCTACTCCACTAAATTATACATTTAAGGGTGTATTATTAATTTTTCTATACTCCTTCCTATAAAACCTAATCCAACAACTCTAGTATACAACAATTACTCAATCACCCAAACTCAACATCTAAATGAGGTAATTAAGGAAAATTCCATTAATCCCATTAAAATGCCATTTTAGATATAATTTAGGGCTTAAAAATTATGAAAAATAGAGAAAATAGTTTTGTTAAAAATCTTTACATAAAAATGTATAATAAGTATAAAGTAGTATGTAGAAAAATTTTGAGATCGAAACTACGTAATTAAACTTATTTATTTCAACATGGAAAAGAGCTTGATTTCGTTGATTTCTTAAGCACATATATTGTAGTTATTAAATTTTTTCAAAATAATATTTTTCCTAGATTCTACACATGAAAATAGGTAAGAATAAATTTTTTTGGAATTTTTTTATTTTTTTTAATATTTTTATTGAATTTTATAAAATTAGATGAAAAAAGACCCTCACTAGAAACCTAAGCTCCAACCACCATTGGTAGCTATCCCCTTGTCGGCCGACCTAGCCGCTGGATGCTTTTTCACTTCTTTGTGATGGTTAACTTCTAGTTTCTCCCTAAACATTCATACTCCTCTAAGCTCAAATTACATGCTAATTTCATAAATTTTGCCCAATTTCTTTCTTCAATCTCCAAATAGTAAGCATAATTTTTCTAGATCTATCTATCTTTGTATGTATGAAATGTTGGATATGGTGTCTAGATTTTTCAAAGCTATTTGGGGTGTTATAATGAATTAATTTTCTCTTTCTTCTAATACTCAAGCTTAGATACTTATGATATTAGATGTTACCCTTCATTTGATCGCTTCACACTTGTCCTAGGACTCCCATATGTCAATTCTAATTAATCTAACTACCTTAAGTATTTTTTTTTTATTAATTTATACGAATTTATTTAGCTTACTTTAGCTTAAAAATGCTATTATTTATATATTTTAGCTAGTTACAGGTGCATACATATTTGTAATAATTACACACAACATATATACGTATATTCTACATGTTATTTTATGTCTCATAATAATTTTATTACATATATAATTTATCTCTAAAAGTTTATGAACCAACAAAACATATTTTATGCATTTACGATAAATAATACATATTTAGTTAAACAATACTATTTAGCCATATTATTATTTTTTATTATATTTTCGAAATCCAAATCCACGAGGTGTTTTTGACTAATGATTCAAGTCTACTCGTAAATTTTTAGGTCCTTCGAGTTAGTTTCACTAATATCCTAAATTACTTACTCGAACAACTACGTAAAATTACAAAGCTCATATTTTCTAAAATTTTTATGCCATGAAAAATAATCACCAATCAATCTAAGCTATCAAAAGCTTTTACAATGTAATGCTAACTTGTTACTAATCATGGATTAATGAATTTCTAAGATCAAATAATAATGAATCCTATTCTAATTTACAATCTCTATTAGTCATAAGATCAAATAAATTGTGCGACAATTTGAACACGAGAGGAGTTCTCAACAATTTTATCTAATCAACACATTTCATAAACACATTATGAGTTTCATGCTCATTAAGCGAAAGAAATCCCAAGCGTATCATCATATTCCCCTTTCTTCATCACATTCACCATAATCTCATACTCTTCCTCTCTTCAATATTAGCTAAGCATGTTTCCTTACCAAACCTTAGATAAAGATCCTATTTTTATACAAATGAACAAATATAGAAAACCAAAAGAGAATGATGATATATGTGCCTTTTATGTTGGTATACTAGTTGAATCTACAAGGATTGTAGGGTTTGGATGATTTTAGAGTGAGAGAAAGTGAGGAAGAATGATGTTTTAGAGAGATAAGTTGTGTGTAGAATAAAAAAAGAAAGACATTACCTGTGATTTTCAAATTCATGCCATGATCACAATCAAGGATCACGGTCATAGAGTTGCTAGTAGTCCTTCCCCTATTCCATGTTTTTTTTTTTTTTATTTAGGCATCATCACAAGGGAGGATCATGAGCATAATCCTAGTCCTAGTCCTCTCAGCGTAAATTTTTTAGCTTCTTTTCAATTTATTTACTAGAGGATCATTGGTAAGTCTATGGGATGGACTTTGGTCGTATTCTCCTTTAGCTTGTAAATCCCAATTTGTGGGATTCTCTTTATATGCTTCCTAAAATTGATCTAAAAAATCTCAAAAACAAAGTAGATTGAAGCCTAAAATTTAATCAAAGGACAACTCAATTGGATGACAAACTTTATTCAATTACCATTGCATAAAAGAGATTCCACCAACTGTTTTGATTGAATCAAAGTGTTTAATGAAGGGAAAAATACTGACTAAGTTCCAAGTAACTTAACACTTAAATTGGCTAATAAATAAGTAAAAAAACAACTTAAATAAAATCAAACTTGCACTGCTTCTTAAGAGCATTGTTGTTTAATGATGCTAGCTTAACAGTTCAATCATCCCCTTCATTTGGCTCTGAAACTACTAGTCTAGAATTTTGTTTAGTGTTTCTAGGCAAGCATCCATATTGCCTTTCCATGACAATTCTAACCAATTGCCTAAGCTGACTCTCCAAATTCGTGAATGATGCTTCAATATTTCAGTATGCTACTTTTGTGGCTTTAAAACAAACATATGAGCTTCATATGAACTTGTTCAGCATTTCTTCTGCATTGGGGGTCTTATGCTATAGTTGAATATTTCTATTCTACTACTGCCATTAGCCTCCCTAGGAGAAATTCAAGTGATTTCTCTAACTTGGATTGTAAGTGTTGTTGAAAGTATTATTTTGAATCCTATTAGCAATAAAATTAACATCCTCCAACTCAACCAACAATTCATCTACATTGCATTAATTGGTTTTATCAACCATTCAGTTTTCTTGCTCAAGCTCTCAACCTAAGTTGTTAGAGCAATAATTGAATCCACTTCAAATTGTTTGTCACCTTCACCTTGGATCTCACATTATCCCACTATGAGTTGTTTATGGCCATACCATTAATCAACTTTTAGCTCTCGTCTGGTATCTTAACACTCAAAGCGCCTCCAATTGTGGCATCAATCATTTGCCTAGTAGAATAATTACGTCTAATATAGAATGTCTAGATTTACATCCATAAAGGCAACCCATGATGCAGGTAATGCCTTAGCAATTCCTTAAATCTTTCTTAGGTATCATAAAACATCTCACCATCAATTTGAGCATAAGAAGAAATATCATTCCTAGATTTTATTGTTCTGGCCAATGGAAAATAGTTTCCTAAAAAATTTTCAACAAATTCTTCCTAAGTGGTAATAGATCCTTTGGGAAGTGAATGAAGTCATTACTTGGCCTTGCCTCTAAGTGAAAATGGAAACAACCTAAGTCTCACTGCATCATCTATGATATAATCAATGTTGAATGTATCATAGATCTTTTAAGGCTTAATGTATGGTTGTTGGGATCTTCATCAACCAATCCATCAAATTAGATAAACTGCTATGCCACCTAGATCACGTTTTACTAGATCTGGAAATTGATCGACTATATAGCTAGTTTGGAGATACTAGATTTAGCTCTTATTGCCTTAGGCTTAGCAAATTCCATCAGGGTATTGTTGGCTTCACTATCGTTCATTGCCATATTTTCAAGTTCTTGTTCTTCTTTTGAATCTTCTTCTAATTCTTCCTTAAGTCGAAGTAGTGAATCTTGATTAATAAGATCCATGTGTTCACAAACTCTTCTGCGAATATAGCGAAAAGTTCTTTCAATTTCCAAATCAAATTCCATAAGACTCTCATCACTACTCCTAATCATAAATTGAAATAATTTCGAAATTAGAAAAAAGTTAATAAAGAAAAATATCAAAATAAACTAAAGGAATGATTTATTACAAACATGTTAAAATAATTGAAAAAATTAGGGCTTTACTAATATCTTAATTAGTTTAGTCTATTAGGTCTCTAGTAATGATGCTAAAAACTTAATACACCCAGACTAGGTGTTATTAGGTAAGTACACCCCAATCAACTTACTGTATAGAAATCAAATTTAAGTTTGTGTGTTGATCTCATGAAGAATCATGAATGTGAGTAAAACCTAATTATTTAGCAATATTTTCTCTATAATTTTCCAATTATCTAATTTTTACAAATAAGAGGATAATTGAATAATTAATAAAAGAAAGAACAATAATAAAATAAAGGTGCAAGAATAAAAACAATAATAATTAAAATAATAGAAATAATAATATAGTTAATTCAACTTAAGAAAAAGTATAATCCTTAATAAATCTTGCATTATTTACTATCTAATTCTAAGTGACTATTCAATCTCAATTACGATATTGGACCATTAAGATTCCTATTATGAACTAATTGAATTTGTGTCTCTAATTAATTCCTAATCTAAAGTATACTCTACCTAAATTGCTTATAGAATAGAGTACTTAAGATTACATTAAACCCTTGAATTCCGCTATTAGGTTGCTCTAATCTAGAAAAATGAAACAGCTAAATATTTTTAGTCAATCAATTTCTTCTACTTATATCACTCAATTATACTATAGGAACTCGCAAACTCTATAGTAGACTTAAACATTGACTCAACCACTAGTAAAATTGAATTAAAGAACAATATATATTAATACAATTAGATCTCCATGCAAATATCATAGATTGAAATGAACAAATAGTGATAGAAAAATATCAAGAGTCATAATGGAATCTAAGGTTCAATAATGATACTAAGAACAATTACAATGATGACATAATAAAAGAAAGATAACAAGGAAAATAGAGAAATAGCTATTGCTTTACCTTACCAACTTTTCTCAAAAGGGGTTCTTTTTGCAAAGCTGAAACTAAACATCTATTTATAAGAACTAAACCTAGATTTACAAAGAAAACTTATCAAAAATAGAAGATTTGCAAATTACAGAACCACCATGCCTTAGGATCATGGTCGTAGAGTGCGAACATAGTCTTACACTTTATCTAAAATCTTCAAATTCAAAGGAAATTGAGGATGAGGGGCCCACAATGAAAGAACACAGCCATGTATTCACCTACATTCCTCTCTAAACTTCATTTTCTGCGTGAGATCCCTTCACTTCAACTCCTTGATCAATGCTCTTCTTCCATTAAGCTTCAAAATTCCCCCAAAATCCTAAGAATTTCATCAAATGCTTCCAAAATCCCTACAAATGAAATGTCAATGAATTAAGCTACGAATCACTATAAGATTAACCTAACTAATATACAAAATCATCTTAAAATATCTATGCTAAATGAGTGTTATCACCTACAAGGGCATTATCTAGGTTCTAACATCAATATATTGAAGTGCTCATCAATAGAATTATCTCCACCACTTGATGACAAGAAATAGAGTGATTAGTTATCATGATAACTATGCACACTATATAGCTTGTTGTGCACCTATAAGCAAATGCTTTTACTAGCCCACAACATATAAGCCAAGCTCATCATCATGCGCTTAGGAAACAAGGCTCTTATAAGCCAACAACAATATGTAGACTATATGTTATTCATTACTATTTTCCTTTGATCAATGAAGGGGTTTAGTAGACCCCATTTAGATATAAACTGCTATGTGAAATTAACTTTGTGCTCTAAGGAGACTACTCTCATACTTTATAGTGACAATAGCAATAGAAGAAGAATAAACAAACACTTATCACATTTTCACTAGACAATATTAGTAATAGAAAAAGAAACTCCTTTCATTGAAAAGAAGTGGCTAATGCCTTGTTTACTTATGGAATGAAAAGAAAACTAAAATAGAACCAATAAGGACATATTCTAGTTGTCAAGAGCTCTCGCACTTCCTAACCTATAATACGTTTTCTACCTTCATGATATCATTGATTTGCTTGTGTTTCTTCACGCCCTCATGAAAATAACACATCCTTTTCTTCTCAAATGCTCAAGTCTAAGCTTCTTCCCATATGAGCAATAGTACCTCAAGGGATTCCACTATAGGTATTCTCCTTTCATTCTCATTGAAGAAGGCCACTTTAGTGAGGTGTAATTCATTGTATGTGAATGGATTCTTTGTTGCAGGAATGAAGATATCCTACTCATTCTAATGAAATTTCATGCACTGATGCTATGTTAAGGATATTATGTTATGGTCATGCAGCCTTGTCATTCCTATGAGAAAATGGTAAGATACAGGCACATTGATCGCATGGAATCATATAGAGTTGTAGATAGGTACAACATTGAAATCTAGTTTAACACCCCATTGTATTTATAAAAAACTTGGTAAAAGCAATTCAACACGATGAGTTGTTTTACTGAATGTTGAATGTCTATCCTTACAGCTTTGAAAGTAGACAATGGCATAATATTAAATAAGGATCCATTATCAACAAATGTTCTCTTGACAGGATAACCATTAAGTACACTTTCCACATACAAAGGACAATTGTGATTGAGATTCGTCGTGCCCATGTCAGCACTGGTGAATACAATTACACTTTCATTAATTGAGATGATTCCCTCTATGGGATGTGTTATGGTACATTTCTTCTATTGACCTTGCACAATAATCACAAGCAAAATCACTACCTCGAGTTAGGCATCCTCATCAAAGCTAAGGATATCAAAGAAATTTCTAACATTTAAAGTATTCAACAAGGTAAGGATGGCATTATTGTCTCCACTTTCTTCAATTTTAAGTCCTTCACCTCTATCTTCATAGACTTCAACTAACTGTGTGTCTATTTTCTCTATCTTTATAGGATCATGGGTGACAACGTTTACTACACCATATTGGGTATTATGTACCAGAAGTGGGTTATTTTTTACATAATTATCTTCAATAATCAGTTCATCATTTTAAACTCATTCATTAATTATTTTCTTTAAATTCCAACAATCTTTAGTATGGTGACTTACATTCCTATGAAATGTACAAAATTTGGGGTCATTCTTTTTCTTATTCATTAGTAAGCACTTGACCCTTAGAAGTCTAATATTACTGTCATGTAGCCATTGGTCAAGTATTGCATACACCTTTCCCATCAAGCATAGGTACAATAAGGATAACTTAGAATCTATAGGTTTATCATTTTTACATTTCATTTCTCCTTTTGAATTCTCCCTTCAAGCTAAATTCATTAATGGAGTTTGGGCTTGCTAAACCTTTCATTTTCACGCCTTTGTCATGCTACTGAATTGTTAGTCCTTCTTACATTTTAAACTAAGGTAGCAAATAAGGCTAAGGAAAGATCCTCCAAGTGCACAACTTACTCAATAAACATTTCTTGAATACAAATGTTGACTAGCTTTCTTTTGTTACAAACATTGTGCATATCTAAGGAGTGCTCCCTAAAGCACTCAATGTAATCTATGATATCTTTATGTCTTTGTCAGATTCTTCCCATGTTAGCAATGGTAACTCTCTCCCTAGTAAAGAAGAGCTTCCTTAAGAACATCTTACATATGCTTCCTCTTGACATGGCTGACCTTGGAAGGAGATTGACATATCAAGTGTAGGCCTTTTCCATAAGTGACTTAGAGAACTCTTTCAATTTCAAATCATCATCTAGTCCATATACTTCTAAGATTTCAATCAACTTTAGAAGGTGTTCTTTGGTACTCCCTTTCTTACCATTGAACAACATGAATTTTGGACTTATTAGTCTCGTATAAGATATCAAAGAGAGGTAGGGGGAAGGGGGGAAGCGGGGGGTGAATTAATATCTTTAAAAAAATTTTGAAATTTTTTTTATTTAAATCAAAATTACCCCTCTCAATAACTAAAATTGGTGATCATTAGTACATTAATAATTCAACACACAAATAAATAACTCGAAGTAAAAGGGATAGAGAGGAGAAAATCAGGCACAAGATTTAAAGAGCTTAGGCCTTATGCCTACTGCTTTCTTCTAGCTCCACTAATGGGGATCGAGTCTATCTCACTAGTACCATTCCACTTGATCCATTATATCAACACAAATCAAGAGAAGTTTACAAGTTTCTACTATACTTGACCTTCATAGCTCTCTACAATCTAGGCCAATTACAGATCTATAGAATACAATCAAACTTCTCTCAAACAATAGATAATTTTGACACATAAAAAATGAGAACAACAATAAAAATCTCAAATAGTTTAGCATGAAAACAAAAATGAAGATTGTTGTAAATGCAACTTCAGTTCAACCCTTTGAAGAAGTCTTTGAGAAGTGTTATGTGTATTTTACATAGTAGGCAGTGATCACAATCAGAATGTAATGCATGGATTTTTTTCCTTCTTAAAATTGTGTTTTTAATATTTTGAATCGTCTCTTCTTTTATACTAGAGTCTTCCAATAGCTAAAATGTTCAATGATTACATTTGCCTCATGTTTATCCAATCCTAATGTTCAAAGATAACTCTTAGATATTTTGAATTTGCATCTAATCTTATCTCGGTAATATCTCCTTCATGGATATACTATGATCAGTAACTCTAAATAATCTTGAATTTTGAATTTGATATCCCATATTATTCAAAATCAACTTCATCCCTATCTAAACTTAGATATTTTCTTGTTATTTTAATTATCTTCAAAAATTAAATATCTTAAAAATAATCCTCATAGATCTTAATTCCAACTTAAATAAAACAAGATTATTTGTATTTCCCTAATACACCTAATCTAGTGGAGCTAAGCCTTATTCACTTCGAATCTGATGTCTTGTTATATTTTCTAAATTCATTCTTCTAGGTTAATTATCTAAATAACCATCTAATGATATCTCAATTTACTTATCTTCAAAGTTTTTGAAGAATTTTCTGAAATGTTTACTGACTCTTCTTTTATAAGCTTCTAAAACATTCTCTAAATACTTTCCAAACTTGTTTTACTTTCAAGTGATTTAAACCTTCTGAATAAGTCTTTAATTAAAACTTAATTTACGATTTAAACAATCTAAAGAATTGTTTGAATATCTATACACTTGTTAATATATTAGCGTTCTTTTCTTCTTCTTTTTTTATCATCAAAATTCATGAGAGATACCTAACAAAACTCACATAATCTCAAGCTACAACTTTGTAGCAATGCATTGACAATATGGTAGTTCAACTCTAGTACCCCTGTTACAGACTTCTCCTGTATTTGTTTCATATCTAGATCCTCTTTGGTCATGAATGAACCCCTTTGAGTGGATATTCTAGTCCCTACGAACATAATAGAAGTATGATTCGCAAGTGTCAAGTCCGCATGTGTGGGTTCATAGGCGTAAGATTCACAAACTCAATGATTGTAACATATGGGGTGACATGGGAGGATTAACATCCTCCAATTTAAATCCCTAGGTCCCTTTCCTCAATGTGAGAGTATTAAGTAGCTATAGCTTTACTACAAGAGGTTGCTCCTCAACTCTAGGAGTGACTTATTCACTAATAGCAAGAGGATTGAGTAGTTGAGGTGCTTATAAGGTATACTATTATATCATATTGGTAGAATTAAAGGAAGTTGCTTGCTATTGTGTGGTAGCTATGGCAACCTAGATAGGTACACATTAGATACATCACCACAAGCTCATTCAAAGTTCAATTAGTGTCTCGAAGCTCACGTGCCAGTTGTACTTTGTTAGGGACATCTTCATGTATGCCATCTCCTTTATTTGTGCCTCTAGTCAAAGATGGATTTCAGTCTTTTGCCACAATAGTGGCATCTTAGGTGAACATCACTATTGTATAGTAGTTATGGCAACTAAGATAGGTACACATTGGGTGAACAATGCCACAAGCTCATTCAAAGTTCAATTAGTCTCTCAAAGCTCACGTGCCAGTTGCATGCTGTTAGAGACACCTTCTTATGTACCATCTCCTTAATTTATGCCTCCAGATAGAGATGGATTTCCATAGTTTGTCACAATAGTGGCATCTCTCTCTTGATTACCACCATTAATAAGATCAACCAACCTTTCCCTTAGAGGTACCATCATGCAAGTGTCAAGTCTTCTATCCCGAGTGGATTAGATAAAAATGTGAGGGTAAGTGTACAAATACAAGGGTCATTTACATGCTACATGATAGTCACGCTATGTGACTAGGGAAATGACTTGAGTTGCACATGTAGGATGATTAAGAGAGAAGCATAGGGAGGAGGAGTAGATAATCTCAACAAGGCTTTAATATGTATTGATAGGCTTCACTGAAGAAGGACTAAGCCAATAGTATCGAGAGAATAGTTCCAAGCTTGCAAAAAGTTCGAAAATGAAGATAGAATGCGCATATAAGAAAAAACCTACTATAAACTCTTAAGATATGACGCACTAAAGAACTATCAAGGATTTACAAATCAACTCGATATGACACATAAGCTAACTCAATGAGGGTACTTGCTACCTAGTCTCACTTAAGGGTTAAGATAACAGTAAGAAAAGCTAAGCAAGCATGAGGATGCTTACAAAGGGAAAATGTAGTATATTATGATAAAGGATGATTCTCATGTTGTGGCTACAAGATATAAGGATATTTATACCTAAAATATTAGGGTAACCTACTAAAAATGGAAAAGATTAAAAGAGTATTTTCTAAAATAAGTAAAATACAAGGAATACAAAAAGGTAATCCAAGGAAAAAGGTGATTTGGTAGCAGATTCTGTTACATAGGATGCCTAGACATGTGGCTAGCCCGTATTGGTAGTTATAGGGGCTGAAGTCGATAACATTAAACATGTTAGACACTCCAAAGTCTTTAGACAACCCTATTTGATAGGCATTATTATTTATCCCTTCTAGTATCTTGAATGATTTGTCAACTTAAGCAAATAGTTTGTTCTTCCTCCTATTGGTGAATTTCTCCTTGCTTAAGTGCAACCATACTTGATTACTGAGCTGCAATTGCTTAGCCTTCTTTCCTTTTCCTTTATCCCTTAACTTTTTCACAAATTGATCAATGTATTAGGCAACTCTCTAGTAGATCTATTGGAAGGACTAAGCTTTAGTCCTTACTATAGGGTTTTCTTGATTGGGTGATGGCATTGGGGTATGATCAAATGGTGATGGCATGTCTAATAATAGCATGTACTAATCTATAGTAAGCAAATTCTACCATAAGGAGGCACACATCCCAGTCAGCTATGTTATTTCCCACTATAGCTCAAATTAGCGATCCTAAGGTATGGTTGACAACCTCAAATGGTGCATGTCCAATAGTAGCATGTACTAATCTATAGTAAGCAAATTTTACTGTAGGTAGGTACACATCCTAATCAGCTAAGTTCTTTCCTACTGTAGGTTAAAGTAGCAATCCTAAGGTATGGTTGACAACCTCTATCTAACCCTTGGTTTGGGGATGGCAAGAAGTATTGAATAGTACTTTGGTTCCTAATCGACGGTAAAGAGTTTACTAGAAATGGCTCAAGAATTTTCGGTCGTAATTTAACACCACACTCCTTGACATTCCATACAAGTGAACAATTTCCTTCAAAAACAAAGAAGCAATAGTCGACCATCATTAGTCTTAGTATAAGGTACAAAGTGTGCCATCTTACTAAACCTATCCATGACGACCATTACTAAATCTTTGCCTTTGGCAATTTGAAGTAAACTAAGGACATAGTCCATGCTCAAATCAACCCATGGTCTCGTCGAGATGGGCAAAGGCATCTCTCTCCCTTGTTCAACTTGGCTCTTTACATTCTTATAAGTCGTACAACTCTTGACCATATAGGATACATCTCACCTCATCTTAGGCCAATAGTACCTCACATTCAATAATTGAAATGTCATTTTCTCTCCAAAGGGCTCAAAAAGTCCACCATTATGAGCTTCTCTCACTAATAGCTCTCTATTAAGCCTGGATTTTCACTTCTCAGGTTCTTTTTAAATTAGGTCTTCTCTAAACTGATTAGTACTAAACTCTTACCCATTTAGTATTGATCCTTGACTAGGATTTAAAGAAAATCGATTCTTTTTACATTTTGAAAGTACTTTGAAGTCGCCACCCAACCGAAATCAGAAAAAAGAGTAAAGTTATAACCAATTGGGTAAATTGGTTATAACTTAGCTATTAGTTTATCGATTAAACCATTTTATAAAACGACTTTTTTTTAAAACCAGAGATTTCGATCCGGGAGCTAATTTATTAACCCTAAACAAGTACCAATTTTTAACTTTCCGAATTTAACTTCGCTTTTCAAATATACCCTTTTTAATTTCTAAATAACTAATCATATTACATGGGCCTAAATTAATTAACTTACACAAATATCTACAAAGATGGAAAAAATAAAAATTTCCATATTTTAAGTTGCCCCGTACTGATGTATGGGTGCCTACATACCTACTATTTGGGATCAAACTTCTGTAGTTCATTTACCAAAAACATAACGAGTTCAATTGATTTTAGTTTTGGGAAAATGTTGGATTTACGTTTTTACTCAATTCTATTTATTTAAGGAAATTTCCTAAAGGGTCCTAAATTGAATTTTTTTATTTTTTATTTTTGAAAAATCTAAAAATAGTCTCAATTTGTATAGGGTTCATTTATTTCATTTTATTTTTGAAAACTCACTTTTTTTAAATGTCAAAATGATTTTTTTTATTCTTTTTACTGTCCTTATTTATTATTTTTTTTATTTTCTTAATAAAACATATAAAAAGAAATAAATAAATAAATATACTTCCTCCTCTTTTCCTTTCTTTTTCTTTTTCCCTCTTTTTTTCTTCCCTTTTTTCTTCGTCTCTTTTTTCTTCTCTTTTGTTCTATCTTTTTCGTTCGTTTTTTTTATTATTTTTACAATTGCATTTACAATTACAAGAATAATAATAATAATAATAAAATAAATTGAATTAACTAAAAAATAAAATAACTAAATAAATAAAACAAAAAAAAAAAGAAAAAAAGGAAAACAAGAAAGGGTTAGACTTGCAAGAGCATGCGAGTCAATTGGGTTGGATCTCTACGGGTTTGGTCAATTGGCAGGTTCAGGTCGAGTCGTGCGCAGCAAGTCAAAGGAGGTGTTTCAAAGGCCATTTTAGTAGCCAAAATGGTCGAGAAAGACCACTTTCATGGCTACTCTATTGGAGATTTAGGGGGTAGTCCAACACCACGACCAACAGTAGTGGTTTAGACGGTGCTTAAAGCGATACTCGTCGCAATGGTGGGTCATGCAAGAGGGAAAGTACAGTGATTGTGCGTAAGGGTGGTTTGGGGTTTAGTTTGTTAGGTTGAGGTGGTCAAAGTAGTATATGTGTGTCGCAGCAATGTCGAGGGAGATCTTAGGCTAAGGTCTTATGGTCGAATGTGAGGGTAGTTCGGTTTGTATGTTCTACTACTACGATAGATGTGAGAGAGAGATGGTGTGGAGAGAGAGAGTCAAGAGGGTGGCCGCATATGTATCAAGTACGGTCAAGAGAGAAGATGTGAGTTATGTGTGTGGGTTTTGCGTATGACATGTGAGAGAGAGATGACAGTAAGTAAGCGGCTGCACTTTTGCGTATATGTGATGTGATGGTGTTCAAAAGGAGAGAAAGAGAAGGGTCGGGGATGCGCGTGAGAGTTTATTGAGAGATAGCAGACATCTGTGATCTGTGTGTAAGTTCGACCAATGAGAAGGATGTTGATGAGTTTGGTTTCGAGAGAGGGAGATGGTGGTAAGAGAGAGATAGTCGATTGTGGTTGGTTTAAAGGAGAGAGAGAGAGAGAGATAGTAGAGAGAGAGTGAATGCCTCGAAAGAGAGTAAGGTTTATCTGTTTTCAAAAGTGGGTCCTACCCCACCCCCCCCCCCCCCCACCTCCCCTGTGCATTGTGTGTAGTTGTATGTATGTGCTTAAAATGAATTCCCCCCTCCCCTATGCGTATCTGTCCTCCTTTTTTATTGTTTGTGTCTTCCAAATCCAATCCACTCCCTCCTATGCGTGTGTTAGTGTGTTTTTAAAAAAAAAAGAATTCTCCCCCTCCCCTATGTGTGTGTTTTTTTATTTTTTAAATAAGGAATGAGGGAAAAAAAGGAAAAGGGAGAAGGAAAATAATGAAATAATATTTGTTGTCATGGCAAATCATAAAGCGCCACATGTTACAATTAGACACATGGCCATGCATAGAGTTTAAGAAAGAAAAAGATAAAAACATTTTTCATGGCTCTAGTGAGTTTCGAACCCCTAATTTACAGCTCAACCNATTGATAGTATAAGGGGAGTAACCAACATTGTATTTTGCAATGAAGAAAAGAATAGAATTTAGAAAGATAACTAAATAATAGATTCTACTATTTCTACTCTAATCTAAGCAATGAATTTAGCAATTCCAAAGGAAAGAACGTACAAGCTATCTAAAATAGAATGAAAAACTACAATGGAATTAAGTGTGGATTTCAGCAATTTCTTAATATTTGGATGTAGATTTCTCTATAAAAAGATGTATGAGTAACAAGCAAACAATCATCTAAGATCTTTGTAACCATGCTATTAGAGCATTTATGATAGTTTAAATACAAATTTTACTCATACTTACAGAATTTATCCTACTTTTGTTTTGTAAATTCTATCATGCAATAGGAGCATTGTATTATTGATTGATCATCTACACTATCAGCTAGTTAATCAAGTCTCATCACTACTTAATTAACTATGTTAGAATTGATTTCTCATTCTAACCAATTTTAGCTCGAGTGAGTATAAGGATTTAAACTCTAATTGTCAAGAATCACCCATTCAAATTAGGAATCTTAGGTTCTATTCGAGGTTTTTGAATCTTATTACAATATCTAGACCCTTTTAATATAACAAGGGGAAAGACCTAATGTATGGGAGCCACTACCTAGCTCAATATTAATCTAACACTTGAGTTATACGTAATTCCATTATAGAACTAAGTAAAATTCCAAGTTTATACTATCATAATACAAGAACATCAATAGTCACAACTATTTCATCATGTTCATACATTACCCATAAGTATAATAAGAACTGTTTATCATATTCATGGAGGATAAGCATTCAATATATGATACACATGAACATGAAAATAAACATTGCATTAAACATAGGAAAAGTATGAGAAACATTATACAACTGAGCTCCTTAACCTTAAAAATGGAGTTCCTCAAGATTTTCCTAACAATCTTTATAGATGCAAAGGAAATCCATAAATCCAAACCATGAAAAGAGTTAAAATCCACTAAAAGTCTATGTTACAATCATGAAAATACAAGAAAATGCCATAAAAATACCCTAAAAGTAACCTAAGATAGCATAAGGAGAAGAGAGTAATAGAAACTAAAACCATATACCCTAGAAAATGCAAAGCAAATTCTGTAAAAAATGAAGAACAAGTCTTTATACCATAGTATTATATCATGACAGCAATTGGGACTACCATCATAACAATAGATAGGTGTCAAACAAAACTCTGTTTCTTTCTTTAATGAAATGATAGATTTTTGCTACAAGGGTCTAATATACTACCATGATGGTAATTAAGACTACCGTAATGATGGTATAGTCCACTCCTTGTAATACTTTGACACATTTTGTCATAGATACTAGTACATGTACCAGCTTAATGGACGCTTAAGCTGGCTCTTCAAATCACCTATCGCCATGATGGTAACTAGGAATACCATCAAGCCAATAGTTCTAAGTCCATGTTTTCTTCTTTTTCTTGATTTTTGGCTTCTTGAATGGGGCTACCATTACATGGTAGCTACGAGACATGCAAGATCAAACATAGAAAGCTTAAATTATTTAAATATATACTACTTTTGAGCACTAAAACACAAAGAATATAAATTACACTTGTGTTGAGAAATTAAATGTGATTTTAATGTAAATTCATACTCTTTTGGTTTCAAAATCTATTGAATCATATATAATTGTTAGAGAAATCCTTTAGATAAGTGTATAGTTTCACACACTTATTTGTTGCTTACTCAAGATTCATCCAATAAGTAGGCTTGTTTAGTAAGGCAATATCGAGTATCAAGTTAATACAGTGTTTAATTCCTCATAAAGTGGCTAAGCCTTCAAGCAATTACTCAAGGAACAAGTCAGCATATTCATCCAACAGTTCTTAGACCTCCTTAGGTAGCTCAACTTGCTCCCTTAACTCTAGTAATCTCTAAACTATTAAGAAGGTCGTCATGTCAGACTTAATAGTTGCTCGAAGCTCAAAATGGTTGAGAACTAAGGCCTTCTTAGATCTTTGGGATAATTTTGCCTATGGTTTGCTCACTTAGTTAAGGGTCATAAGGTTCAAGGTGATCCTTCTCCCATCCTTCTCAAAGACATATGTATTCCTAAGCCCATCATGGTTGATCATTTGTTCAAACAACCATGGTCATCCTAATAGCACATGGGATGCACGCATAGGTAACACATCATTGAGAATCTTGTCTGAATGGTTCCCAATTGAGATTGGCAATAACACTTGCAAAGTAACATACAGGGCTCCTTTCTCATTTAGCTAGTGCAATTTATATGGCTTGGGGTATGTTAAGGTTATCAACTTGAGCTTTCGAACTAAATTGGTAGATGTGACATTCGTGCAGTTTCCACTATCCACTATGAGTTCATAAACTTACTCATTCACCTTACGGGTAATGTAGAATAGGTTCTATCGTTGCTCCTCCTCAATAAGGATCATAATGCTCTAATCTCATCAATTTACCAAGGTCAACTTATCCGATTCATCAACATACAATTCCTCCTTAGCAAGCTCTTTATCTTCCATAGCATCCTCCTTTAGTTTATACTCCTCCTTAGGTTCTTCATCAGTGCTATCAACTTCAATCTTCGGGGCATCTCCCTTGATTATCATGGTTTGTCTATTTGAATATTAAGCAACCATGTGCCTAAATCCCCGATACTTAAAACACTTGATCTGGCTTGTTTTCCTTCCTAATCCTTGTCCATTCTCAAATGTTCTCTTGGGTAACTCCTAGTCGGTTGAGTGACCCTTCTGCTTGGTCATAATATCAATTCTCCTACTAGACTCAATACTCTATAGGGGTCGGTTGCCACTACAGGTAAGATGGCTACCATGAACAAGTCAACTCACTGGAAGTCAGGTCAACCTTTTCCTCCCATGCCTTTCTATATGCTGAGCTATTCTTATAGCCTCATCTAAAGCCACAAAATGTTATAGCTCTACCACATCTTAGATTTCTACTCTCAATCTAGTCAGAAACTTAGAAACTATCTGGGCTGATGGCTCATTGACTTCACAATGAATCATGAGCATTTGGAATTCTCGTACATACTCATCAACAATATAGCTTTCTTGCCTTGGCTCTTGAAGTAGAGCAAAAGTATCTTATAGATAGGTATATGACACAAATCTAGCTCTAAGAACTTTCTTCATCTTAAGCCAAGTACTGACTTCTATATATCCATCTCTTCTACACATGGCCTGAAAATTCTTCCATCACATCACAGCATATCCAGAAAACTCTATGGTAGTAGTTCAAACTTTATCATAGTCTTCATGTTGATAGTAATCGAATCTTTTTACCTCATCTTCCTAGTCAAGATACTCATCTACATCTCTAGTTCCATTGAAGCTCAAAACCTGAAGTTTTACATGGTCAATAGCTCAAGGTACGAGCATACTCTTCTAATTGAATGAACTCCTCTTCATCCATCTCACCCAAGTCAATTCTTCTCTACATACGTCCTTCTACTCCTCCACCTCAGTTTTGCTAAGCTAAAGGTTGTCTTTATGCAGGGTAGACACCAAAAGGAGCTCTTCCAACTTCATGAACAACTTAGGGAGTATTTTGTATAGCCTCAATAGGTTGGGAGGCTAATGTATGAACAGCTCTGGTCAAGTTGGTTATTAGATTAGCCATTTCATCAAATCACCTATCAATGCTTCTAAGGGTATTTTAAGGTTGTTGGCCATGGTAAATAACTCCACTATTGTCATCTCTAATACTAGCATTAGTACTTAAATCAATCATATTGCTCATCCTTATACTCATAGCAAACAGACAGCACATGTATGTCCCAAATATCAATACACTCACAATCTTCAAGTAGTCAACACACCAACTATACGAAACATGATCAACTTTCTTCGAATGAAAACCAATGCTTGTTACTACAGCTAACTAGGTCAATCTTCATAGAGAAAGGAACAACTACTACTTGCTTTGTTTTCCACAAATTGAAATAAAGTAGAACAGAGCATTACACAACTACTACTACAATAAAGCAAAATCACTACTTCTACTACCCACTTAAACACTAATAGCTACTTTACTATTGAATATTCTTCAAATATAGATAACCAACGTAACAATATAGGAACTTAATACAACAGTGGCTAACTTAAATGAACCTTTGCTCTGATACCTACATGATAGGCCGCACTAAAGAATGATAAGGTTAGTCGTCATATTTAGGGAATGGGTTTGAACTTATAGAAAGTCCATAAATGATGAACTGCTAACCATTAATTCCATTACTCATACATGGCTCTAAGGCCTCTAATCCCTCACCCGAAGAATCCTCTCTTGGCAACCTACTGATGACAAGAAACTTTATGCCAAAGGAGATGGCTGATTTCCTTGAGCTCCCTATAATGTTATACATTGATCTATACTCTCGGTTATGATAATGCCAACTATTCCCTTACTAAGGACCCTATGCTAAGTAATCTGACCAGCTACTGTCAAGAGGTTCTTGCTGAGTGACAAGAGACTCACTTACCATCCAAGTAGTTATCTCTCAACCTGTTACCATTTCTCTTGTTACCCTCTTCACATCTCGACCTCTTTATTACCGTAGCATCTTGATCTCTCTTACCTGCTATGTCTAAAGAATCTTCGTACGAGACAAATGTTGCACTGCTACCTATTCACCTCATCTAACATTGTACTACTTTTCCATTTTTGTCTTTTGTCCTTTTTACCCTTTTTTCATATGTACCAGGAATCCCCTTTTTATATATACTTTCTTATAGTTTCTTTATTTGTAATGTTGCCCTAAGAACTTACTATAATTAGTCCCTTTCCCTTGTAAGCTGGAGAATTGAACTTGACATATAGACATTGAATATCTTATTCTTATAAGACAACTCTCTCCAAGTCCATTTTTCATACACTCTTATCTAGTCTTGCCGAGTAGCTCAGGATTAGTAGCGGGTGGACCTCGACATCAACTTGTGCATCATATCAAGTAAAGTATCAAGTTGTGTTGTGTTCATTGGTATGTCACATCCTCCGAGTAGCTTCACATCAACTACTCTAATTCGTTTGTAGACCAATTCCCTTTAGTTTCTTCCATATTTCGAAGGACTCATTTAGTTTAGATTTGCTACGGTAAGTCCTAGTGATAACTAAGCTCCTAGGCACATCATGTAATCTTGATATCAAAGCTTAAGATTGAAACTGAGAGCTATGTAGTGATGATCAATCTACTATTTGAGATACTTATGTGTGTGTTGAAGGCATCCATGTGAAGTGTATTTTCTGAAGCTTTGTGTTGAGAATATCGAATCCTAGTGTACAGGGAGAGATTAACGATGCTAAGAGTGATGCTCATGGTCGTGGTCGAGTTACTCAATAAACACCCCGTACTACTAATGAGCAAATGCAAGATCTTACTACTATTGTGGCCAACTTAGCTATCTTAGTAAACAAAGTCTTAGAGACTAGACCGTGTGAGAGAGTTGCTGAGTAAGGCCAAGAGATGAGAGATAGGCCAAGAAGGTAGATGAACAAGTAAGCTCTAGAAACCTTTCCAGTGAACCAAGCACCACTTCAACATACTGATAGAGTCGTAAGAAGAATGTTAGAGTTGGACGAAGTGGAAGAGTATGAAGAAGAAGAAGACCAGTATGTTAAGATTAATGAGCATAAGTTTAGAGTGCCAAGAGGTGCCAAACATCTTAAGGTGCAGATTCGAGCTTCAACGGGTCTGGTAATACTAATGACTACTTGGATTAGGAAGAGAAGATCGAAAAGATATTTAACTTCTACGATTATGATGTTGTTCGCATTCAAGTAGCTGTGTTAGAATTTTCTAGATATGCGGCAATGTAGTGGAAGAAACTACAGAATGTTTGCTTAAAGGCCCAACACAAAGTCCAAACATGGAATAAGATGAAGAGAGTTCTAAAAAGTAGGTTCGTTCCCGAATACTACGAACAAGACACTTTCTGATGACTTTAAGACTTGAGGCAAGGTAATAGATCAGTAGACGACTATGTCTAAGAGTTTCAATTGCTTATGATATAATGTGATGTCAACGAACCTGAGACACAAACTATAGTATGATTCATCTCTAAACTACGGGCTGAGATTGGTAACATCGTAGAATTGCAAAACCTCACAACTCTGGATGAACCCATTCATATAGGATAGAGAGTTGAAAGGTAACGACGAAACCAGCTTAGTTAGATGTCAAGTAGCCAACCAATACTACCAAATAGGAGTGGCCTGCTAAGCCGACCAGGGAATGATAGAGCATCAAATAGTTCTAAGGTAAAACGCCGAGGGTAGATGCTGAGCCGACCGGAAGAAGGCTGAGGTAAAAGTAAGACTAAGGAGCCTAATATCCAAAGACACCAAGGTTAGAGCTCAAGAAGGAAAACCCAAGAAATCAAATGTTTTAAATGCCTTGGCTATGGACATATGGCTAGTCAATGTCCAAATGGTCCAGTTATGACCATGAAGGGAGACAAGCCCCAGTTTAAAGTAGAAAGTGCAAGTGAAGGAGAGGAAGAAGTGGCAACAGATCAGATGTTGGAAGAATTTCAAGAAGACCCCGACGCTAACACACCTCCTAAAGGCGAAGCTGAGTATTGCTTTGTTGTTTAACAATCTCTCTTAGTGCTTTTCTGGCCAATGAGAATGAGCACAAAAAGAACCTCTTCCATACAAATTGCTAAGAGAATGGCAAGCTATATGCTGTGATCATTGACAAAGGAAGCTATACCAATGTCATCGTGCAAGGGGTAGTTAAGGCCATGAAATTGCCAACCCTTCCGTACCTCAAGCTGTACAAGATTCACTAGCTAAACGAGAAAGAAGAACTACACATTGCTGAGCAAGTTAGAATACCAATTACCATTAGTGATAAGTATAAGGAAGAGTTGCTATGTAATGTCCTTCCTATGGGTGCGTCTCACATATTACTCGACCAACTGTGGCTATTTGATTTGAGAATGTTACATGATGGGTATAGAAACACCTATATGTTCTAGAAGGATGGGAAGAAAATTATATTGACACCTATGAGTCTTAAGGAAGTACAAGAAGGCCAAGAAAAGGTTACTAGATCTCTACAATGGAAGTCCTTAGTGATTTCCCAAGCTCAGTTTGCACGAGAAGTCAAGGCCAATGACTATGTGCTCCTTTTAGTTAGGAGATTCTTAGAGGTTAGAGAAGTCGAGAACTTACCTGCCGAAGTGCAGTAGCTACTTTAGGACTTTGCCAACCTATTCTTTATTGAGATGCCAAAAGGTTTACCTCCCTTGAGAAGTATTGAGCATTGCATCAACCTCCAACCAGGGGCTACCTTAACAAATTGACCTACTTACAGGCTCAATCTAAAGCAGGTAGTTAAACTAAAGAAACAAGTGGATAAGTTGGTGGATCGCAAATGTATCCGTGAGAGCATAAGTCCTTGTGTCTTACTTATTGTGCTAGTACTAAAAAAGAATGGAACGTAGTGAATGTACATTGACAGCTAAGTTATCAATAAGATTACTATCAAATACCAATACCTGATCCCACGACTTGATGATATCCTTGACGAATTACATGGCGCCTACATCTTTTCTAAGATTGACCTGAAGAGTAGCTACCACCAGATACGAATGAAACCTCAGGATGAATGGAAGACAGCCTTCAAGACAAGGGATGGTCTATTCAAATGGTTAATGATGCCGTTTGGTCTAACTAATGCATTAAGTACATTTATGCAGTTAATGAATCATGCACCCAGATCGTTGATCGACTATTGTGTTTTGGTTTATTTTAATGATATTTTAGTCTACAATGCTGACCTCATCATTCATGTCAAACATTTAAGATTGGTGTTTAACATATACTGCGCCAAGAGATTATTCAACAACCTGAAAAAATGCTCGTTCTATCAAAGCGAGGTTATATTCCTCGGATATGTCGTTTCAAGGAAATGAGTTTGAGTTGATGGGGAAAAAATCAGCGCTATTAATGAATAGCCTATGTTGACTAGTGCTGCCAATGTCAAGAGCTTCCATGGTCTAGCCTGGTTCTATCAAAGATTTATTTGGAACTTCAATTTCATAATTGCACCATTAACTAAATTGTCCAAGAAGAACGTTAAGTTTAAATAGTCAGAAAAAGCTTAGAGGAGTTTTGAAGATGTAAAGTTTAAGCTAACATCTACTCCAGTACTTACCTTACCAGATTTCGAGAAAGTTTTTGAGGTTGAATGTGATGCGTTTAGTGTTAGTATTAGTGTTGTCCCTATGTAGGAGCGACGACCTATTGCTTGCTTCAACAAAAAACTCCAAGGTGCTACCTTGAATTACTTAGCCTACGACAGGGAGTTCTATGCCCTAGTCTGAATACTCTAGAATTGGCAACATTATCTATTGTCGAGCGAATTCATCATCTATTTGGATGATAAATCTCTCAAGTATCTTCGCGGGTAACAGAAGCTTTCTCAGCGTCACGCCAAATGGGTAAAGTTCTTGGAAACCTTTTGCAATGTCATCAAATATAAGAAAGGAAGCACCAACACAGTAGCCGATGCACTTTCTCGCCATCATACCCTTATCATAACGTTGCTAGCTAAGATGCTTAGATTCGACTCTTTACCTAATCAGTATGAGCATGACCCATATTTTGGACCCTTGGCAACCAGGTGCAGTACGAGAGGAGCTATAGAAGGGTTCTACTTAAGTGAAGGGTTCTTGATGAAAGGCAAGTAGATTTACATGCCAAGTGGTTCTAAAAAGGAGCTACTCGTTCAAGAAGCTCATGCCAAGGGTTTGGCCGGCCATTTTGGGGAAAAGAGGACAATTGAGATATTGAAGGAGCATTTTTACTAGCCTAGGATGATAAAGGATGTGCACCAAATACATGAGAGGTATAAGGTGTGTAAATATGCAAAGGGAAGGAGAGAGCCTCATGGAGAATACACATCCCTACCAATTCTAGAGTAGTCGTAAACTGATCAAAGCATGGGTTTTATGCTCGACCTTCCCTACATACCGAGAAGACATGACTCAATCATGGTAGTGGTCGATTGGTTCAGCAAGATGGGCTACTTCATTCCTTACCACAAAACTAATGATACTTTATTCATTGCTAACCTTTTTTTGTAGGAAATTGTGTCGCTACATAGAGTGCCGAGGAGTATTATGTCTGACTGTAATTCGAAGTTCACGAGCTTCTTTTGGAAGACCCTATGGAGGAAGCTCGACATTAAGCTTTTGTTCAGTACTTCTTGTTACCCCTAAACTGACAGCCAAACTAAAGTAGTGAACAGAACCGTCAATAACCTCCTGTACACTACTGTTGAAAAGAACTCTCATACTAGGATTTATGCCTACCCATCATTGAATTTGCCTACAACCGCTCGACTCACAACTCAACTAAAACATCACTATCTGAGGTTATTTATGGACTTAACATGAACTTACCCTTAGATTTACTTAACAATCCGACTATATAAGGGGAAATTCAATCTGGCCTACAGCGTAGCAAGGAATTCCAAAGGTTACATTGGAAGATTGACAAGTAATTGACCAAAACTATGGCCCGACAGAAGGAAGTGGGAAGCTACGGAAGGAGACGAGTCGTTTATACCCCTAGGGACCTTGTCTGGGTCCATCTTAGTAAGGAACACTTCCCTAGCAAGAGGACAAACAAACTATCTCCCAACGAATGGACCCTACAAGATCCTTAGGCGCATTAATGATAATGCCTATGAGATTGAGCTACCCAAGGGTTTCGGCATGTCTACCATATTCAACATTGTCGATCCGACTCCTTATGTGCCCAATGATGACGAGGACTAAGATTTGAGGGCAAATCTTCAACAACCCCAAGCAACTAATGAACTATTGACCATCGGTCCCATTACTCACACACGGCTCCAAGGCCTCCAATTCCTCACCTAAGGAATCCTCTCTTGGCAACCTACCGATGATGAGAAACTTTACACCGAAGGAAGATGACTGAACTCCTTGAGCTCCCCACATTGTTATACATTGATCTATACTCTCGATTGTAGTGATGCCGACTATTCTCTTACCAAAGACCCTGTGCCGAGTAATCCAACCAGTTGTTGCAAAGAGATTCTTACCAAGTGACGAGAGACTCACTTACCGGCCAAGTAGTTTTCTCTAGGCCTGTTACCATTTCTCTCATCGCCCTCTTCTCTTCTCGGCCTCTTTATTGTGTTTAGAGAATCTTCATATAGGACCAATGTTACACTGCCACCTATCCACCTCATCTGACATTGTACTACTATTCTATTTTTGTCTTTTGTCCTTTTTACCATTTTTTCATATGTACTAGGAATCCCCTTTTGTATGTACTTTCTTGTAATTTCTTTATTTGTAATGTTGTCCTAAGAACTTACTATAAATAGTCCCTTTCCCTTATAAACCGGAGAATCAAACTTGACATATAGACATTGAATATCTTATTCTTGCAAGACAACTCTCTCCAAGTCCATTTTTTATACACTCTTATCTAATCTTGTTGTGTAGTGCAAGATTAGCGATGGGTAAACCTTGACATCAACTTATACATCATATCAAGTAAAGTGTCAAGTCGTGTTATGTTCGTTGGTGTTTCACATCCTCCGAGCAACTTCACGTCAACTACTCTAGTTCATTCATGGACCAATTCCCTCTATTTTCTTCAATATTTCGAAGGACTCATTTACTTCAAATCTACTACAATACATCTTAATGATAACTAAGCTCCTAGGCACATCAATAAATGAGGATGGAATGTACGCAAATAAGCAAAAACCTACAATCAACTCCTAAGATATGACATACTAAGGAACTACCGAAGACTTATGAATTAACTTAATATATTGTACGAGCTAACTCAATGAAGGTACTTGGCACCTAACTTCACTTAAGGGTTAAGATAAGAGTAAGAAAAACTAATTGAGCACAAGGATGCTCACAAAGGGAAAATGTAGTATATTATGATAAAGGATGATTCTCATGTTGCAGCTACAAGATACAAGGGTATTTATACCCGAAATATTAGGGAAACCAACTAAAAATGGAATAAACTAAAAGGGTATTTTCTAAAAGAAGCAAAATACAAGGAATATAAAAGGGTACAAAAGGGAAATCGAAGGAAAAAGGTGATTTGGTAGTAGATTCTATCACAAGGGGTCCTAGATTCGTGGCTAGCCAGCATTGGTAGTTTACAGGTAGAAACAAATAAAATCGTATTGTTAGTCTAGATGCTATCAAGTTGAGATGATGATTCTTATGAAGTAAATTCAACTTAGGCATGCTCTAGGCAACTCGAAATCACATTGGCTGAGTTGTTGGTTAGGTGTTCCTCAAGTCGGCATCTAAAGAGAAACGTTAAGCATGGAGGAGTTCAACTTAGCCATTTTAGCAGGTCAGCAAGATGAAGTAGAACAAAGTCCTCCCATGCAAACTAGTGAAAGAGAGGGCACCTCACTAAGTTCTTAAGCCCTCATGCTCGGGCTTGGGTTAAATGTCCTAAGGTCTGATTCTTATCATGTATGGTGATATATAGAGGAGCCCAATAGCATTAAATTCCACAATTGATGAAGGACGATGTAGTGTTCTTGAAATATTTGTGTGTTTGATCTTTCAAGGTGAGAATCTAGTAAAGTAACGATGTTTGTACCAAAATTCTCTCTTCTCCAAATAAGGGAGGGAATGGTGTGTTTGGAGCATTTATAGGAGTTGACTATTGATCTCACCTGATGGATCATGATGACGATGATCAATAGTCAAGTTTAATTCCTTCCCTTAATGGATCTTAAATGGGCTCCTTCTTTGGATCCAAGCCTAGTAAAGGCCTTATTATTAGTATGAGCTAAATTGAAAAAGGTTGATATTGACGGGTTGATCCAATAGACCCTACTTTAAGCTCACCATGCCAAATCTTCCTTAATCATCACAAATATATATGGTCTTGACTTATTGGGCCTTATTACCTTAACCCAAAGAGTCAAACTCAATTAATAAATGGGCTTAAAGTGCAATTTCGAATTTAGCCCTCTACAGTTACTAATATGGGAATAGATATGATACTACATGACTAATATATGAACTTGTAAAGGAAATTTGTAAGGACATAAACAATCCAAAGCTTAGTAAGTGGGACGAAGACAAAAGCATGAATACACTACAAGCAAGGTCATTAACCAAATTAGCTAAATACAATGCATGAGAAAGAAAATACCATTGCACAATGATGTTCAATCCATCGTAAAGTTAGAAAAGTTGCACATATTAGATTGAGAAGTTTAAACATTTCGGTACAATGCCTCAAATTACAACTAAACTTAGGCTTATGCAATGGAGACCTTACTCATCTTATGACTAACTTAGAACCAAGAACTTTAACCTTATTGTAACCTCTTCTCTTATAACTTAATTCGACTAGGGGTAAGGAAGTGAATGTTTCTGCTATATCTTTTAAAGAGGTCAATATTTAGCCAGCTAATTCCAGTTGTCCCTTAATGGGCTGCAATGCATGTAAGTCAAGAATTAGGTTGATTTTACGTTAGTTCATGTTCAAATGTGATCAACCAAACTTAAATAGAGTAGTAGCAAGTAATAATCAAGAAAACAACATAGCATAGAGCTCAGTTCTCACAACAGCATATTAGTATTCAACCACACGCACACTACACATGTACAATTGGGTATTTACAATCATAAGCAAATATATACTTGAGTCTCCAAATATTTTGAAATAATATTGTAAGGCAATGATCCTAACTTACTTGTAACATCTATTACTCTAGTTAGACATGGTTTTCAAATCGATCTTCATGGATTATCCCTTTATATTTAATTAAAACTTTTGTATTCCATATAAGTTATGAAATAATAATAATTCATTCACTACTACTAGGATTAGGTTTGTTATATTTAGGCTAATAGGTTATTTGCACCTAAAGATGGAAGATTTAAAGCCATTTCATAGTTGAGCTCTATTCATGGTACTTTCTGACTTGGTTTCTATGCTAAACGAGTTTAAAATTTTTTTGTTAGGGAACCTTCTAACTAACCTTTTGTGCATAGTTAGTTTTAAGGTTTCATACATAATTTCACTAAAGGTACCTTCTAACCTACTTCTGAGTAATGTCCTAAGAGTCTTGTCCAATAGAGGTTTTAACTTACCTTATGAGTTAGCCCTATTACCTTATAAATCATCAAATTACTACACCTTGGTCCCCTCTTTCACCATTTTCATGACAACTCAAATTAGATCATTACTTCAAAACTCATTTCCCATATCAAAAACATGTCTAATTCAATATTATAGCCAACCCCATTACAGTTAGATAAAACTACTTTCTTTTAGCTACTTCATATGAAAAATTCCACTCTTACATAGCAGAATCAATAGCCTACATTAACTTTCTCTAATTACCTACATTCCTATAAGATCTCATGCCTAAGAACATAAGTTCAATGACCAAGCATATAATTAAAGCTAAAAATCATATGGTTTCAGCCTTAAAAATTGATTTATTCATAAAATCAATGACTTTTTGCTACAAAATCAATTGTTTTACTTACTCCAACGTCAAAAACTTCATTACAACAATCCTATAATAGATTTAACTAAAATAACTAAAATTTTTCGACAAAGTCATACGTTCTAACACTTTTAGCTCACTGTTTTTGAGAAAACAAAACTTATAAAAAAATCTAACTTCATGCTTTGATAAAAACCTTTACAATATATGAAAATAAACATTTTAAGGAGCTTCTAGAAAAAAAAAATTGAGGCCGAAACTACATTATTTAAGCTTTGGAAAATAAAAGTAAAAGTTGTCAATCAAAATGATTTCTTAAGAACAGCATCTAAAATCAAAATTTCTACAATCTAACTTTTTTTGTTATGATTCTACATGCAAAAGTACTTAGCAATACATTTTTCTAGAATTTTTAATAAGTATTATGAGAAATTAAAAATGAAAATTATGAAATCAAATACATTTTGAACACATACTAATGCATGAATTTTCGACCACCATTCAGCCAAGGGTATATGCTAATAGGGTAGCATGTGGCATATTAGGTTAGGAGATGATGATGGTTGCTTATTAGGTTACAGCTAAACTTGGATACTTCGGTCAACCAGCTTACTCTTAGCTGTTTCTCAGTTTTTCTCTTTAAATTCCTTAATCTCTAATTAAGACTTCCTATGTTTCCTATATCTCCAAATCTAAAAAAATGTTAGTAAAATGTATATGAGGTAATTTATGAGGGTTACAAGTAGGAGGAAAACACTCATGCATTTACATGTGTCATTTGAAGTATTCTACTATAATTAACTTATTGTTAGGTGTACTTATTATGTGTGAACTAAGCCTCTGCCACTTCTTAGTATTCCTAAGACATACCAAGACTACAACTTCCACTTGAAGTTTCCTTACAATTATGGTATTATTTGTTTATCACTCATTAATTAGTTGATTCGATGTACTTAGTTTTCTTTTAATTAATTTATGATGTGTACTTTATCCATTATATATATTCAATATATATACATATTTCCCAAACATTATTTCATGTAGTTTTACTAACTATACAAAATAAATTATCTCTAAGAGTTCATTACCTATCAAAATTTGAATCGTACAGGTTAGAAATTGAACAACTAATATTGTTATTCTTAGCTTTTCAATTATATTATTAATTTATTATTCCATTTTCAAAATCCAAATTTATGGGGTTTCTTTAACTAACTTTTATAGCCTTATCATAAATTTTGAACTTGATCGGGGATCTTTTGCAAATGCCCTAAATTTAGGTGATAAGATCATACTCATTAATTTGTGAGACTTCACAAAAAATATATATATATTATTAATGGGTAGGAAAAAAATGAAAAAAAAAAGGAACTATTTCCCACTAATTCTCGAGCACTTAGCTTTTTAACAAAGGTAATAGGGACTATAATAAGCAAAATTCTCATAATATTAAGAACAATAGTGATTTAAAGGTGTATATTGAAACAATGTTTTCAGAATGGCATAACTTGATACAATTCTATAGAATCCAATCCAAACCACAATCTATACTTAAGTGGCTGCTACTTTTAGTGTTTTGTAATTAAGTATAAAAGAGTATGACCTCCCTCTCAGTCAAATATTACTCACTACTCAAGAGAATATGCTTAGGATTAACTACATTTGATATGATTCCCAAATTAGCTAATATGGCATTAGTCATAATCATTGGATTGATAAGAATATGTAATAAAGATTATAAATACGTTTAGGGTTTTTATTTAATTGGTTAGAACCAATGCCATGCCCTAAAACATAAGAAAGTTTGAGATTAGAGCAAAATGATCCAAAAAGATTATATAAAACACAAAAAATAAAACTTCATGAGATTACGTTACTATCTAAATAAGACTAAGGTTACTATTTAAATGGGAATGCATAGACAAGTTGCTATGAACTCCTCCATAGATACTTATCTTATGCTAGTGCTCCCATATGAATGCCTATCTACCTACCATTTGAACAGGACATGAGGCATTATGTAGATCATGAGGGGTCACGACTATTAAGATGGTCCCTTTCTACTATTCAAAAGGGGAAGTCTAAAGCCAGTCTAATTTAGCTTACTGCACATACAATATAAGGTTGTTGTTCATACCATGTTTGTAATTTTTGTAGACCTAAACTTAGAATCAATAGTAGCTCACTTAAGCTAATCGTGGCATTGACTCTAATGGTACCATGCTCCAAATGAACTATGTACCATCACCTAAATCCTTTGAAATAAATGAGAAACTGTAAACACCTCATTTTTGTTAACCTTTTATTTTGAATTTTTTTATTGGGCTAAGTTTACAAAAATATCAAAAAATTAAAAATTGAAAAAATCCAAAAATAATTAATTAAAAAATTTTTAAATTGAAAAAAAAAAGTAAAATGTAAAAAATACGAAGTGTTAAAAGTACTTGAGTCAATTTAGTTGTTTAGAGTCAAATTAGGTGAAATTAAAAAATTATGCATGCAATTTAATAAATTTAAAATCTTTGGGCTTTATTAAAATCTAAGTAAGATATTTAAATGGAATTTTATTCAATTGAAAAATATTTTATTGGGAATAATTAAAATAAGAATCTATATTTATTTTGTAAAAATGGTGATAAAATATGTTTAGCATGTGCATTTTGGCTATATTAAAAGGCTATAGTTATTTTAAAATAAGTTGGGTTGAATTAGGTCTAGAACAAAAAGCCCAAATGGAAGGGGGGCCTAGTAAAACAAGAATAAGTAAAACTAAGCAACATTATATGACAAGAAAAAGCTCAATCATGTTAGCATTGGGTAGGGACTTAGGCAAGTTTAGAATCAGAGGTCAGGGGTTCAAATCCCCTCATTCAAGTGCCATCTTTTTCTCCCTTAAGTCAAGTCACATGCTCTACACGTGATTATACCTTCTCCTTCTCCAAGTTTGGCCAAGAAAGAGTAGGAAAGGGAGAGAAAATACCGATTCTTCTAAAAACTAATTGTAATTTTTTTTTTATTGGATCAAATCCTTAGGCTTCTTTTAGGGTTTGAGTAAAATCATGAATAAATCATTAGAGATACTAACAAATCTAAAGGGGATATCATTAAATCTTGTAAAGAATTAGATTTGTTAAAACCTTAATCAAGATTGAATCTTTATCCAAAAGATTTAAAGATATCCAAAGGATTCAACAACACAAGGATAATTAATTTATAAAAGGGGGGTTCATTTGCTTCATCTACACAAGTTTTCACCAATCTAATAACACCTAACCCCAACTTCATCCCCCATCTCCATTCGATAGTAGACCCCCATCATCCTACTCTCTCTTTATGACCTCACACACATGTCTTCAACCCTTAAATAAACAACCTACTTTACTTGACCCACATCAGCCTCTCGCACACCCATTCATACGACCCCTCATGGTTAGCAAGCATAAGCCAACATCAACCTTAGACCCAAATCCAACCAAGCACCTACAGTTGACATCCTCTTACTCAACTAATCACCCATCTACACTAATACACACATGCATAGCAACACACACCAAATACCAACCATGCATAGCCATTTCAATGCATAACCCATACAATCCTATACATAACCTAGCCATCTTCGCAACCTAAATCCAACTCTTACCCTCTCAATCCACACTTAATCAACCTTATGCACACCCTGCTGCTGACGCATTAACAATAGCCAATGCTACAGCCTTCCTTCACGCAACTCAAACATCAGCAATCGCACATCAGCTTCCTTCCCTATATGGCAGGACCCTTAAACCAAAATTCTAGCCCACTCAACATTAACCACCACTCAAATCCATATAAACCACCCTTGAACTTCGAAACTCCTCCACCAAACCCCCTATCTTCAATCAAATCCAAATAAATCCATTGTCACCATCTTGTTTCAAACCCGATAAGTCATCATTAGGAGCCCTCTACAGCTATAGCTTTTTCGTTCTTTATGTCTAACCTGAATCCATTTGATCTGACCCAACCCACACTTTGGAAGCCAATCCGACCTATGTGTAGTTGAGTAAGAGGATGGGTCTTTCATTTTTTATTTTATTTTTCTTTCCTTTTGTTTTGTGTTGGTTTTTATCCTTATTAAATAAAATTAATGAAAAACTAGTGCTAACTTTTAGTTTGCTTTTGTGTAGGTCATAGTATTAGTTTTTTTTTTTTTTTTAAGCATGTCATTTTTAAAAGAATATAATTATATTTTTATTTAAAAATGCATGATTAATGTGGTTTAGTTACATGAATTAAGTACTAACATAGGTTTTTCTTGCAAGCTTTTGCTATTTTTACTTTGTGTTATTTTTGCATTGCATTTTGAATAAATTGCATCCTTTACAAAATTTGCATATTTTTAGAAGATTGTGCCTTTTAGGATACAATTGCATTTTTTGTCATGATTCAAATCTTTCATTAAAGGTTGCATCCAGATTACATATCTTAGTAGATTTCAATAAATGTTACATATTTTTAGGCATTTTAGGGTTTTAGAAAAATATCATTTAGTTAGTTTTTCATAAAATAGAAAAAAATCTTAACTTAGAGTCTTTTCAAAAATTAGGTTTTTTCTTTTAAGGTTTTTGTCTTAATTTGGAAATAAATTTACGTTTTTAGGGATTTTTCTTAATAAAAATAAATTAACTAAAAAACATAAATTTGGCTTAATTATCAAATTAAAAAGAACCAACTCGCTAAATCTTTTTTAGAAAAACAAAACTACGTTATTTGATCCCGATTACTGAGTACATAGATACCTTTGAGACAACCATAAAAATTGAAAACTTTTTGCTCATTTTTTAGCAAAATTCTAAATAAAAATTATTAAAAATTCATTTTCATTGCATTTTGCATATTTTTGCTTATTTTGGCATCTTTAGAAAAATTATAAAAATAGACCCATTAGTTAGTTTTTTTTTTTTTTAATATGGTGACTTTTGTCTTAATAAATTAGCCTTTAAACTTAGTTGTCTAGTTAAAAATTTTATGAAAAAAATTTTTTTTTTTTTGAAAATTCACAAACTAGTAGCTTAGTTAGGGTTTTTTAACCCCAAAAACCCTAATCTTACTTTTCACTAGTTTTACTAGTTAGCAAATCTAATTACTTTTTTCAAATGTATTTCAAAACATTTTTTAGAGAAAAGTATTTTTTTCTTAATTTTATGTCAAGTAACTTAAAATGAGTGAATCGAGCTTAGTATAAGTTAAATTAAGGAAAACAAGAATAAGTCTCGATAGAAACAAATTCCCACAATCATCAATCACACATGGGTTTCGCCGAGCAATTTGTAAACCATGTTTAAAATTGTGTGCACTCTTGATTAGGTAGTAAGGCCTAAATCTAAATGATTCCCATCATTATCAAAGGGTCTTCCTAATTTGTCTCTAAATCAGGTATATCTTCTTCCTCAAATATCTAAGGTAGCTATTTGGAAACTTTAAAGATTGTGAACACCCTACATCTCTTGGCAACTCAAACGATAAGCGTCATCATTAATTCCTTTCAAAACATTGAATGAGTCATCAAATCTAGGTGCAAGCATGGATCCTCTTTATTTTAGAAAATTCATTTTTCTCAAGTAAGAATACCAAACTTCTAGTTAAAAGATCAAGGTGTTCTTCCTTGGATTCCTTATTTTTAATTGTTCTTGACCTATTTGGTTTATAGTTCTTAGACTTTGGTAGGTAGCTTTTATATTGCCATAGCCTTGTCTCCTCCACTAAGACTACCCCATCTTATGATTGGATGTGGCAACAAGTCTATATAAGTAATGGGGTTGCAATCATAGACCATATCTAAAAGAGTCATATCTATTACTTAGTGCTTAGAATGATTGTAAGCAAACTCAATGATAGGCGAATCTAGATCCCAATCTTAAAGATTTTTCTCAATAGTGACTTTTAAAAGTACTCCAAAAACATGGTTCATTACCTAGGTTTGATCATCATTTTATGGATGGCATGAGATGTTAAAGAGTAGTTTTGTATCAAGTCTTCTCTAAAGGGCCTTTTAGAAAAAACTCAAAAATGTAAGGTCACAGTCAGACACAATGCTTTATAAAACTCTATGAAGTTGCATGATCTCCTATAAGAAAAGATTAGTATCAATTTTATAACAAGGGGTAAAGTGAGTCCTTTTGGAGACTTGTCAACTACTAGCATGATGGAATCATTTCCTCATTTGATCATAGGTAAACTCAAGACAAAATCAATGATTTGATCAATCAAGGATGTAATGAAACCAACAATGGCTTGTAGAGCCCAAAGGCCTTCCTTCTACATATTCTACATCTCCTTACCATCCCAATTACATCCTTTTTCATTTAAGGCAAATAAAAATGCTTTTTTACGATACTAGTGATGTGGTAAGTTTCTCCTTCACTAGCTTAAAACCTTTCTTGTACCCTTTGCTCTACTTAAATTTCACTCTATTCTTTGTCTGCTCCATTAATTGAGCAATAAAAGTACTAATCCTTTCACAAATCTCCTATAAAACAAAGCTAAGTAATGAAACTCTTGAATTTCCCTACATTTCTTAGCAAAAACTACTCAACCATAACCTTTATCTTCTCGCTATCAACAACTACTTTATTCCTTAACACAGCATGCTCCAAATATACAACCTCCTTTTAACAAAACACAAACTTCTATAAGTTTTCATATAACTTCTCATTTCTTAACACT
Source organism: Lumnitzera littorea (assembly GCA_024138015.1). Lineage (NCBI taxonomy): Eukaryota > Viridiplantae > Streptophyta > Magnoliopsida > Myrtales > Combretaceae > Lumnitzera > Lumnitzera littorea. The sequence continues at coordinate 39,592,893 of JAMXBB010000012.1, forward strand.
TCAAAGATAGCCCTCAAGTGCATTTAATGCTAACCCATATCTTTATAATATACTAAGATGTTATCAAAAAATACAACAATAAATTTACTTGGAATTTCCTATAACACATGATTGACGAAGTGCATAAAGGTATCCAGGGCATTAGCAGAGTAAAAGGTAGCACAAACCCTCAATACAACCAATACTTCATTTTGAATGTGCTATTCCATCCATCCCTTTCTTTCATTCAAATTTAGTGATATCTACTCTTCAAGTCTACTTTAAAGAACACTAAAGACCATTCAACTCATCAAGCATTATCAAGTCTTAGAATTAGATATTGATACTCCACCAAGATGCGACAAAAGATTCTATAACACATCTTGTAACTACAATCCTTCTTTAAAACTAATAAGGTTAGCACTGAGTAAGGACTCTTGAACTCCTTTCCTTCGTTGGGACTCATTTTATGAGTTAGATGATTTAGAAGTGCAAAACTAAGCAACAAATATTTTATGTTCAATGCCCTTCAAAGAAGGCAAACTTTTAGGTAAGTCTTCAAGAAACACATCACTAAACTCTTCAAGTAATAGCTTCAATCCCTCCATTTCTCCTCTCCACTAGTCCCCTCCAAAACATATTTCACCAACATAATACTGACATATCCATTAGGTAATACATATGTACTAAATATACGTAACCTCCCTTATAAAATGTGTATAGGAATGCAGTGACACTGTATTTAGAACGAGGGAAAAGGGAGGGAAGGGATGCGGAGGATAGGAAATGAGAGGGGAAAAGAATCTAATTCTACGATTTAGTTAAGGAAGGAATTAAATGGGAAAGTGAATTAGGAGTGAAACAATTCTATAAGTCTTACTTATTTTTATTTCCTCCCAAATTGGAGAGAAAGGAGAGAAAGCAGAAAGCTTATTGTATTTCCAAATTTACTCCTCTTTTATTTGTCTTCTCTTCTTCTTATATTTTTCTAAGGCATATCCATGTTTTACATTATACTTTATTTTGTCTTAATTTCTTTCACCTACTATCTACATACTGAAAGGAATCAAATATACCCATAATTCTTTCCCCTCATAATCTTTCCTTCCTAATTTATTCCCTCTTACTAACAAAGTGTAAGTCTACCATCAATGAAAGAAATGGGAACATTCACCTACTTGGTCACATAGATTACGCCTTTATCAATTAGTGAATATAGTTAGTATAGGGGAGGATGAGCTATATTTGGTAAACCAAACTTTTCCACCATATGAGTTGGCATTATGTCTACACTATATCTCCATATATGATGATCTCACATAGTATTTCATTCATTTTGCATCAAGTGTGAAAAAATTCTCCTTATGTTCTTCTTCCATAACTAACTCAACACTTGATGTCCTTCTCAACACCAAAGTTTTCAATCCCTCATCAGCACCATCAATATGTTGTCTTTCACCTTTATAAGCTTTGCTTCTTCCTAAATGTCTCCCCCTTTCTCACCTCCTTCCTCATCTTCATTGACTACATCTAAAGCTAGTGTTTTCCCTTCCCTTTGATTCAAGTATCATGAAGCAATATGTTTATAACCAAGACATTTAAAGCAATTTATTTGGCTACCTTTTCACCCACCTATCAATTGCTCAACCCTTCTTCCATCATGCCTTGGTGTTTAATCCTCTAACCTGTCACTTATTAACTCTTCTCACCTCCCTCTTATCGCCTTCTCTAACTTCTTTACTTCCTTCACCAAGCCTCTCACCTCCTATTTTAAAGCATGTCAATGTCCTAAATACTTTCCTTTGCTTTTGCCTCTTCATCTTAAGTACCAAAAAGATCACATCATCTAAAGTCTCATATGGTTTGAAACTCAAATACACTTGCACTACCATACTTTAACTCAATAGTAAATCTCACAATGGGTTGCTCCTTAAGTCATCAACCTTGTACCTAATCATCATCTCAAAATCCATGATATAATCATCTATACCCATCCTGCCTTATCACAAAATTTGATGCTTTAAGAAATTTTCCTACTTATAATAGTGCAGAGCAAATCTCTTACAAAAAACTAACATCATCTCTTTCTAAGTTACCATATTTCCTTCACCATTTCCTACATGTTGAGATCTCCAGTTCCTCCACTACAAAGAAGCATCTAATAAACTCCAAAAATATTTACCTCACTTAAGTCATATCGTCATAGTCATGGCACTCAAAAACATACTCCATTTTGTGCTCCCAATTTAGGTTATCATCCGTAGAACCACCTCTCTAAAAGGTGGAATGTTCATCTTGATGGTTTCCATATTGCCTACTTATCTATCTCTTTCACCACTCCTACCTGTACAAAATTTGCCATCCTCTTCCTTTAAATTCATCAACTTACCTAAGAATTTTAAATCTAGTACCTTTTCCTCCAAACCCCCTATCTCCTTGTTCCCCTTATCATCATTTGAGCTTGTAAGTTTACTACCATGTCAACATAAAGCCTTAAATGTTCATCTACAATGGGTATAGATGCATTGTTGGTGCCTCTCTAAGTATCAATTACACAATTAACTTCCACCTACGCCACTACCATACACACTCTCCAAAGACATCTCTAAACCTCCTTCTAGCAAAATTACACTAAAAAATCCTCTTGTGTATTTTTTCAAATGCTTGTTTACTTAACAACCCTTAGCTAGCAAGCTATAAATTTCAATCTCCTCAACCTTCTAAGACAACACAACAATAAAATATATATAGTTTCACTAACTACATACTCTAATAATATACAAACTCAAGCCAACCAACAATTACTCACACACCTAGCTTGTGCCTCAAGCTTTAATACCAAATTAATATGAAGCAATCTAGTAGAATTCAACATGGCCACAATCAATACTTAAGTGGTGTACGCGATCTACATAATTACACTAAAAAATCCTCTTATGTATTTTGCCAAACACCTAGTTTACTTAACAATCCTCAATTAGCAAGCTATAAATTTCACTCTCCTCAACCTTTTAAGACAACACAACAATAAAATATATACAGTTGCACTAACTACATACTCCAATAACACACAAACTCAAGCCAATCAACAATTACAAGCATACCTAACTTGTGCCTAAAGCTCTAATACCAAATTAATAAGAAGTAATCTAGTAGAATTCAACACGACCACAATCGGTACTTAAGTGGTGTTACTATGTTTGCTATTTTGTGATTAATAATTAAAGGATATGACTTCCTTCTAACTTGGATATTGCTTACCACACAAGAGACGAGGCCTAAGATTAACTAAATTTGATATGACTCACAAATTAACTAATTGAGTGTTCACCATAATTGTAAGATTGATGAGAACATGTAATAAAGATTAAACTACATCAAAAGTGTTTAGGGTTTTAATCAGCTAATAGCAAATGATTGTAGGCCTTAAAATATAAGGAAGTTGAGTTAAGGGAAAAATAGTCTAGAAAGATTACATAAAAGACGGTATAAAACTAGAAGAAATTAAATTATCTTTGGAATGGATCTAAAGCTACCATCTAAATAGGGATACATATCATTTTATGAATGCAACCATTCAAACTAATCTATAGCAACTGACTAAATGCAAGTGTTCCCATCCGAATGCCTATCTGCTTAACATCTAGAAAGGGCTTAAGCATTTTGTAGACTTAGAGGTGTCACCACCATTTAGTTGTTTCATGCTATCATCTAGATAGGAAACTCTAGAGTTGCTCCCATTTACCTATCATCTAGATAGTACGAAGCTAGCTTATGGATGATGTCTACTATTTTTGTAGACCTAAATGAGGAATTGGTGGTAGCTCAATTGAGCCAATCTTGGCTTCAAATCTAGTGATACAAAACTCCATACAAACCCTACTCAAATACCTAAATCGTCTAAAATGAAAAAGAACTGAATCCTAGTAATTATTAATCACATACGAGCTAGAGTTGCCATATAATTTGTAAGCTATTTTTGAAATGGTGCATGTTCTTGATTGTGCAATGGGCTTATGGCTAAGGAATTCTAATCATAACTTTTGGAAAGAAATAATAAATGATGAGATAAACTATATATTATCAAATAATATGTAAAATCTATTGGATTTTTCTCAAACATCTAAGATAATAGGTTGCAAATGGGTGTTTAGGTAAAATTATAATTTTAATGGTAGTTTAACTTTCAAAGCAAGATTACTAGTCAAAGAATTAAAGTAACAAGAGGGAATAAACTATTTTGAAACATATGATCCGATTGTTAAGATGGCTTTAGTCCATATCTTAATAGCTCTTACATCCACATATAAGCTACATGTACATCAAATAGAGGCTATGTTAGCCTTTTTGAATTGTGGACTTAAGGAAGATGTTTATGTGGAACAACTAAAATGAAATTTTTTTATCAAGAAATGCAAATAAAATTGGTAAATTACACAAAAGTCAAGAAATGTGACACAAGGACCATAACATGAATATATGAGACAACTAATAGAGAAAGGTTAATGGTAGCTAATCTTATAGCAATTTTTGCAATTAATTAAGAAGCAAAATGGCTAATATTGTGGTAACAATAAGGTCAACTATATTTTGTCTTTTATGATAGTAAGTCAACAACATCTCATACATATAGTTAATTAAGTCAAGATACCTAACACATAGAGCTAAAAGGTGAATGTAGGAAATAATTAACAAAGAATGAAGGTAATAAAAATCATCTAAGTTAAGATCCATAGTAATTTAGCTACTCCTTTGGCATTGGGATTGTCAAGAGATTTTATGAAAGGTACGGATATTATGATTTGATTAAACTATTTTAATTAGTTATAATGGAAACCTTCACTTATTCTAGCAAATCACTAGTTTTGAGGTTCAAAGGTTTTAAAAATACTAAGTATAATTGATTTATGCATATGACTACTATTAGTCAATGAAAATGATGCACCATAAATATCTTCTAATGGAAGAATTAAGTATCTAAAAGAATGAATAATGATGGATTCCAACTATGTGAATATATAAGTGAGGTCACTCATAAAAATTTGATGGGCTTATATTTGTAAAAGCCCATAACCTCAAGATGAAAAATTGGCTACAATTTAGCCTCAATAGAAGATCCACTTATAAGAATGTAATGTTGATTATATATCCAGATTATGCAATCATAACATAAGGACATTTTAGTTTAAACAACTAGCAACCTAATATCTTGTGGCAACTTTGAAAATATATATTAAATACTAATCTTTAAGTATAATCACAACATTTAGTGCCTATGAGAATAAAAAATTTGTAGTCTAGTGAATATTGTATAAATTATGAATTAATAAGTTAAAGTGGTGAATATGAAAAGGACTAGCTGAAAGATGCACAATATGATTAGTTTACATTAAGTTTGAAAAGTAAAAGCAATTGGATGGAATTTCTAAGACAAAGGAACTTCATTCATATGAGGTTGACTCCATTTGAATGAAGCCCATTTCTAATGTCCTATGATGAGAGGCTATTGAAATTCAATGTAATCATGAATAGGGCCTTGACCAAAAGAGAAAAAAAAAATTATTATGAATGGGGCAATTTAGTTGAGCGAAAGCAACAAGGTGTTTTCATTTAAATGAAGCTACCATGATTCAAAAATCAAAATAGTAGCTACCCTTTATCTAGACAAAGTGTACTTCATTCAAATGAAGTGCAATTATGCCCAAGAGAAAAAAAAAATCATGTTTTCTTTGAATTTTGCACATTTTAACATTGAATTCATTTATTTGAACAAGTATACTCGTTTATTGATGAAATAAGTATTAGTTAAACTTGAAATGATGTGTTAACATTGGAAAAATGCAATAGTTGGCCAAAATTGAATCAAAAGACATGGTTTAAGGTGAATAGAAGTATTTTGAACACTAAATGAACCTATCACAATTTCTACTTGTTGTTAAGTGATTTTGGGATGAAATCTTACTCCAGCAAAACACAAATAACTAAACAATACCAAGGCTAGTCTGGTGTAACCACTCTAATGCTTAAGTTAGTGAATATGTTTAAGAGATGATAAGTAAATAGTTATGGATCATTCGAGAGTTCTTACAGTGCTTTTTCTCTATATTTATAAATATTCGATATTTGAAGTAACAGTTAATCATTGATCATGAGACAAATGAAGACCTCATAATTAAGCACATGCTTAAAATGTAGAAGTGATGAGCAATTATGTAATTGAACTATACTAAATGATAACCATTTGTGCCACTTTTACTAAGTTCAAACCAGACATGAAATTGTCTTAGTCGACCCATGCCAAAAATAGAGTTACTCGGCTTTTCATCAGTTGAATGGCTGAGTCAATTCAAAGGATCAAATCCGACTATCAACATTTGCCCCCTAACTCCCATGGTCAAGAACTCAACCTGAAGGGGTAAATAAAACTCAAGGTTCTATTGGTAGGGTTGGAGTCCCAAATGTTAAGTAATGTGTGAATTTTTTTATTTTCATTTAAAGCATGATAGATTATGTCCTAGTTGAAAAGTCGCAACTCTTCAATTTTCCTGCCTATCCAAAAAACTAAGTAACAACACGCACAACAACTATCACTCTAGCCATAATTACACTAGAAGGCTAATAATTTTCAAAGCTATGAGAACCATCAAATCTCTATCTCAAAACACATGTCAAAAATCCATACGACACCATCTAATCAGTGCCTCATTCTTGTCAAAAACGTATTAAGGTTACAAGGGAAAATTGTTCACATATAAGGAATTTTCAATACTGAAAGGAGATTTCCTTGTTTCATTTTCATCTCTATCCACAAGCTTTCATCTCGTCTTTGTCTTCAAAATTCTCAAAAGTTTTGTAACTTTTATCATATAGCCTGAATCGGGTATGGTTCGAAACATAATCCATCGACTTATTCTTCTAGATTTCGAAGTGATCTAGACTGAAGCTACTTCTCTCCCCCAAAAAAGGAACAAGATGGCATATTTCTCGAGTAGCTTGATCGATAGTGCAGTAGAGCAATGGGATAAACTTGCTCGTATTAACTCTTTCACAGTAGATACCTATCCGGATGATAGAGAAGGAAGATCTATAGCCAGGTATTCATATAATAACGTAGTTACTTTAGTAATTCTCTACACTAAGTGGCTAGTGTTGTCGATAAAATTCTTGTTTCAAAATACAATAAATACTAATAAGATCTTCCTGAAGTATAAAATCTATAAAGCCTAAGAGAGGAAGAAAGGGTATGCTTTCTAAGAAAGCGTAAGTTTCACGTTTATCTAAAGTACTTCGACTTTGGACTGTACTTCCCATTTTCGACTTTTGTCAAGCAATTCTTTAACTATTTTCAAGTTGCGCACCAAACACTTATAAGCTTCTCACAACTTTCGAGATAGTTTGTGAAGAGGTCAAGGTTAAGGCTACACCTCAATCATTTATGTATTTTTTACAATAAGGAAGTAGCCCAGTGATTGGTACTTCGCAACCACTAGGCATGAGTGGAAATTCATGGACATATTGGAGTCCAAGATCCATAAGTGGCATGATAAGTTTGTATTGATTATATCAGGTGAAGAATTGGAATTTTAGACTTAATGGACTGAACGTATCCATACCAAAAATATTGAGTTGATGCTAAATGATCCCGCCGTAGCCAAAAAGATACAAGAAAGAAGAAAAACAAAATGTTTTTCTAGTACACTAAGAGAATAATAGGGCAATATCAGAGTGGGGAGCCAATCTTCTCCAAAAAAGAAGGTATGCCATTGATTAATTGCCGTAGCAAGTAAAGCTACCAGAGGAAAGCCGTTCCTATGACTTAAGGGAAGAATAATCTAGCCTTTGAGCTTCGCTCAGCACAAAACATATAAGTCCTTGATTTCTTTATTTTTATTGTTAATACAGTTACCTTTTATTTTAGACATAAGCATAAGCAACGTAGATCCTACCAAACTGTTGGCCTAAGGTAAGGCCAAAAATTCCAAAGCTAACAAACAAGCAAGCACCAAGATAGCTGTAACTCGGTCGATTGCTTTGAAAAAAGCTGCACAAGAGAAAACAGCAAAGCAAGTAGCAACCTAGAAGAAAGTGTCCTATCCTCCCAATAAGCGGCAAGGTAGTGAAAAGCCTAGGGTTTTTGAGGGCACATAAGTTGAAGTGATCCTACTTCCGGAAAATATTCCCCTAGCTAAAGAGTCAAGAGATTATGGCTGAGATATTAGTGTTAGAAATGGGGCTAAAATCACCCATCATGAGGTTACTGAAGGGCAATCACTATGAGTGGATATTGTGCTAAGTCCTAATAAAAGAAGTGGTAAGGAGCTCGCTAGCCAACCTCCTTCTAAGAGATCTAAGACTTTGGATGAAGGGACAAAGGAAGCCATGAGGAACAAAGCTCTCGACATCAATAATGCCAAATTTGTCCCTAATAATGAGGTAGGCAAGTACTTTAAGGCTAAAATATTCTCCACATTGATTCAACTTTAGGAGAAAGGACCAAATCCTTGACTCTAATGGAAGGCATCATTCTTCCTAAGGACAGGGAGATTGCGAAGAAGGGCATCAATAGGGTTGGCAGTTGTAATAAGGCATACATTGCAGCTAAATTATATGATGAAAGTATCAATAAAATCTTTTCATTTATGGCACATGTTTTATTACAGATATAATCTTTTTTGTATGCAGATTAGCAACTACATTATAGCAGCTTTAGATGAAGCTAATAAAGAGATGAAGAAGGTAATAAAAATTTATTATTCTACCGAGTAATCTAGCAAATTTATCATTTTATTGTTGACTTATTGTAGAAAATTGAAGATGCATACAACTCCTCTAAGACTTAAACTATGGCAACTGAGAGTGTGAGGACCAAAGCTATGATGAAGGCTAGAAAATATCAGGTGGAGCTGGATACCAAGAAATTAGTACATCATTAGTGGCTAATGAAGTCTCAAACCTTAAAGCTAAGCACAAGGAGCAATATAAGGAGGCTGAAAACCTAAAGGAAGAGCTTTATAAGAAAAGGGAAGAGCGCTTGGAGTTGGTTTGAGTGTTAAGCCCAATAAGCGATGAGGAGGATAAGCTTAGGGTGCAAGTAAAAGAATTATAGACTAATAACTCCATATTGCAAAGTCATAATGTCGAATTAGAGGAGACAATAATGAAAGTATCTTCTATTGAAGAAGCATTAGAGATCACGACTCTAAGCCAGGAGTACGAAAGATTGTTGAGAAAAAAGTTATTAGAGGAGGCCCAAGTGGCAAGAGAAGAAATTTTAAAGTTTCACCCTAAATATAATCTTTCATGCTTGGATTTTACCGACGTCGATGATAATGTCAATAGTGACAAAGAAGTTAGCAAAGATTCAGGTGTTGAGGTCCATATCTAGGGTAATGACAATAAAGCTTGTGTCGAAGATCCTAACAATGACAAAGACTAACTATCCAAGGAGACCCCCTACGTGCACAAAGAGAAATCTACCCCTAACATCGATAAAGAAATATGCTCTAGTAAGGTCTCATCTTTCGATTAAGGAAATGCCTCTACACAATCTAAGAACAACTCAAAATCTTAGTAATGTTATTGTGTTTTTTTTTTTTTTTGTTTTACGAAGTCGTATGAACAAGGTTCGGCCAAGTGATCGAACATATAATATTGTATCAATATTATTCCCATTTCTTCTCATGTGTAATTTAATAGCTCTAACACATGTTATTTCATGTGCTTTGTTTCCTTACATGTTTTATTTCATACACCTATTTACTTCGATATGTTTTATTTCACATGCCTATTTTCCTTACTATGTTTTATTTCACACACAATATACTAGATGTCTTTTAAAAGATAATGTCTGTTAGTCATTTCAAACGTGGACTAGTTGTCTTACTTAAGCCACGAGATCGCCTATAAGAACTAAAACATTACTTTTTCAACTTTTTGGCTAAATTATGCAGTTCCTTAACCATGATAAGTTTGAACTTATTAAACACTAGTTCATGCACTAAGCAGTTTGAACTTGATAATAATCCGTTAATCTTGAAATGATCAAGAAGGAAATCAAATTGACATTGGAACTTGGAATAAGTGTTCACTTTTAAAACAAGAGCTAAGCTATTACCTTACAAAACAAGTGGAGACAATTCAAAACATCAAAGTGATTAATTAAAATAAAGCTTCAAGTTCTTGGCATTCCATGCATGAGGGATGATTGTTCCATCCAACCTCTCTAGTCGATATGCTCCTTCACTAACAACTTCTTAGACCCTAATAGGATCGTACTAATTTGCACCAAGCTTCCCTCGTCTGTCTTACGTGCCAGTTACCTCTAATTTTCTACAAACCAAATAACTAAGCTAAAAGACCTTATGTTTCACCTTCAAATTATAATACTTGGCTAGCTTATGTTGGTATGCTACAACTCTCATTCTTGCTAGATCTCTTATCTCTTTAATAATGTCTAAATTAGCCGTCAAACTAACTTTGTTGGTCAACACATCGAAATTTCACTTGCACAGATTGGGTAGGTCTAATTTAATTAGCAATACTTCTTCTATACCACATACCAATCTAAAGGGCATTTCCCCTGTTGTAATCCTATGAGTAATCTAATATCTCCATAAAACATCTAGCAATTCGTCAACCCATTTTCCTTTAGCTTGATTAACTTTCCTCTTCAAGCTATATAAGATGATCTTGTTAACAACTTTCACTTGTACATTAGTCTAAGAATGTGCTACAGATGTGTAATTTAAACAGATGTATTTCTCACAAAATGCCCAAAATTTGTTATTATCAAGTTGTGGTCCATTATCCATAATTATCATAAATGGGTCCTCGAATCTTGATATAATAAAATTGAAAACAAAAGCCTCAACCTTCTGTTTAGTAATCCTTACAAACGCCTCGGCCTCTGCCCACTTAGTAAAATAATCCACAGCAACAATGATGAATTATCGTTGGGTCGAAAACTTTGGAAACGGTTTGAGTATGTCGAATCCTTATTAGGCAAAGGACTAGGGACTAGTTAGATAGCAAAGTTCAATAGAAGGTGCATGACTCGACGTCTCATGCTTCTGGCATGACGTTCTCACATAATCTTTTCAAGTTGTAAGGCACGGATGTACAATGTTTGTCCTTTCACATGGTTATTGCATACACCATCATTTAACTCAGATAATACTCATTATGCATCTTTTGGAAGAAGGAATCGAAGATAAGATTGGGAATACTGCATTTATACATCTGATTATCTATTAGTATGTAATTTGCAACCTGATAAATCAACCTTCTAGCCTTATTCCTATAAGCCTCTTTCCTATCATTAGGAAGGACATTATCCTTTAGATAATCTACAATTAGATCCATCCAAGACCTCTCTTTTAAGTAGGGAGCCAATTCAAAGCTCTACTAAACAATTTGTAAGCTCTTATAAGGGAGAAATTCAACAACGAGTTTGTCATTCAAATCGGGGAGTACCATAATAGCCAACTTTGACAGCTTGTCAGCTACGATATTCCTATGACTTGGTATCTTGTGAATCGAAAAGGATTGAAATTCCTCCATAAGCATTCGCACTATTAATAAGTACTTACTCATTTCTTCCTCTTTTACCCCATAACTCCCTTTGACTTGATTCACAACAAGTTGTGAATTAAAGAAAACTTCAACTTTCTCAGCACCGACTTCCTTTGCCAATCTGAGTCTAACTATTAAGGCTTTATATTCCACTTCATTGTTGTTGGCTAGAAATCTAAACTTCAAGGCATAATTAACCTTGACATTATGAGGCCCCTGCGAGATAAGACCCGCATTACTTCCTTCTCTAGTCAAGGAACCATCAACATAAAGATTCCATATTGGCTTCTCAGCAATTTCTCTGCTATCTTCCTCACCTATGAATTTGGCTAGAAAATTTACCAACACTTGAGCTTTTAGTATTGTTTTGGGTTTATATTGTACGCCATAAGCACTTAGCTTCAAGACATACTTCATCATCCTTCTTGAGGAATCTAGCCATTGCAATGCTTTCCATAAAAGCTTATCAATAAGGACTACAATTTGATAAACCTTAAAGTATGGTTTCAACTTCCTTACTGAGAGAATCACTATTAACACAAATTTCTCAATTTTGGTATATCAATGTTCCGATCCTTATAGGACATAACTCATGTAATATATTGCCCAATGCTCTTTGCCTTTGATTCAGACCAACATAGAGGAAGTGCTTAGTAACTGATTAACAAGCATAAAAATAAATTCTCTCCAGAAATAGGTGTCGATAGTATAAGTAGTGCCATGAGAAATTCTTTGAGTTCACTGACCGCTCTTTCACACTCATTTGTCCACTTGAAATCTTTTGAACTCTTCAAAATTTTAAAGAATTCTACACACCTGTCCGCACTTCTCAACACTAACCTATTAAGGGAGGATGTTCGCCGAATTAGCTCTTAAACCTCATTAACAGTGCAAGGAGACGTCATGTTTCTGATCGCATTAATCTTTCTCGGATTTGCTTTAATACCGCACCAAGTGACAATGTACCCTAAAAACTTTTTGAAAGTAGCACCAAAAATGCACTTCTGTAGATTCAGTTTTATATTATATCTCCTTAGAGTATTGAATGTCTCATCAAGATTGACGAGATGCCGATTCTCTATCGTGCTTTTCACAATCATATTGTCGACACACACTTCGATGTTTGGATGGATCTGTGGCTTGAACATCATGGTGATAAGCCATTAATAAGTTGCACTAATGTTTTTTAGCCCAAAGAGCATCACCGTATAACAATACATTCCAAAGTTAACGACAAATGACGTGTGAACATCGTCTTCCTCATCCATTTTAATTTGATTGTAGCCAAAAAACACATCCGTAAACAAGAGTTAAGCATGCCTAGCAATTAAGTCAACCATCTAATCTATTCTTAGCAAGGGAAAGCAATCTTTGGGATAAGCCTTGTTCAGATCTGTGAAGTCTATGCACATACGCTACTTACCGTTAGACTTCTTGACTAACATACAGTTGGCTAGCCAAGTCAGATAAGGCTCTTCCTAAATAAATCTTACTTTTAAGAGTTTCTCGACTTCTTCTTCAATGGTTGCTTGCCTTTCAAGGGAAAAATGTCTTTTTCCTCTATTGAATCACCTTAGCACTTAGATCCATTTGAAGCTTATGTACCATGACATCTCTAAGGATACCAAGATATTTGAGGGAGACCATGCGAATACATCAACATTATCCTATAGAAAGTCGATTAAACTTTGGCAAATGTTTGCTAACAAGGGTTTCCCTATCCTTATCATCTTCTCAGGATCATCTCCTAATTAAATTTCCTCTATTTCATCTTTGGCATTATCTATATCGACTAACTTTCCTTATGGGCAAGTTTCGACTTGAAAAATTTTCTTTTCGCCTTAATGCTCTTATATAGAATGATCTTGCCAACTGTAGATCCTCTTTGCATACACCAACTCCAGTAAGAGTAAGAAATTTGGCCTTGAGGTAAGTAGTGGAAGAAACAATGTTGAATAAGTACTAACACAACCATCCTGTGATCATATTATATAAGGACCAACATTTGACAACAAGGAAGTCCACTCTATCTTCCACATCATGCTCATCATCTCTAATCTAGATTGATAGAAGAATTGCCTTAGTCACTCAAACGGGTTGATCGTTAAAAGCATACAAATCGTAGCTACAGGATCTCAACCATGCCTTGATTTTTAGTCTCATCTAATCAAAAGCATATTGAAATATAATATCTACCAAATTTCCAGTGTCAATAAGAATTTTCTTGATCTCAAAGTTAGCAATTCTCTCACTAATGACAAGTACATCATCATGAGGCCTTCGAATACCTTCAAATACCTTCGAAATATTTTTCTGTGAAAGAAATTGTATTATCGATTTTAACCTTCTTACCTTGGACATTACAAACATAACGAATGGTGTTAGTTAAGCTTGAAGAGCTTAACTGGCCTATGGTAGAAGGTCCGCCAACAATTGTGTTAATTATACTATTTAGTTCTCTACTAGTGCCCCCTTCTTTTACATCTTTCCCAACATGTGTTGGGTTAGTGACATTCCCCTATTTTTCTTGTCTCCTTTGAGATGGTCGCTCAATATTCTTGCATGATGTGCAAGAAACTTACTCAAGTACCCTCGCTAAATTGTATCCTCAATTGCGTTCTTAAGTCGAATGTACTTGTCTGGATTATGGCCCCTATGACGATGGAAATCACAATATTTGTTGAAATTTCGCCTTGAAGGATTTTCTCTCATCCTTTTAAGCCACTACAATATGCCTCTCTACCCACGCACCTCTATCAATATGTCTACAGTTGGTCGATTGAGTGGTGTATGGACTAAATATGTTGAGATACGTAGCCTCTTTTTCTCGGCATTAAGACATTGATCATCATCTATTCCAAGTCAATCTTTCTCACTTCTCTTTTTGTCACCTTTTCTATCTCCTCTATTTTGATCAACTTCTCGGCAAGCCTTAATATTGTCTTTATGTTGGATGTAAGACATGGCTTTGGCTTTGGCTTTGGCTTTGAACTAGGCAAAAGTTCCCAACTTATTTTTGGCAAAAGTCTCTATAAGACTTGACACCACCAATAACTGTTTTGAGAGTAATGCTCATATTAAGCTGTAGAATCTAAACCATCTCGACCATAAACCTAGCTAGATAATCTCAGATAAATTCATCTAAGCTCTGCTTAATGACAAAAGAATCTTTAACAGGAAGCTTATTTGTAAGTGTAGGAGAAACACTTTTGCTAAATCCATGAAACACGAATTTGTGTTTGGCTTTAAGTGCTTAAACCATGTACTTGCCGTATTCCTCAATGTTAAGGGATAAACTTGGTAGGCTACAACATTGCTCAATCCATGTAACCTAGCAAAGGTACGGTACTGCTCAAGATGATCTTGAGGATCTCTTGTTCCATTATAGGTTTCAAATGGTGGCAACTTAATGTGTCGCGGTATAACCTCATTCAAAATCTTAGTGATAAATGGCTTTTCTTAATTTGAAATTGTTTACTTATCATAGTAGGGGTGTTAACGTGCGAGAGACCGATATGATACACTTGCTCTGATTGCTTGCTCTTATCATTTTTCTTAAGCATAAGAGTTGAAGATCCTATTGTAACTTTAGCTTGCTTTCTCGATTATTCAGGAGAATAGATTAAATCGTCATTACTCTTAGCATTGTGATCGTTATGATCTTTGTTTTGACTTTGGTGGACATTACCATGAAGGCAATTAAGGATCTCTCCATGTTTTGTTTTGTTTTGTTTTTTTTTTTTTTTTTTTGTTCAATTCTTGATTTTCTTTAGCTAAATTAAGACAAAGTTATTCTAACTTATCCAAACATTGATCGTTCGTATGCTTACTTCCTCCTTCATAGTGGTAGGATGATGTACCGACACTTGTACTTTTATTTAATCTAGTTTTTGCCATGTTGATATGTAAGAAAATACAAATGGTGCTAAACATTATTAAGTGATTTTGGGATGAAATCTTACTCCTACAAAACACAAAGAATTAAATGGTATCGAGGTTAATCCGGTGTAGTCACTTCGATACCTAAGTTTGTAAATATATTGAAGAGATTATAAGTAAATAGTTATGGATCATTTGAAAGTTCTTCTAGTGCTTTTTCTCTATATTTATAGGCTAATGCTTGGTGTTTACAGTAGCAATTAATCATTAATCATGAGACATGTAAAAACCTCATAATTAAGCATATGCCCGAAATGTAGTAGTGATGGGCAATCATGTAATGGAATTATGCTAGATAATGACCATTCACTCCATTTTTACTAAGTTCAAATCAGACATAAAATTATCTTAATTAGCATCTGTCGAGAATAGTTACTCGATTTTTCATCGATGGAATGATCGAGTGAATTCAAATGATAAAATCCCACTATCAACACTACTCATAATATTGTACTTTCTTTTTGGCAAAAGTATATTCTCTTAAACTTAGAAACACCAATGAACTTTTTTTGACAATACTTCCAAGTGTGATATAGAGGTTTGGTTTTGCTAATTAAATTCTCTAGACTTAATTGTAACCTAATCGAGTGCCGCCAATTGAATTTCTTTAGCAAACTTAGACACAGAAAATGTAAATCTCTCCATGAACAGCACTCCCAACATGCCTATAAATTATTTATCAAATTTATTCATTTCTAATTATCTTTTGTACTCGATTCCGAACGCCCGCGCCTGTATGTCATTAATGACGTAAGTATAATATTGCTAACTACTCTTGTGCTATTAGATTTCAATCTAGAAATCTCCAATTATGAATGAGAACTTGGGTAACGGGAGGTACATGGAACAATATCAACCATTTTACAAGAATAGCATTATCACGTTACTTAACACAATTTTTCATAGCCAAAGAACTCAACGTGGTACACTTCTGTACACTTCCGCAAAACTCAACGTGGTACACTTCTGAATAGTGAAACAAACTCAAAGTCAAATAAACTGAATAGTAAATGCTGCAAAATGCAAATCGGAAAACCAAATACTGTACACTTCTGCTTAGAGAAAGAAACCAGCAACTAACAAGTATTTACAGTTTCTGTACGTCATTTCATTAGTGTATATGGTTAAGATCATTATTAGGCCAGAGCATGAAAGCCGACAGAACATAAACTGCTTAAAACAAGTATCATATTCCAAGCTTCAAAGGGTCTCAATTAATGGATTTCCAGGTAATTCAACAACTCTGAGTAAGCAGGTGAGCTTCAGACTTCGTAGAGCATGCCATATTCAAAAGAATCCCCGAGAAAGAAAATGTGGAAATAACCATCTTGATAGTGTTAGTCTGTCAGCAGGTTAACAAGCTTTACAGAGTGTGTTAGACCTCATGTTAGATGAGCACTGTTGCTCAATTGGACCTGTTGGACTACACAGCCTGCTCCTTTTTGGCTCGGAAATCCTTACATGTGAAATTGCCACGGATAAGGCATCAACAAAGCCCCATTCATCCAGCTCTTCTGACTTATAACTCAAACTACTGGAAGATGGAAGCCATCCTGTGTGCTCATCAATAGAGTGATTGTCTATCCTCCTATTCCCATGTACCCTAGGACCACATGGGACAGCAGCTCCAAGAGAAGATGTCATTACCAGATTCTTAATTTTTGGCACAGTGGGTAAAGTCTTCAATGTATTGTCTGTAAAGAAGAGGATAAATGGATGTCCTGCATCAGCAAATACAAGATTAGATAATGCAAAAGGGATAAAAAAGAAAATTAGACAGCAAGTATCACACGGCAGCCAATGAATCAAGGCTCTGCATCGAAGAAATTCAATTAGCAGAATTTAAGGGTGGTTGTGTCTTTCTACTGAAGGGGAAAAAAGACCCACGTGCTGAAGCATGAACTGGCGAAACAGGCTTAGGACTTGCATGAAGAGATAAAATTGAATTAACATCATAAAATAAGCAGAGATAGAACCTACAGAAACAATATGACAGGTAAGATCACTATTCACCATGTATATACAAGCTAATATGCAATATTTCCAAGTATGAAAAACATACTTAGCACTTCTTCTGCTGTTATCCTTGCTGAAACATCTCTTGTTAGCATTCTTCCAATCAAATCCTGTGCAGGTCTCGACATTGACTCCCATATCCCACTGTTGAAATCAAGCTTAACACTTCTAACTGCTTCAAAAACATCTTCCAAAGTATCTCCTCGGAAGGGAAGAACACCCAACAAAAGGAGATATAGCAGGACGCCTGCACTCCAAATATCCACCTTCTCAGAGTAATTACCGGACAAAACTTCAGGTGCCACGTAAGCTGGACTTCCTGCCAACCCTGTTAAGTTCTGACCTGTGATATAGCGATCATGTCAATAACAGCACGAGCAAGCATGTACAAGTATCCAGTCTATACAGGTCAGAGGAAATCTAATGGCCCACACATCACTAATCAAAAGCAGATAGTTCTTCAGGCTAGCTTGAGCTTTAGCTTAGCAAGAAAATTCATACAACTAATTAACAGAAACAAAATCCAAAAAGCACAACCCCATTTACTGACAATGCCTAAAATAGAATAATTTGATAGGCATAAACATAACATAACCAGCACAAGAAATTCCATTTATATTTATATAAAGGTAAGCGTATGGATCTACATAAACCCATGTATCTCAGATAAAGCAACTGATGGGAAAGCAAAAAATAAAAAGTTCCTACCATACGGAAACCAAACAAATATCATAGTATAAGTAATCCACAAATTATTAACATAACAGTCTCATCTGATTAGGAAAAGAAAATACTTGCCATTGGGCACATATTAAACAGAGTGTATGAACACCTCAGACATTATTCCAGTTGGTTCCTTAAATGAACTCATTGAAAGGCAATAAAATGTAGACTTATTCAATAAGAACAGTATGACAATACCTCCAATTCCAAGACATTTAAGATGAAAACATAGATAAAAGACACTAAAAGAGCCTACTAACAATTAAAGTGAATAACTTGAGAACTGAGGGTCTTGGTAACAATGTGCATTATCAATCTGTCCACAAGCATCTTTCCTAACCATGCTGAATGGTATTGATAAAATTTTTTATGCTTCTAGAGCTGCTCAATGCTTCCTTACAACACTATTAAGAACTTATCTACCCTTTTCCAGTGCACCACTTCTCAGAGCCTTTGTGTATGGCACTTAACAAATAACACAGGGAAAAAAAAAAAAAAAAGCACCAACCAAAAAACAACAAAACAAAAGATACAAGTATATAGAAAAAACAGAATAGTATATACCTTGAGAAAACCTCATGGCCAACCCAAAATCTGCAAGCTTCATCTTTCCTGAGCTAGTAAGTAAAATATTTTCAGGCTTTATATCTCTATGCACAACACCCATGTCATGGCAATATTTTATCACTAACATCACTTCCTTTAATATGTTTGCAGCCGACTGCTCTGAAAAAGGACCTTCCTTTACTATCTGATCGATTAACCGACCTCCAGAGCATAACTCCATCACGAGATGAAAACATTCTGCCTCCTCATATACCGCCTGCAAAGTCACAACTCCCGGATGGCCAGACAGATGCTGCATAATCTCCACTTCCCTGTGCACCAAATCCTCCCCTTTCCGCAAAGTTTTACATGCAAGCTCCAGTCCACTAGTCCTAGCCCTACACAACCAAACTGAACCATATTTTCCTCTCCCAATTATTTCACCCAAAACATAATCATCCTCAAGTTTCTTCTTCCTACCCATCCGTGTAGCTACATCTATACATCCAATCTTCCTCTTCAAGCCCCTACTCGGAGCAACCAATGAGGATGTCCCACAAGGCGGTGCAGTAGCAATGCCTGCAGGACGACTCTTAAACGATGCAATAGGCTCAGCACGGGCATCTTCTTTACACCTCTTCCTAAGCCTAGTGTAGTCTTCTAAGGAATAATGGGCTCTCAAATTTGATGAATGTAAATCATGAGCCAGTCTAGAAATTTCTGGCAAATCAGTGGAAGGATCATCTGTTTCACTTCCTTTCCTCTTTTTCCTCATTAATACCATTATACCCTATCTATACATAACCCTGCAACCTACACCTCCCATTGGCATCTTGATCAAACTCCCGCAATCCCGCAATAGCGTTTCTAGACTTTCAAATGCACATCTTTGGCCTAACCTAATCCTAAAAAGGGGGGAAACAATGGTCAGAGTTAATATATACGATCTCTCTCTCTAACTCCATCTTTATGAAGCAGAAAAGGAAACAAAATCCCAAGTTCCTTTCAAGGTAACATCCAATTTGGTTTGGTGACATACAAAATGGAGTCATCAGGCAGAATAAACCCTAGAAAGCGCAATTTCAAAATGAAATTGCGAAACATTGCTTAAAGACCAAAGAAAGGAAGGAGATTAAACTGACCTTGATCGATCGAGACTTCACAGTAGCTAGCAAAGCGATCAAAAGCAAAACAAGCCCCGGAAATCCAAAATAAAGACAAATTTTAAGTGAGAAGTTGGAAGATCGCTTTGGTGAAAAGGGAAGCAGCAAACCCTAGTTCTGCGAGGTCGAAAGAAAGTATGGATTAATTAATATGCAAACCCTAGGATCGAAGCGTGGGGATCGGGATATGGTCCTGCAGGTACGTTGAGAGCGATGGGAAGATTGAGAGAGAGAGAGAAGCGTAACGTGAGAGAGAGAGGGACTAAGGCTGGGGCTTGCTGCGGTTCTTTCGACCCGTGAAAGTAACAGACGTGTCTACATGAAATTCGCGGGATTATGTGGTTTCGGATCTGACCCAAAGTTTCGTTCGGGTCGGGATATTGTACGAGTCGCGTGGAGCTCCAGAAACCCAGTATTCTCTCCTTCACGTACGTGATAAGTATATATGAAAAAATATGTCCGCACTGGCTGTTTTTTAGGTTGTTTCTTTTGCTTGGAAAAATATTATTATTTATTGAAATTTTCATTAATGCAAAAGCTACCGATTATCTCTTACATAATAATTTTATTTATAAACTCCATTTTCATATAATGTTCTCATGATATGTAGGGAAAAGCTCTCTTTTCTATACTAGTGGAAAAGTGATACTATTCTAAGAAAAATCAATGCTTTGGCGGATGCTCTTACGGGTAGATGCCAAAATTAAAAAAAGATGATATTGCTGAATAACCGTACATGTTCCTATGGTTTTGTAAAGGAGAGGAAATCTCTATGGACTTCAAATGAAGCATGCACCTCCTTTGTTGGCATACACCGTCTCTCTAAAGTTATAATAGGCTCTAACTCTTTTGTTTAGCAGGGTATAACCCTTGCTCGTCCATCTACAATGTCAGCATATATAACAAAAAAAAAAAAAAAAAAAAGGAAAAGTGCAGCAGTAGCATAATCTTATAAGAATTTTAAGAATTCTACGGTGTGCATAGTTATTGAATTCTGTACATATTGAACTATTATTTATCAAATTATTACTTGTCAAATTTATTATCAACTTCATCATACCATTAAATAGATTAAATTCAAATAATTATTAATCAAAGAGTATAATTATATTTAAGATAAAGATAACAAATTTAATAAGTAAAACTTAAATTGAGTATACTAGCTAGTAACTTCAATTTTCAAACTTTATTTATAAAATTTAAAAAAAAAATTACTAAAGTTTAGACAATCATTTTGACACTATTCCCTATTTTTTTTATTAAATCTTCTATTCTTTTATTACTAAATTCAATTTTGGGATTAGTCTATAAAAAAATGAAACTGCTTGTGATTTATTTTTCCACGTGTTAAAGAATCACAAGAAAATCATATTTATTTCTAAAGCAACTTATTCAATATTTGTGTTTATTCCTTTGCCAAACAAGGAAATATTAGTAAATGTGTGGTATAGTATTATTTATTAATGGGCTATAGTAGGATTATCATTTTCATGCAATATACTAGATAATTTCTATAAAAGAAATGAAAAACTTGGACATATTTTTCCGCAACCATGTCGAATATATTAGGTAATTAGTCCTATTTTATATATTGTATTTATCATTATATGTTAAATGGTTCTATCTTATGGAATATATTTAGGAAATTTGTGCGAGGAGAATAAAAGAACCTAGAAATATTTCTTGCTGGCCGATGTCGAGGGGCAAGTGAATGGACTAATTGACGGATGATGGGAACCCGGGTGGGTTGGTGCAGGTGTTCCGGGATATGGATATCTGCGGGAGCACGAGGGGGGACAATGAGACAACAGGTGCCTGTCCACTTTGTTCAACAATAGTAAAGTACACGTGGGATGATGTCCTTATGCTGACATGCCTAGTTGCCTACACCTAGATTTCTACATATCTTCGCTATGTATGGAACGAAATCTTCATCTTGCCGGTCCAATCAAATAAAATCTCTGATCCTAAATCCGTCCAACCAATGCTCTTTCATGGGTGATACTAAGCAATAGCACGACTAAAACATAAGTTATAAAAAATAATTTATTTCTTTTTTATATAATATAACTAAAAACTGCAGTGATATTAAAAAATATAAAAATGTTAATGAGTAAAATATATTATCAAAAAGCACACAATATTATCAGAAAGTATAAAAAAATGCATTGGTTTTTTTGTTAGTATTATTTTTAAATCGCTTAATGATAACTTATATTTGGAAACACCCCTCTTGTAAAGATTTTTTGGTATATAAATAAAGAAATTACAATGAAAGAAAATAGAAAGGAAAAATATAAAAGTAAAGAAATATAAGAGATTTTATTCCTTTTTATATATTTGGATTTTTAGGGGAAAGAAAGCGAAAAAAATGTTAATCCATTATAATACATAATTTCCAAAATTGAGAGAAAAAGCTATAGTGTAAGGAAGATTTAATCGAATCATTTTTTTAATACAAATTTATTCATCAATTTTTTTAAATATTATATCACCTATTTAAACTTTCTTTTGTAGATTTACTCTTATCAAACAATGTTCACCTATTATCTATGTTTTTAAGATATATCTCATTTAGTTATTATCCATATTTCACAATAAGTGTAAAAGGACTAAGATATAATGTATTTATAAATATGACTTCTTAATTTCATATATTATAAAAGTATGAAAAAAAACTATGATTTATCATATATAATCAATAAATAATATACATTTATATAATTAGACGACATTGATCACATCATATTTCTAATAATTTATGATTATATATATAATATATTGTTAATGAAAATATTAATTATTAACAATTTAGAAATATGTATTACTAATTAAAATGTTAACTTTGATAATCTTTTAGATAAATCACTTTTTTCTTGCCATAAATATACTTTAAAACACAATTCTATGCAATGGCATAGACTTTATAATGCATATGTATATATTTTTTGCATTATAATATATATCTAATCTAATATATATGTTGCATATTATGATACTAATTAAATAATTTCTTAACTACTTTTTTTAGTAATACATAAAAACCTTAATTATATTTATATTTTTTATTTTAAAAATTTATAATTATTATTGAAACTTTTATCCACGCATTGCATATCAAAAGCTCTTCTTTTTTTTTTTTTTTCCTATAATAGGGAAAGAGATAGAGAGGTTGGGTAACAAAGATTTGGTCAAATCATATCGTTTCTATCAAGTTTTTTTTTTTTAATTCAAATCCACTTGTAACCGAGGAAGATTTAATCAAATCAAGTAGTGTTTATCAATTTTTTTATATTAATCCATTCGATGAAAAATCATTCTATCACATGGATTTCTATATAAAGATAAATAAAACTAATCATATTGGAATAAAAAATATAACTTCTAGCCAATCTCAAACTGATTTTATCTTAAATGCATTTCTATAAATAATTGAATTGGAGAGTTTATAAATATGAAATGGAAGTTCTTATCATTTCAATGCAAAGGATAATTTAATAAAATATATTTCCATAATTTTTATAATATTAGTATACTATAATTTTTTTCAGTTCAATTTAATATGTAATAATAATAGTCATTTCTTTGGGAAAAAATACCTTCATATGTGTATTTGTTCACAACAATACGATGGTTTTTTTTTTTTTTTTACACACATAACATATAATTATAATGTTCATATTCTAAATTTTTATATGTATTGGTTTTGATTGCATTTATTTTGATTATTTAAAAAAATCATAATAATTATTCAAACTTTAGTTCAAGAATTGCTTAGCTCTTTAACTAACTTTTGTTAAAAGAGAATATAAAATTACTAATGTGTACATAAAAATAATAAGAAAGTGAAAACATTGGGTAGAAAAGAATATGATGGGAAAATAAACAACTTTTCCTTTGATTTCTCTTGGAAACAGAAAAATAATACTATGGTTTTTAAAAATAATCTCACAAATATAATCAAACAAAAAATAATCCAAAAAATACAGGACTTTTGCACTCAATACATGATTTTAGCACTATTATAAAAATCAATAGAAATTATACAATCAATTTTTTTCCCTACAATGCACTTCAATCCTCTCTCTCTCTCTCTCTCTCTCTTTTCTTTTTCTCTCTATTGTATTCATCTTTTCTAAATGCTCTCTCTCTTTTCTACTTCTCTATTCTTCTTGACAAGTATAATACATGTCTGCCAACTTAAAAAAATTATATAATTATAAATTATATTTAACAAATACCAAAATACCATTATTATATTGCATTTTTAAGATGCAATATTATTATTTACACTAAGATACAACATTAATATTTGTATATCGTAACTATAAGTGCAAATACACTAATGTCACATCTTTAAAATGAGATATATGTATTTTACTGATATTATATTTTTAAGATGTAACATAATAATGGTTTTTTGGTAATATTTTTTATCTACTTTGATTTATATAATATTTATTAATTTTATTGGTAAACACTCAGATTTCTCCTTTATCCATCATTACTTCTTCACTCTCTCAACATTCTTGTACCTCTTCTTTTTTTTCTCTCTCTCTCTCTCTTTCTACTTATTTGATTAGAATAATGTTAGGTGAAATTATGATTTTCCAATCACGATTTTAATTATGCTGCATAAAATCATGTTAAAGTCACGTCATTATAAGCTATTTCAAAATTGTAGCTCCAACACATAGTTTTGAAAGTTGTATTTTTTAAAATATTTTTTAAATGACCATGTTTTCAAAAATACTTTTTAAAAGGATAATTTTTTTCCTTTTTCCACCTTTCTCTCCAATGAAGGGAAACAAAAGTTCTCATTAAAAACTTTTTTTCCTAAATTCACTCTACCACTTTCCCTTCATCTTCCAAACATAAATGAGTCTTCAAAATTATACTTTCTTTTCTTTCCAAATTCCTTTCTTCATCTCAAACATGGTGTTAACCATGTTCCTACAAAACATTAGTTTTTGAAATATATACATCAATAATAAAGAAACATAGATGTACATAAGCATGCCACTATCGATTTAGAATGTAAAAATATCATATCCCTAAAGATTATCTATGATTTCCAGTGAAACCCTAATTATTGATATCAATTTAGGTTAAGGTATTTGAAACAATTTAAGACTTTCGAAAAAAGTTTCCAAAATTGAGTGAAATTTTAATATAAGGTCATAAAAATTAGAAGAAGAGTTATAATAAAGTTAATTTCCCGAAATAAAGCATATATGAAATTTAATTTTAATAAAACATATTTTTACTGGGTATACTCAATAATTATAAAAAATTCAAAATATAAGTTCTGAATGATTACAAAACATTAGAGATAAATTATTTGACTTATAAAAATAATATTTAGGAGTCAAATAGCATATAATATAATTATATAGTGATGTAGTATATATGTTACATACCCAATACGTAAAAATATTATTAAATGAACCAAATAATTGCTAAAAATTACAAATAATTAATAAAAATTATAGAAAAAAAAGGCAAAAACACTTAGATAATCTAGAATCAAGCATGGTAAGCTTCAAATTCAGTATGACACCTAGGGAGTTGAGTTGGTGCATGAAAACAAGACCTAAATATATTAAAGTATTAACAAAATAATGCTAATTGACACTTGGATTACACTTTTTTATTCTCAAACGACCTGATCTCTTTATAAAGAGGTAGCAGGTTCATTTAGGATCATTTTAGCATATTAGAAACTAAGGGTGGAGTTCAATTTGGTACAATTCATCCCCCTTTATTATATCGAATATAATATAACAGTTCGATTTTTATTTTTTAAGTCAAACTTAATTATAGAATTTGGTTCATAAATTTTTCAAACCTAATTAAAACCAGTTCGATCCATTTATGTCAAATTTTCACTAAATATTTTTATTTCCAATAAATATGAAATTTTAAATAGAATTTACTTAACCTAATTTTAATAATTGATATAAAATTATGATAAAGAATAATAAGATATGAGAAATTTGATGAAAAATATAAAGATTGATGGAAAAAATATAAAAAGTGCAAAATAATTGCATAAATTTTTTTTATTTAACTAAACAGTTCGGTTTGGTTTTAAATGGTATAGTTTAATTTATTTCCTCGAACCATACTATAAACTGTTTATATATAACTAAACCTAACCGTAAACCAAACGGTTCACAAAAAAATTGATTTTTCGATTTGATTCGATTCAATTCACATCTCAATCTATGATTCGTAGTTTTTTTTTTTTTTTTTTTTTTTGCCCAACCTTATCAGAAACCACAAAATTCTCTTTAGAAAATTAAGAACACAAATTCAACAAAAAATAGGAAAAATTCGAAATAAAACAGAGCAATTGGGGTTCCTATACCAAATGACAACCTAACAACTTGAGTCTTGGCTATGAAGTAATTAGTGATGAGTCAATGTAGGTGAACACACTTGGGTAGCCAAAAGGTAGCTAAACGGTTATGCGCTAGCAAGGATAAGTTTTACACTAGATATTTTTTTAATTTCTAAAAATATAAAATTAACTTAGAAAATTATAAAAATTGGTTTCCTTAAGTTATTTTACATTTACTTTCATGTCATAATTTTATTTTGTGGAAATAATATTGATTTATGGTACTTGCTTAATAATGGGTTACGTTCCATTGAATTTTCACTTAATTTTTCAAAATATTAAATGATGTTGTTTCAAGTTGAAAAATTTTGTGCAACACTCATATAATATATACTAAATTGTGGTAACAAGAATTTTTTTAAAAAATTATGTTTGCTATTTGTTATAATATAATTAGTATTTACTAGTAATTTTACTAATTATACTAAATAAAGTAATTTCAAAGTATTTTGTGTATAAAATCAATTTGACCCAACTTTTGGTGATTAGTAATATTGAGATATATATTATATTACGATTTTAAAGTTAAGTATAATTATTTCCCTATTTTTAGCTATTTATTAAGAAAATCACAGTAAAACGAGTACTATAGAGTATGTTGTATAATATATTATTTTATTGCTTTTCATGACTAGAATATAACAACTACTATTTTATGAGTATAATATATTTTTTGTGGTTTTAATAGAGTACAAATACTAATTAGTACATATTTTCTCACTATTTGTACATATTTTGTTAGATATGATAATACAAAATAAATTAGTATAATTGACCTTATAGCATAGGAGAGTTCTAGTTACCGTTGTATTTGAAGTGATCTGTAATGGTCTTAGCTTGGTTTAGTTAGAATGTGGAAATATTATAATTAAATATGGTATTCTAGTTGAATCAAAAGATAGGTCAAAGATAGAATTAGAAGTTGCTATACTTAAGAGTTTTTGTGTAAATTAAACTTAAATAATTGAGATAGATAGAGCATTGAGGATTTTAATTGGTAAACTAAAGATATAAGTTAATTTGTATCTTATTAGGAGTTTTTAAAAGTCAGACTAGAATAGAGAGTAATTTAGAAGCTAAATCAAAAGTAAAGTTAGAGACTAAGTAAAAAATAGTCTAGAGCAAACTAAAAACCAACAAGCTAATATCCAATCGTAACATATACACATACACGACATGTAGTTGACCATGGTATTATGTGTATATTTTTAGGGAATATAGTTGAGGAGGACCTTGGTCTCGATACGTAGACTCGAGATCACTACTGATACTAAGTAAGTAGATCTAACCATGCTTGGAGTAAACTTTGTTTCTACTCATAACATTGCATGTTGTATGATGTTGTGTTGGTTGGATATGGTTTGACCTTGATTGGATTGTTATGATACAATATTTGTTGTTGATATGATGTTCTTTAAGTGTTGTGCCAATTTAGAGAAGAAAGTAGAAAGTAACACTGTCTTTTAGGTATTTACCTAAGTGAAGCCTAAGTAAGATAATAGATTTACACTAAGGAGAGACTGAAAACTAAACTTAGATATATAGGTTGAATAAAACTTAAAAACTAGTTATATTAAATGATATACTTGGTTATTAATGCATATCATGGCACGATGTAAACAAGACCTACTAGTCAGGATTTTCAATGCATGAAGTTATTGGTAATTAAGAAAACAATTGTTTTAAGAACTTAGTTAAAAGCATATAGATTCGCATTACTCTAGTAACTTGACTACTCTTTATAGTCTGATTTAGTAGAACTAGAATTGAGGGTCTTATTTCCAAACTGCTCCTTGTAGTTTATAGGTTCTTAGACATTGCATCCATATGCTTGGGTATGTTGACTAACCGAATATAAGAGTTGGGTGAGCTTTGGATATCAATACCGATGCACACCACATGCATGAGCATAACATATTACATTTTTCATAACAAGTGCTTTACTTGGTTATTGTATAGATAAAGATTGGATCTACTATCTTTGGTATGAGTTAAGAGAACTGTAATAATGGGTATATTATATTATTTGTTATCTACTCTCACTCGGCTCTAATAGTTGAAAAGATAAAATGTTTTATCCTTAGGTTAACAGGAACATGAACGGCCTAATACCAAAGGGGGGGCATTTTGAGAGCATTAAATAAAGTTAGTGTCTTTTGGAAGGATCTTGCACTAAGTTAAAAGTGTTATTGTTTTGAAGATGAAAAAAAAAAAAGTCCTTGTTTTGTTGTAAATAGCAAAACATACATATAAGTTGTAAACTAAAGTGGAATTGAACTCCGTATTAGTATTTGTTTATCATATAAATAAAGTTATCTTTATTAAGTGAGTAGGTTAAATTTAGTTTTTAACAGGTATTCTTGTATAATGAAGCATCTGATGCTAAGCCGGGATGTGACATCCTTTAGGTGATATAAGAGATTTAGCTAGGGACTATAACCTTCAGGTACGAGTGACATATGTAAGGTAGTTAGGTAACAAAGTATCATAGCTTAGTAAAATGACAATAGTACTCACTAGTAAAACTTTATATGGTGTTTTTCAAAAAAAATTATTCAAAGGGGACATGGAAGATCACCAATAAACTAGGTTCTAGAGGAGTAAAGAGAAGAACCACCACAATAGCCTCAACCCAACCCTGTCCAATCACAACATGTGGTAGAAATGGCATAACAGTTTACAATTACACTAGTAGAAGTTAGTAGAGGTATAGATAAGTTAGCTTTAGTGCAATGGATAATGAAACCATTTGATAAGAAGAATACTCATCCTCTAGTGGTAGAAGAATGGATTGACTGGTTGGAAAAAACATTTGAGGTTCATGAGGTGGAGGAATATAAGAAAGTTGGGATAGTTACTTGATAACTTTCTATTTAAATATATTTTATATAGTGATTTTTGATGAATTTTCCTTGAATTTTGAGTTTATTTTTATGAAATGATACTTAGTTGAGTAAAATCTAGTTTTTTAGGTTTTGGAATAATCTATGAAAGAAAATGAGAAAATAGCAACAAATTTCACTCAATTTAGAGCTAAAATGAGAAAGTTATGAAGTTTTGAAGAAGAACATGACGAAACGATATGGCTATATTGTTTCCAAGATGATTTTGAAGCAGCAGTATAAGGAGGTCAGAAAACAACACAACCAAAAGACGTAATCGTATCCTTGGTTGTGTCATTCCCAAGTGTACAAGAGATTTGCAATAAGATTTGAAAAGATTTGATTTAGTGATCGAAAAACAACATGACCAAGAGACATGGTCATATCCCTGGTCGTGTTACCCACTGTGATTTCTTTATTTTAGCTAAATTATTAAAGCTTTATTAGGGTTTTGTGACAAAACATTAGCATGACTTTTTGAGAGACTTTGAAGACCCAAACACTCAAGAGAGTATGGAACTTCAAGATGTCAAAATTTAAGATTTTTACTTTGATTCACGATCCACTCTTTTACCTTTCTTTTAAATTTCATGCAAGATTATTCTTTTATCCTGCATAAAGAGTAGATCCCTTGTATCTAAGTCTTGTATAACCTAGATCTATGCATGTGACATTGATTTTTTTATTGGATCTAACGAATTCTTTACTTTTTATTGATTCAACTATGTGTGTTTAATGCTTAGATTGTTATTTCTATAAGTAGTAATCTAAAATTTAATATCATACTAGAGAGTCGAGAGATTTCTTATATAATTAG
Source organism: Lumnitzera littorea (assembly GCA_024138015.1). Lineage (NCBI taxonomy): Eukaryota > Viridiplantae > Streptophyta > Magnoliopsida > Myrtales > Combretaceae > Lumnitzera > Lumnitzera littorea. The sequence goes on from JAMXBB010000012.1 coordinate 39,622,932, forward strand.
ATCTAGGCATAGTTGATAAGGATTCTTACAAGATTAGAGATAATTTGCAAAGTCTTTCTAGAATCTTAATTAATGTTGTTAAAGAATTCGTTATGTGCTAATGCGATCTTAGGTCATACTATGGAGAAGAGATTGTAATAGGTGATTTCAAGATTATGGTTAATAAACTTAAGAAAGTTATTAACTTTATTAAAGAATTTTTTCGATAAAGAAAAAAAAATAAAGGTAGAATTAGATTATCTTTTGTAATAGTCTCACGTTTAGATCTACGGCAAGCAAAGATTTAGGTATGTTTTTGAATCTTGAATTAATTTATAAATTAATCTTTTTCTTATTTAGTTTCTTGATTGAATCTTAATTAGTTGCTAACTTATTAGTTGTTGCAATTTAGCTTAGGCTCTTTAAATTTCTCGAATTCCAATTTACCAATTAGATAATAGAAGTCTAACGAGTACTAGTAATCGTAGTCTCTAAGGGATCAACATTCAGACTTATATTCACTTAGTATAATTAATAGGTGTGCTTATCTTGTATCAAGTTTTTGGCATCGTTATCAAGAACTTGTAAATTAAGAGAGCTAGTAGATTTATTAATCTAATCATTGTTTCCTTATCTTTCTTGATTTCTCTTCTTTTTCTTTTATTCTTTTTGTGCAACCTTAAATTAATTTTACATTTTATTTAGTGCAATTTATGATGAGAAGTCATTCACGAGATTTGATTGATAATGATCTCAAGATTAAGAGGGTAGCTTTATAAAATTTGAGGCAACTAACAGTTAAGGAGACAATGGAGGTGATCAATCAAGGATCTCCTATTAGAATTAAAGATAAGATTGAGTTGATAGAGGGTAAAGTAAAGGATTAAGTAGTAAGGCACAAATCTAATCATGAGAGTTTACTTGACAACATTATGCCTAATAACAGGGAACAAAATCGAACTATGTCAAACTATTGCTAGCTACCATTGATTGGCACTCAATCTTATATAAATAAGCTAACTTTTGCAACTAAGAATTTTGAAATCAAGTCGAAATTATTTAGATGGTGCAATAGTTCATATAGTTCAACAACCTGCAATATGAAGACCTTAATATGTATATTTCCAGCTTTTTGGAAATATGTGACACTTTTAGGATTAATGGGGCAACTGATGATGTCGTTCGATTATGTCTCTTCCATTTTCATTACATGGCCGAGCTAAGCAATGGTCAAGTTCCTTACCAAGAAATTCAATCACAACTTGGAATGAACCGATAGAGAAGTTCTTAGAAAAGTATTTTTTGCTCGTTAAAACTGCTAAGCTCAAAGTTGACATCTCTTCTTTTCCCCAGATAGAGGGTGAGACCCTACATGATAAATAGGAGTGCCTTAAGGACCTGCTAAGGTAGTTTCCACACCATGGCCTCTTCCTTTAGATGGAAATCTAAACTTTTTATAATGGTCTTAATCCTTTTATAAGGTAAACGATAAATGTAACAGCCGAAGGTATACCCAATACCAAGATACCCAAGGAAGTTCATGCTTTGATAGAAAGGATGGCCATGAACAACTATTAGTGGGAAAATCCTAAGGGAAAGCAAAAAGTTACAGGTGTGTTTGAGCTCATCGTCATATAGTCTTTAGCCACTTAGGTGAAAATATTGAGTAAGAAGATTGAATTAGTTTCAGTTGGTTCACAACAATCACAGTTTAGCCCCAACAACTTTTGCCAAGAGTGGTTTATGGGTAATGAACAAATAGAGCAAGTTGATTTTTTGGGAAAACCCTTAAGACCCCAATATAATCCCTATAGCAATACCTACAACCATGATGAAGAGATCACCCTAATCTTTCATGGGGAGGTCAAAATCTAAGTCAAGGCCAATAATGATAGGCAAGGAACCAACCCCAGCAAATATCAAACCTCCCTCTACTTGAGTTTCAATAGCCTGTAGCCCTTCAACCAACACTAGAAAATAAGTTGGAAAGTCTCTTGAAAAAATACATTCAATCTAATGAGGCATGCATGTAACAAACAAAGGCCTCTTTGAGGAACTAAGAAGCCTCTATTCATAACCTTGAGAATCAAATTGGACAACTTGAAAGAATGTTGAATGAACGACCATAAAGGTCTTTACTTGGGAACACTAAAACAAGCTCTAAGGAACATGTTAATTTAGTGGCCCTAAGAAGTAGTAAAGAGATGCAAGTTAAAAAAAAAAGAATGGTGAGGAAGTAGCTAAGAAAGAAGTAGAATTCAAAGGCAAGGAAGACATAAAGCCACAAAAATCAAACAAAAGTATAGAGCCATCAAAAGTAAGGGAGTACAAGCCGCCCATCCATTATCCACAACACCTGAAGCAAGATTACACCAATTAAAACAAGCAATTCAGTAAATTCTTTAATCTTTTTAAACAACTGCATGTTAACTTACCACTTGTTGATGTATTATTGTAGATGCCAAAGTACATAAGGTTCTTAAAGGATCTTTTGTCAAACAAAAGGAAGCTGAAGGATCTTTCAACTATTATACTTAACGAGGAATGCTTCGCATTACTCTATAAAAAGTTTCCAAAGAAATTAATAGATCAAGGGAGTTTTACTCTTCCTTGTGTTCTTGGAAATTTGTCAGTACATAAGGCTTTGGTAGATCTAAGAGCTAGTACAAATTTGATGCCACACAAATTATTCAAAAAGCTAAGGTTAGGAGAACCTAAACTAATACGTATGTGTATTCAATTAGCTAATAGGTCTATCACATACCTTAAGTGCATCATAAAGGATGTTTTGATGCAAGTTGGTAAGTTTATTTTTCCTATGGATTTTGTTATCCTCGATGTAGATGAGGATCTTAAGATTCCATTAATTTTAGGTAGACCCTTTTTAGCTATTGCTAAGGCTATGTTTGACGTCAATGAGTGTAAGCTCATCTTAAGGGTTAGAGATGAAAAGATTGTTTTCCAAAATTCATATTCAAATCACAAGACCCTTGACTCAGAGTGATAGGAATTAGAACACTAGAGCTCTAACCCAAGCTTAAGCTCAAGGGCTTAAGAGTATGGCCAAGCATGTTCTTCAATGTTGACCTACCCCTAATGTGTTTGAGCTACTTCAATACAACAGTTTACTGCCTTGTTTAAGCCGAACCTACTGGTACTTATCGATGGTCTTTGATTGTCGACCTGAGACACACTTGGATAGCAGCTTGGCCTACACAAACTATACAATCGACCTGAATATGAACTGCACTAAGCTTGTCTTAGCAAGATTCACCTTAAAAGAACCTCCAATTTTGCTTAGTACCTTTACTTAACAGTCACCAACTTAATTGTATAGTTTGTTTGCTTCTACTAGAAAGCCACCCATCAATAGATAGCCACTTGTCCGAGCAACCATATGATAGAATCCTTCATATGGGACATATGCTTTTCTTGATTTTCTCTTTGTGCCCTTTCCCATTCTTTGTAGATTACTTATTAAAACTTTACCACTTTTTGTCATTTCCATTTATAGTTGTTGCCCTAAATTTTCAGATATAAATACCTACTATACATGTCGCCATAAGAGATCATCAACATACATAAGATATTGAATATATTTCTCCTTTTTGTAAACATTGGTCTTTGTTAACTTATTTACCTTACTATTTTCTTAACCCTTAAGCAAGGCTAGGTAGTGAATAGCCCCATCGAATCAGCTAGTGTATCATATCGAGTTGAGTTGTGAGCCCTCAATAGTTCCTTAGTACATAATATCCTTAGAGCAAATTGAGGTTTGTTTGCTGGTTGCTTTATTTCTCATATATTTCTACCCTTGTTTTCAAGCTTTTTATAAGTTTAGACCTATCCCTTTTAACTAGCCTTGTCAGTCCTTGGCCCGGTTCGTATCATCTTGGTATTAGTGCGAAGGTGTGAAACCCCATGGTTAAGTATCCTACATGGATTATAGGAAGTTATTATACTAGTTTATAAGGAAATGGTTGTGAATACCTTGTTAACATAAGCTTAAAATTTTTGGGCCAAGAGATTAAAATTAGGCCGTTAATCTTTGTTAGCTTGGTTATTTACTACTTTTAGCCTCAAGCATTACAAATAATATCAAAGCCAACCTCTTACCAGTAAGTGGATAATTCGACTTTGGCTTCAATTTATAGAAGAGGTCTAAGGAGGTTGGGGAGTGTCATCATGTTGGTGGCTCCTAGCATACTTCTAAGATAACCTATAGGTAGTGCGTAGCCCAAATCGTATACCAAAAAGAAGGAGACATCTAGGCTTAATTGTAAGGTATTGCGATAGGGATGTCACATGTTTAAGGTGGGAAGGTAGAGGTCGTGAGACCCCACAGTTAAGTGTCTCACATGGATTGTAAAAGGCTGTAGTACTAGTTTATAAGGCAATGGTTGTGAACACCTTATTAACATAAGCTTGAAACTTTTAGGTCAAGTGGTTTAAATTGGCCTATTAGTATTTGTTGACTTGATTATTTACTACTTTTGGCCTAAGGTCTCATAGAAGGGTCGTTTGGGTTATATTTGAGCTTTCTTGTAAAGTAGTGTTTATTAAGATAATATATTGTAATTGCATAAAGATTAGACTGTAAGTGTTCGAGTAAGAAGTAGGAGTAGTTGTTTACTATGGTTGTATGCTCTGTGTTGCCCTATTTTAAACATACGAAAACAGAGCAAGTTTCAGTTGGGTTTGTTGTTCTTTAGAGTAGTTGTTGTGTTTGTAAGATAGTTGAACTTTCGTGTAAAGAAGTGTTTGTGTGTAAGATTGTTTGTCTTGGAGGAACAATATCTATTGTTTCTTAGATTCTGAGTTTGCAATTGAGTTTTATCAAAGAGAATGATGGATCTTAGTGTTAATGCTAGTATTGGAGATGACAATAGTGATGTTATCCACTATGTATGATAACTCTAGAACACCCTTAAAAGTATAGATGAGCGAATTAATGAGTTGGCTAACCTCATAGTCAATCTGACAAGAGCTATTCATGCATTGGCTTGTCAACCTAATGAGGCCATGTAGAATACTCCATAAGCTGCTTGACCTATGAGAAGATAGAACTCATCTTGACAAAATCAAGGTGAAGGAACAAGAGGATGTATTAGGTGAAGGATTGACTTGGGTGATTTAGATGAGGAAGGAGAAGAAGAGTACAATGAAGAAGAGGAGTGAGCTTAAGCCCTTCTATATTATCGCCATTGTCTACTTTCGACACAGTGTATCATCTTAGTATTAGAGTAGAGGTTCGTTTGAGTAAGTTGTGTTTGAGCTTTCTTATGAGTAGTGTTTATTGTGGTAGTGTATTGTAGTTGGGTAAGTTAGTTGTGAATGTTTAAGTAAGTAGAAGGTATAGTAGTTTGCTATGGCTGTATACTTTGTTTTGCCTTATTTCGAACATACAAAAATAGAGCAAGTTTAGTTGGCTTTATTACTCTTTGGAGTAGTTGTTGTATTTGTAGATTAGTTGAACACTCGTGTAGAAGAGTGTATATGTGTATTGTTTAGCTTGGATGAACAATGTCTAATGTTTTTTAGAATTTGAGTTTGTTACTGAGTTTTGTCGAAGAGAATGATGGATCCAAGTGTCAACGCTGGTATTAAGCATATGGCTACTTAGTATTCAAATTAAAGAACTATGATAATAAAGGGAAACACCTTGAAGTAGATAGCACATATAAGGAACTAGAGGAGGAAAATGAAGTAGAGGAAGAGATTGAGGCTATTGATAAATTGGTTTAGGAATATGTGTTTGTTGAGGATCTGGACAAATTAACTTTGATTGTCTGAAGTAGACAATACAACACATTTGTGTTTGGGAAGGATGTGAGGAAAATTACCTTAAACCCCATGACCTTGAATCAAGTAAGTAAATTACAAGCCAAATTGGCTCGATGATCGAAGAAGGCTTGATATTGAGTAGAGTCGAGCTCCGAGTAACCATCAAGTTTGACTTATTGACCTTTCTATTGGTAAGGAGGCTATTTAAGTTGAAAGAACAAGTGAAGCTACTAGAGGAGGTCGAGAAGTTGCTTAATGAATATTCCAACCTATTTCCAAAGTAGTTGCTTAAGGGATTACCCCCATCTCAAAGAATTGAACATTGTGTTGACTTCATACCTGGCACTACATTATCAAACAAACTTGCTTATAAAATAAATCATGAGCAAGCTATAGAGCTTTAGAGACAAGTCAACAAGCTATTAGAGAAGAGATACGTAAGAAAAAGTTTTAGCCCTTGTGTTGTACCTACATTACTTGTACCAAAGAAGCATGGTACTTTGCATATGTGTATAGATAGTAGAGCTATCAACAAGATTATGATTAAGTACAAATATCCCATCTTGGGGCTAGACAAAATGTTAGATGAATTGAGTGGTATGAGAATGTTCAGTAAGATCAATCTAAAGTCAGGATACCACCAAATTCAAATGAGGTAAGGGGACAAATAGAAAACTACTTTTAAGACCCAACATGGCCTATATGAATGCATGGTCATGCCTTTCGGATTATCAAATGCCTCAAGCACTTTTATGAGGTTGTTGAATTATGTTTGGAGAAATCTGATCGGATAGTTTATCGTTGTTGATTTTGATGACATCCTTATCTACAATGTTGGCCCAGTAAGTCATATTAATTATCTCTAAGTTGTTTTTTATGTTCTCCGAGTGGAGAATTATTCAAAAACATAAAGAAATGTTGTTTCTATTAGGAAGAGGTGATCTTCTTAACTTACATAGTTAGTAGAGGAGGATTGCGTGTCGATGAAGGGAAAAATTGAGCCATTGTTGAGTGGTAGACCTCAACTTCATGTGTCGAGGTGAGAAGCTTTCATGGATTAGCATCATTCTACCGACGCTTTATCCAAGGATTTAGTACTATATTAGCTTCGCTGATTGAGTTAATGAAGAAGAATGTAGAGTTTAGGTAAGGAGAAAAAGAAGAGAAGAGTTATGCCAAGGTAAAAACGAGGTTAACCATTGCCCTAGTCTTATCTCTGCCTGACTTTGACAAAGTGTTTGAGCTTGAATGTGACACATCAGGTATTGCTATCGTAGCCATACTGATACAAGAAGGTCAACCTGTTGCTTATCATAATGAAAAGCTTAAGGGAGTATAATTAGACTATTCTATATATGATAAAGAACTTTCAGCATTAATCAAAGCTCTTCGAATATGGTGACATTATCTTTTGCCAAAGGAATTTGTCATCTACACAGATCATGAGTCCTTGAAATTTTTGCAACGCCAATCAAAACTCTCTAAAAATCAAGCTCGATGGATTGAATTTTCGGAAAGATTTAATTTTGTCATCAAATACAAGTAAGGAAAGAATAATTTAATTGTCGATGCTTTGTCAAGAAGGCATGTTCTTCTCACTAAACTACATATTAGATTGTTGGGATTTATAAGCATTAAGGAATAGTATCAACATGATCCTTACTTTGGTCTAATATATATACACTATAGAGAAGGGAGAACAATGGATGAATACTATGTAGAAAATGGTTATTTGTTCTGAGGAGGCAAATTGTGTGTGTTGACTTGTTCAATAAGGGAACTGCTGGTGAGAGAAGCTCATAATGGAGAACTCTCTAGGAACTTTGGAGAATGAAGGAAGTATAAGCTCTTGAATGACAGGTTCTTCTAGCCTAAAACAAAATGTGATGTGCATCATGTGATTAAGGTATGTACCATTGGTAAGAAGGCAAAAAGCTAAGCAAAACAAGAGAAGACAATGCCTCTACCCATTCTAACCAAACCATAGGCTAACTTGAGTATAGATTTTGTCCTTAGATTACCCCAAACTACCCAAAGTAAAACTTTGTAATGGTTTTTGTGGATAGGTTTGGTAAAATGGTACAGTTTATGCCCTATACCTAAACTAACAATGCTTTGGCTATTACTTCTTCGTTTTTGTAGGAAATAGTTTGCTCAAACGAAGTGTTGAAGAGTATAGTGTCAAATGGAGACCTGTTATCCTTAAGCCATTTCTAGAGAACTCTTTATCGTCAGATGGGAACCAAACTACTGTTTAGTACCTTTTTCCATCCCTAAATTGACAGCTAAATAGAGGTTGTCAACTACACCTTGGGATCACTGCTTTGAGCTATAGTGGGAAAGAACTTAGCCAATTGGGATGTCTGCTTGCTTATGGAAGAATTTGCTTACAATAGAATAGTAGATGCCACTACTAGACACGCCTCATTTGAGATCTTCTATGGCTTCAATCTTGAGTTACCACTAAACCATACCCTAATGCTGCTTACTAACTAAGGAGATCTAGAAACAAGAACCAAAGCCTAGTCCATCCAATAAATCTATTAACAAGCATTCGGCACATTAATTGAGTTGCTAAGAAGCTAAAAGAGAAGGCCAAAGGGAGAAAGACCAAGCAATTTTAGCCTACACATCAAGTATGGCTACACTTAAGTAAAGAGAGGTTTCTAAACAAAAGGAAGAACAAGTTTCTACCAGTGCTGAAGGGCTATCCAAGATACTCTAGAAGATAAACAACAATGCATACCAGCTAGAACTACCAAAGGACTTTGAAGTTTCTAACGTGTTTAATGTTGCTAACTTCAGCCCTTACTAACTTAAGGAAGAATTCAATGAGAACAAGCCAAATTTGATCCCAAATCCCAATCAACTTAGTAAGGATGATAAGAATTAGAACATTGAACCTTTGACTTAAGCTTGAGCTTCGGAGTTTGAGAGTATGGCCAAACGCGTTCTTTAATGCCGACTTGCCTTTGATGAGTTTAAGCTACTTCAATACACTAATCTACTGCCTTATTTGAGCTAAACCCACTAATACTTATCAATGGTCTCTGATTGCTAACCTAAGACACACTTAAACAGTAGCTTAGCCCATCCAACCAACTATACAACCAACCTAAATATGAACTACTTTGAGCTTGTTCAAGTTGAACTCACCTCGAAAGAACCCCTAGTTCTACTTGGCACCTTTACTTAGCAGTTACCAAACTAATCATACACTTGTCTACTTTTGCTAGAAAGTCACCATCTACAGACGCCATGTATTCAAGCAACTGTATGACAAAATCCTCCATACAAGATGGATACTTTTCTTGATTTTCTCTTTATGCCCTTTCTTATTCTTTGTAGATTACTTATTAAGACTTTACCCCTTTTAGTCACTTCCACTTATAATTGCCCTAAATTTTCGGGTATAATTACTTATGTACATATAGCCGTGAGAGATCATCAAGATACATCAAATATTGAATATATTTCTCCTTTTTGTAAACATTGCTCTTTGTTAGCTTATTTACCTAACTCTTATCCTAACCCTTAAGTAAGGCTAGGTGGTGAGTACCCTCATCGAATCAACTAGTGCATTATATCGAGTTGAGATGTAAGCCTTCGGTAGTTCCCTTGTGTATAATATGAGCAGATCAAGGTTTGTTTGTTGGTTCCTTTGTTTCTCATACATTTCTACCCTTGTTTTTAAGCTTTCTATAAGCTTTGACCTACTCTTATGATTGGCCTTGTTAGTCTTTAGCCCAATTTGTATCATAGAGGGCACAAGCTATGATGTTAATTCCACTAATGTTTCTAAATGTTTGTAGTAAACACTTGTCAAAGAACCAGTGAACCATTGCTTGGAAAAGGGAGATGGAGAGATGGTGAAAACTCCTAATCAGTTTGAAGTTGTAGCTCATTTAGGAGCTAATGAATTTAGTGTAGTAACGAAGAAGTTTGAACCATTTTGTTGACCAAGGGAAGAAAAGTTAGAAACTCTTAAGGAGAAGCCACTAATGTGGAAACGAAAACAATCAAAAGATTAATTGGAACACACTTTTGTACTAAGGAGCTTAAAGCCACTAATGACTACTCCATTCAAGTGAAAAGTAAACAAAAAGAAGAAATTCAATAGGCATGAGTTTGATGAATGGTGTGACAAGAAGAAAGCCGGTGGAAACCACATACCCGGAAAAGAGAAGTTGCTAGACCAATGGAAAAAGGGTAAAGTTATTCTTATATGGCAAGCATGAAAGCGAGGTAAGGAAAGAGATCCATATCCACTTGAATTAAGGTAAGTCAGTTATGCACTCCGTTGAGCTATTGATGTTAAACATAACACTTTTGAAAGGCAACTCAAGCTGGTAAGTTACTTTATCAATTCTCTTTATTTATTTTAGTACCTTAGCATTTTTTATTACTTGTTTTATTTAAAAAAAAAAAATTGTGTACAAAAAGTTACATAACTAGGAGACATGCCCAAGCCCCCAAGCACATAATCACAGAAAGTTACATAAGTAGAAGACACGGTCGTGTCTCCTAGTCATGTCATACATCCAATATAGAGACATAATCAGTTTTCTCTCCCTCACTTCCTCATTTCAATTGCATGACGAACACACACTACACTCTCCTCTTTCTTTCTCTTCCTACACATATACACTTGAACAATGTACATATATACTTTTACTTAGATTTTCTTACATCAAAAAGGGGCTCTACTCTCATTAAATCACAATCAAACTTCACTTTAAGAAGCAAGGTAAGCAACCTAATCTCCACTTGTTTCAATATTGTGTTGCACGTGTTAATTTGAAAATTCATTTAGCTTCTAGGGTGTTGCCCTAGAAAACCTCATAAGGGACATTGTCCCTTTGACCTTTGCTTACTAACTGACTAATGAGACTGCTATAGTCATAGCGTAACAAAGAAGATTTGGTTATGATGAAGTTCAACTTTCATGAGTGGAAGCATTGAATTGTCTTGATTTACATGCTTTGTTCTTCATTTTAGCACTTAGGGTTTTAGTGTTAATCAATATAAAAGTGCTATTATCATGTAATTGAGGAATTAGGTGTTTAAGCATTCTTGGAATCTCTTTTATATAAATAGTTGTGAGGATTGCATAAAGATTTGCTCAAGAACACAACTACATCATGCATACTTATCAAGTGTTTGATAAAAGTCCTAAATGAGCTACAGTATTTATCTTCCACACTTAGTTATGACTTTTGATATAATTTTTTGTTTTAAGTATGGGCAAACTTTTGGTCAATAAAATATTGACTTGAGACTTCTTTCTCTTTGGATAGTGCCATAGCCCCAAGAGCTAAACATAAAGTGAAGTGGACGGAAGAGATGAAGAGGAAAGCTCAAAAGAAGTTGATGAGGATGATGAAGAGGACGTAAATTTTGAGGAAAATGAAGACAACTTTATGGATGACACATTCGATTAAGAGGATTTGGCTATTTCCTCTTAGTTTTATTCAATTTGGTTATAATTCATGCTATTAGAACTTGGTTTATTTTCGCTTAACAATTTTCTTGCTTTATTTTTGTTTTTAGGACATTTATTTTTTTTCTCTTTTATGTTTATTTTTATTTTGTTTAGTGTCTGGAAGATACTTCTTGCAAGTTTTAGAAATGGAGTTAGGAAGGTCATGTCGGAGATTGCATTTGGAATTGCTACTTCATAACTTTTGACATGTACATTTGAGATTACTCAATTTATAAGGGAGTGTTAGTTTTCCTTTCTTGCTTTTATATCTTTTTAACCATGATTGTTTTGATTGATATATCTTTCATTATTTGACTTATTTTGTACATTGAGGACAATATATGGTTTTAAGTTTGGAGAAGGGGATATAGAAATTATTGCTATATAGGAGATCGATTTTTTTTATATTTAACCCAATCGTTTTGGTTAACTTGAAATAGTTAGAGAAATTGGCAACTTCCAATTGAATTGAATTGATAACTTGATCTTTGATGATTAAGTTACCCTTTACCAGAGTCAATAGGTGAAATTTATGTAAAGTTAACGAGCTATTTAACCTAGGATTTCAGGATTTAGGATTAGAGCAACACCATTAGTTAGGAGTTAGTTATGACTATTTTCTAACTTACTTTGATGTATACTTTCCTCTTATATGACTTTAGAGCCCTATAATTTTTAGTACACAAACATATGAAATTTGTCCTTTGAGAAAGCTTCGAAGACTTAAAATAGTTAGAGGTAGAAAGTAATAACAATTATATGAATAACCAACAACAAAAAGGCAAAATTGGTAAGAATTTTCCTTGGTCTTTTAGAAGAGCGAGGTTGAATTCTACTGCCAATGCTAATGTAAGCTTAAAAAATAAGTTAGTATGGATCAACCTTAGTCCCTTAAAAGAGCAATGTTCTTTTCCGTGACTAATATGAAGGCTAAGTTGGTATGGATCAATCTTGATCTATTAGAAGAGTGGGATCCTTTCTTGTTACCAACACAATCGTCCTTAAATAATATCCTTGAAACCTTCCCAACAAAAGCATAAACTAAGGGGATGATCAAAGGATGAGTAGATGTAGTACGTATTCACTTTGAGTTATGGCACTTAGTGAGATTTAAGAGAGGGTTGTATACATTTTAGCTAAGTAGGTCAAATTTTTTATGACTTTTTCTTGTTTGGCAAGATGTTAAATATGATCTTGAGTATGAGAATCTTTGATTAAATGATCCAAGTAAAATTTAATTTTTGTGGATTAACTTGTGAACTCTGGTACTTCATTTTTCTTAAGCATTGTAAAAGAGATTGAGTATAAGGAGTTTAGGAAGTTGTTAAAGGCTTTTGAATGCATCTATAAGTTAATCTCTTTGGATTATTTTATAGGTTAAGTGCCATTTTTTGCTAATCTCCTTAATAGTGATGGTTTTTAGTAAAGAATTCTTGTCCTAATTCTTTCTCTACTTTACTTACTTAAGGATAATTAAATCCTTAAGTGTGGAGAAGTTTGATAAGTTCCTATTTATATAAAATTTATATAGTAATTTTTGCTGACTTTCCCTTGAATTTTGATTTTATTTTTGGAAAATGATACTTAGTTTTGTAAAATATTGTTTTCTAGATTTCGGAATGATCTACGAAAGAAAATAAGAAAATAGAAACAAATTTCACACAATTTAGAGCTAAAACAAGAAGGTTATGAAGTTTTGAAAATCGACATGACCAAATGACATGACTGTGTCATTTCCAAGATGATTTTGAAGCAGGTCAGAAAATGACACGACCAGAAGACATAACTGTATCCTTAGTCATGTCGTTCCCAACTATACAAGAGATACACAATAAGATTTGATTTAGTAATTAGAAAACGATACGACTAAAGGACATGATTGTGTCCCTAACGTGTCCCTAATCATGTCACCTACTACAATTTCTTTATTTTGGCTAGATTATTTGAAGCTCTATTAGGGTTTTGTGACAAAACATTAGCACAAATTTTTGAGAGACTTTCAAGACCCAAACACTCAAGAGAGTAAGGAACTTCAAGACATCAAGATTCAAGACTTTTACTTTGATTCATGATCCACTCTTCTACGTTTCTTTTAGATTTCATGCAAGATTATTCTTTTATCATGCATAGAGAGTAGATCTGTTGTATCTAAGTCTAGTAGAACCTAGATATATGCATGTGACATTGATTTTTTAATAAAACTAATGGATTCTTTACTTTTTCTTGATTTAACTATGTATGTTTAATGCTTAGATTGTTATTTCCGCAGTTAGTGATCTAAAATCTAGTATCATACAAGAGAATGGAGAGATTTCTTATATGATTAGATCTAAGCATAGTTGATAGAGATTCTAGCAAGATTAGAGATAATTTGTAAAATTTTTTTAGAATCTTAATTAATGTTGTTAGAGAATTTGTTAGGTGCTAATATGATCTTAGGTTATGCTATTGAAAAGAGATTTCAATAGGTAATTTTAAGATTACGGTTAATAGACTCAAGAAAATTATTAACTTTAAAAGTAAATTCTTCCAGTCAAGAAAAAAAATAAAGATAGAATTGGATTATCTTTTGTAAAAGTCGTATGTTTAGGTCTAGGGAAAGCAAAGATTTAGGTACGTTTCTGAATCTTGAATTAATTTATAAATTGATCATTTTCTTGTTTAGTTTCTTAATTGAATCTTAATTAGCTACTAATTTATTAGTTATTGCAATTTAGTTTAGTCTCTTTAAATTTCTTGAACTCTAATTCGTCAGTTTGTTAATAGAGGTCTAGTGAGTATTAGTAATCATAGCTTCAAGGGATCGACATTTAGACTAATATTTGCTTACTATAATTGATAGGTATGCTTGCCTCATATCACTGCTAATCTGCTAGATTAAGGTACAAATAACTAGTGAAAAGGAAAGAGGCAGAATTTACCAAAGTCTATTTGTTGGGTTACATTTAGAGATGCTTTTCTGGAACATTATTTTCCTAACTATGTAAGGGAGTAAATGTGTGACGAGTATTATAAGCTAAGGCAATAGGGTAGGACAATTAAAGAATATGAAAAGGAATTCAATAGGTTACTAAAATTTTCTTCAGTAACTGTGTAGAATAATGAGGTTGCTAAGCGATTTAAAGCCGAACTTGATCTTTATTACCATGTAGAGTTAAAGAGGACTAAGTTGGTGAGATGTGCTGATATAGTAAATGAAACTCATCTGATTGAGCAAGCTTGTGATCTTTGATGGACTATGGATGAGATTGAGACTAAGAAAAGGAAGTTAAATGTTGGTTCTAGTAGCAATAGTAATTTAGCTAAGGGAAAGAAGCTTATTTGATCGGTAGGAAAGAATAGAAGGCCTCATTCGAAGATATAACCTTGTTGGAAGTGTAACGGTAAGCATTGAGCTTGCGAATGCCCAGAATTATGAGGGAAGTGTTACAGGTGCATGGAGGTTAGGCATTTGGATAAGCAATGTGAGAACCTTGATCCTATGGGTATATATTGCTATCGATGCCATCAGCAAGGGCATATTGCTTGACAATGTGAAGGATGATAGTAGGAAGGACCAATCTAGTAGCAAAACCAAGCTAATAGACTAAGACTTAGAAATAAAAATAACTAACCTAGAGGGGAAGGACCTAAGCTTAAGATGTAGGGTAGAGTATATGCTGTTTAGCGAGATGAAGCTAAAGATGACCAAATTATGGTAGGTATGATCTCTAAACTTGATAACTTAGAATGTTTGTGTAATCGATAATTGATAGTTGATAAATAAGAAGTACCTAGAAATAGTAATATAATTATAATATATTGTGTTAGGATTGGTACTAGTAGGAGATAGTTATGCTTACACCTTATTCAATATTAGAGCAACTCTCTCGTATGCTTTAAAGGAGTACGCTGATAGGAATAAGCTTCCTATAAAGATTTTTGTGTATGAATTAATAGTTACAACTCTGCTTGAAGGAGAACAAGTGGTATAACATAAGTTAAAGGATGGGAATGTGATCTTAAATACTCATGAGATGCCCTTAGAGTTAGTTATTTTATACGAATGTGTTGGTTTCATGTAAGATACCAAGAGGGAGGTGAATTAATATCTTTAAAATTTATGAAATTTTTTTTTATGTAAGTTGAAAATTACCTTCTTAATAATTTAATTTGGTGAATAATAGTACTTTAATAATTTAGCACATGATTAATAACACAAATAAACAACTTCAAGTAAGAGAGATAAGAGAATATTAGGCTCAAGATTTATAAAGTTCAGCCTTTTGCCTACTGCTCTCTTCTAACTCCATTGCTAGGAACTTACTCTACTTTATTAGTGCTGTTGCACTTGATCCACTAAATCAAAACAAATTACAAGAAGTTTACATGAATTTTCCATTGTTGGCTTTCACAACATTCTGTTTTACCTATATAACCTCTCTACAATTTAAAATAATTATCGATCTACAAAGCATAGTTAAACTTCTCTCAAACAACAAATAATGTTTATAAAATAGAAGTAAGAACAACAATATAAGTCTCAAATAATTTAGCATGAAAATAGAAATGAAGAATGATGAATAATTGGTTCAACTCTCTAAAGAAGTATTTAAGAAGTTTTTTGTCCTCCTTCAGCTGGTAAAAAATGAATACGATCAGAGTATAAAGTATATGTTTCTCTTTCTCAAAATCGTACTGAACACTTTGAATCCTTTGTCCTTTTATATTGGAGTCTTCCAATGGCTAAATTTGTTAAGGATTATCTTCAATTTAATTTTGTCCAATTCCAATGTTTAAAAGATAATCCATAGATATTTTAGAGAAAATTTTAGAGTTTGAATTTTAATCCAATCTTATGATCTTATCTCGGTTAGATCCCTTTTATTGGACATACTTTGATCAATAATGCCAGATAATCTTGAATTTTGAAATTAAAATCCCATAAAATTCAAAATTAGCCTTATCCTTATCCAATCTTAGATATTTTCTTCTGGTTTATATCCAAAAATTAATTCGCTTAGAAATAGTACCTTTGGATCATAATTCCAACTTAATTGAATAGAGATTAAGTATATTTTCCTAATACACCTAAAATAGTAGAGCTAGCTCTTGTTCTCTTTGAATTTGATGTTATATTATTTTTCAACATTACTTTTCCAAATCGACTATTTGAATAACCTTCTGAAGAGTCTCAGTTTACTTAGCTTCAAAGTCTCTGAACAATTTTTTGAAACACTTATACTGACTCTTCTTATAAAAGCTTTTAAAACATTCACTGAAGACTTTTAAACTTGTCTCTTTTTCAATCAATTAAGACCTTTTGAATAAGTTTTTGAATGTAACTTAATTTTGCAATTTTAAACTTTCTAAAGAATTTTCTGAATACCTGCATACTTGTCAATTCATTAGCATTCGTTTCCTTTTATTATCTTTAAAATTCATGAGAAATATCTAACATTCTCCCTCTTTTTTATGATAGCAAAACATTTATAAATCTAAAAACAATTCAAAATTCAATAAACAACAAAGAGGAAACATTATTAAAAAAAAAATGATGATTACTTTGTTGTACTGTCATGCTTATTATGTTTATGTGCAGTCCCTAAATGTTTTTGGCTTGTCATGCTTATTATGTCTATGTGCAATGCCTAAATGTTTTTGGCCTTTCTCTCACTTTTTGTTATCATTAGAGGTTATTTATTAACTCACCCTTAATATTCATAATTATACAACATATGTAAAACTAAAAAGGACTTTCAATGATGAAATGCAAGGTCCATAGGTAGACTTGACATTAGAATAGAAAACAAAGACTAAAGCATAACTAGAGTTAGAATAACACACAAAAGAAACTAACAAAAAAAAGAACTAGACAATAAAACAGGAAAATTATTTATGAGTTCTCTTAGTTTTCTTCCCAGTACAAAGCTTCATTCTACTAGAATATGCTGTAACTACCTTGCTAAGAGAAGGTAACTTTAGATGGTTTCTATGCATTAGAAGTTAGTTCTTTTTCTTTCACAAGAGTTGGAGTGGATTGAGCTTGACTAAATGCACTACCATCCTTGTTGGATCCAATCAAAAGAGTTTATGTGTTTCTTTTAAGAGTGATCTGTTCTTCAGGGTTAAGAACAGGTGTTGTAGTTGGAGGTACTAGTTTTGTAATAGGAGGATCCTTAGGTTTCGGAGGGTGAAGAAAGAGAATTGGAGTTTTCTAAGTTCTTGAGTAGGTTGATCAGCTTGTAGTGGAGTAGACATAAGAGAATGAGGTTCAGTTATTAGGATTTAAGGATTTGGTTCTGGAGCAAGTGGTGCAGATATTGGAATGGTAGGTTGAGTTTGAGTAGAAAGTTTAGATGGTAGATTAACATGATGAACTTCTTCATTAGCTTTAGATTCAGTTATTGTTTCATTGACCCAAACTTTGAATAAGTCCTTCATACTTGTGAGTTGATCCTTCACAAGCTTCCCCAGAACTTTATTGATTCCCTTAGAGATTTTCTCAACAAATACATAACTTTTGCCTTGTTTAGAGGGAGGAAGTTGCAATTTTGTACTCTCTAAATCACTATCTGAAAGTGATCTAATTGCTTCTCTAAATTTAATCTCACTAGTTCTTTTTACCATTTTCCCTTTATTCTTTTGTCCTTCTACAACAAGTTCCTTTCCTCTTTTCCTTTTGTTTTCACTATCCTTCTTTTTAATAATGATTGCCCTCTTCTTAATATTGGAAGGGTGAACATAAATTCCTCCATTGTGAGAATGCTAAAGTTTGTTAGTCACATAAATGCCCATTTGCTTCAAAATTTTCTATCTTAGCCTAGTAGGATAGTAAGGACAGGTTGCATCTCTTGGAATTTTCAACTTTTTAAACTTAAATAGGGCCATCAACAAACTTACATATAGTGTTACATCTAAATGTTGCTAAATGTGCCTCATCAGTAAATTTACTACATCCACTTTCCTTTTGCCCGGCATAGCTAACACAACCAATACATTTTCCTTAGTCATAAAAGTTGCACTACCCCTCCTAAATAGCATAAAAGTGTTAACAAACTTATGCAGAATCCTAACCAATAATTCAAACTCAGTACTAAAAATATCTTTGCCAACACCTTACTTAATCCCATTATTCAACTCTTTAAACACATTTTCTTTAGTTAATTGTACCAAACTTTCATCTTCTTAGATTTCTTTAATACCGAAACATTTCAATATATCCTTTTTTCGAAATATCAATCTTTTGATTCAACATTACAAATTTCCATACCTCTTGATGCTTACTATCTAGTTTTCTATAAAATTCATCTATTAGTTCTCCATACACAATACCTCATGTTTGCTAAATTACTTAACCCTAGCACATCCATATACACCTTCCAATAAAAACCATTTTTCTCAAAGAATTCTAAATTCAAATAGAAAGACTCTTTGATAGATATACTCTTAACTTTCACGGTGTATCTCTTCTTTGGTTTGTCCTTTTGTCTAGAGGGTGGTTTCTTTGTGAACACTACTTTTTGAGGTTTTTGTACAGATTGAGGAGTAGATCTTGAAGTTTTTTTTCATAGATTGTAAAGCTTCGCTCTTGCAAATAGTCCTCTTGGTTTTAGGTTCAAGAGGTTGTTTAAGAAGATCCTTCACAGTTTTAGATTTTTCTTCAAATGGTTTTTCTGAAGAACCAGAGTCTTCGGATTTAGCAACTTCTTTAGATGAAGAAGATGAACTGGACCTTTACACATCTTAAGAAGTCTTCTAAGTGACTTCTTAGACTAGTTCATTCGAGGGTTGATACAAGCATGACCATGGATGAACACATAACATCCGATATCACACAAACCAAAAGGTGATAGGTCTGAATCTTAAGACGGTCCGAAGGATAAATGATAGTTGAAGGTTAAGCAAGGGTCTCCATACACTAATAATGGATATGATACACTAATACCTCATATGAGCTCAAGTCATACTTGATATGATGTACAAGTATGGCCAGAGGTCATTCGCAACTAGTCCACATTCAATAAGCTAGATAAGAGTAGTCGAGAGTCAGTAAAGATACTTAGCTCATGCAAGAAGAAATATGTCTGAATATCAATTGTATTTACCTTTACTGCTATGACCATTTATAAGTATTTATATGACTCAATTAAGGTAAGTCCTAGGTTGGTGTAAATTACAAAAGAATCCCATTGGAAAAGGAAAAGGAACAATTTACAAGGGTAGAGCTATAATCAGACAAAAAGAGGGATATTCAGTCATAAAGGATAGTACGAATGTCAAACAAATAAGGTACGTGTCGGTTATCCTCTTTGTGGTCCCAATGATGCTGTTTGCTGAGCAAAGTAGGTTCTGGGTAGATTAAGTTAGGCTCGGTAGCTCAGATGATTCAAATTGAGGAAGAGTTGACCTATAAGATAGTCCATCATCAGGTTGGCCTCGAATGATCAGCCTAAGTTGGTGTTAGCTTAGCTTCGACAATGATTCGGGTTGGCAGTATGTAGGTTCTATAATTAGCCTTGGACAAATGTATTGAGAAGGGGTCAGCTTAGCAATAGGTTAATCATCATGACAGTCTCTTGGATGAAGTGGAGAGTAAAGTAACTTGGTAGGCTTAACTGGAGAATGCATTGCTCTTTTGAGTTTAATATACCTTGGATAGCTCGGCATACCGTATGAGTGAGTCTTCCATCTTAAGAGTGCATAATTGGTTCGCAATCCTTATCATCCCTTCCAGGTTGTTTGAGATTTGGGATCAAATTTAGCTTAGCTCTATGTTGCTCGTCTTTAGGAGTATATGGATTGAGGTTAGCAATGTTAAAGGAGTCGGAGAATCTCTACTCTTTAGGTAGTTTAATCTAGTAGCCATTAGGATTGATTTTCTCAAGCACTTTATATGGTTTGTTGGCCTTAGGAGATAACTTGCTCTTCCCTAAGTTGGGGAATGGTTCCTTACTGAGGTGGATCTAGACTGAATCACCTGGCTAAAATTCTCTGTTCTTTCGTCCTCAACCTTATCTCTCTAGCTTGGTAGCAACTCGACTCAAATTTTCTATAACCTTCTGGTACATTGCTCTGACGGCATCGACTCTTTCTATAGTTGGTTGACCATCATTTGGGCTCGGAAGGAGTGTCTAGTATAACGGGAGTTTAGGGTTATACCTATAGACAACCTCAAATGGTGACATGCTCGTGACACTATGTATGGTCCTGTTGTAGGTCATCTCAATTATAGGTAGTCATAGGTCCCAATTAGCTATGTTTCAACTAACAGTAACTCATAGTAAAGTTCCTACTATCCTATTGACAACCTTAGTCTATCCATCTATTTGTAGG
Source organism: Lumnitzera littorea (assembly GCA_024138015.1). Taxonomy (NCBI): domain Eukaryota; kingdom Viridiplantae; phylum Streptophyta; class Magnoliopsida; order Myrtales; family Combretaceae; genus Lumnitzera; species Lumnitzera littorea. Next base: position 39,643,492 of record JAMXBB010000012.1, read on the forward strand.
TGACAGGACATGCTATACAATAGCTTGGTTCTCATTTGTCTCCATAACATTCTCCCAAAGTAGCTCATGAACTTTGGGTCTCTGTCCGAAACAATGGTCCTAAGTACTCCATGAAGTTTGATGACCTCTTGCAAAAAAAGAAAAGATATAGCTGAAGCCTCATTAGTCTTAGAACAAGGCACAAAGTGTACCATCTTACTGAAATGGTCTATGACTACCATATGGAGTCCTTCCCTTAGGAAGTCTTTGACAAACCTAACATAAAGTCCATACTCAGCTCAAACCATGATTTGGTCAAGATTGACAATGGTAAATATTGCCCTTGCTCAGCTTGGCTCTTTGCCTTTTTGCATTTAGCACACTTTTCCAATACAGCTTAGATATCTCTCATCATCCTTGGCTAAAAGAATATTGAGGATAGTACCTCATGAGTTTGGTTCTTACCAAATTATCCAAACAATCCTCCTCCATATGCTTCATACACTAAAAACTCTCTCATGGAACAAGTTGGGATGCATAATCTCCTTTTCCTAAATAAGTACCCATCCTCCTTATGATAGTCATCTAGTGCTTGACCCTCTTTTCATCGAGCATAGATTGGATCAAAATGTATGTCCTCTGCATATAAATCCTTTATCATTGAAAATCCCAATAGTTGAGTTTGCAATTCGGTTAGAAGGGAATGTTGTCTTAATAGGGTATTAACCACTACATTGTTCTTTCCATTCTTATACTTCACAACATATGAAAATCCCTCTATGAACTTGACTCATTTGGCTTGTCTTAATAATAACTTGGGCTGGTTCTTTAGATATCTCAAGGATTCATGGTTAGTGTAGATCACAAACTCTTTAAGTAGCAAGTAGTATCACCATATAGTCAATGCTCGGATTAAGGAGTAAAACTCCTTATCATAAATAGAATAGTTGAGTATAGCTCCTCTAAGCTTTTTCATTGAAGTAGGCAATAGATCGGCCTTCCTGCATCAGCATGGCACCTATGCCTAATCTGGACGCATCATACTCCACTTCAAATACCTTATCAAAGCTCGATAGAGCTAAGACAAGGGTTGTAGTCAGCTTCTCCTTTACTTCTTCGAAACTCTTTTGCTCCTTCTCTCCTTACTTAAAGTCCACATTCTTTTTTGATAGCTTGGTGAGTGGAGCCTCAATTGTACTGAAATTCCTTATAAATCTACAATAAAATGATGCTAGGCCATGTAAGCTTTGCATATTGGTTGAACAAGTAGGCATAGGCTATTTAATAATTGCTCTTATCTTCTCATCATCAACCTAGATGCCACGACTACTCATAACAAACCTTAAGAAGATCAATTAAGGTTAATCGAAGTCACATTTCTTTATATTAGCATAAAGCTTTTTAGTTCGCAGTCTTAAGTTGGAGATGTTTATGGTGAGTCTCTAGATCAGGACTATAAACTAGGATGTTATCAAAATATACCACTACAAATCTCCCTATTAGTTCTCAGAGCACATGATTCATTAATCGCATGAATGTGCTCAGTATATTTGACCGTTCAAAGAGCATCATAAGCCATTCATACAATCCATGATGGGTCTTAAATGTAGTCTTCCACTCATCTCCTTCCTGTATTCAGATCTGATGGTATCCAAATTTGAGATCAATCTTAGAGAATACTCGTGGCCCATTCAACTCATCTAGCATATCATTAAGCCTTGGTAGTTCTCTTGCATGTCAATTGCATCTCCTTCCCATACATGATGGTGATTGGATTGATTACTTGGTTATCTATACACATCCTCCATGTCTTATCTTTCTTCAGTACTAACGGGGTTGGTACAACACATGGGCTCAAGGACTCTTGTATATATTCTTTAACAGTTCATCCACTTACCTCTACGGTTTGGCAAACTGTTCAGGGTTTAGTTATAGGTAGGCTTATTCAATAGTGCAACTCCTGATTGCAAGTCAATTGCATGCTCAATACTTCGAAGGGGAAGCAGACCTATAGGTAGTTCTCTTAAGAGTAGGTCGGTAAACTCATCTAATAAGGTTTTCACCTTAGTAGGTAGTAACTCCTCCTCAAATCTCCTCATCTCAAGTAACCTTCTGACTAATAGATAAGTTGGCTCTTCAAGCTGTATCTTTCTCTTTAGCTCTACTTAGGTCATCACAAATGCCTCTTTCTTCAGAACTCGGCTCAATTGTGTCTACATGCTTTTAACTTGTTCAATAATCATAAGGCTTAACTTCACCTTTCTGCCTTCATGCTCTAAGGAACATGTGTTCTTTCTTCCATCGTATATCACGCTTCGATTAAACATCCATGGTTGTCTAACCAGAATATGGGATACACCCATGGGCAACACATCATAGACCACTTCATCTCGATAGTTCCCAACACTAATCGTCATTGACATTCGTTTGTTTATTTATAGGGCTCCTTTGTTATTGACCTAGTACAGCTTATAGGGCTTGAGGTAGGGTTTGGTTTGCAACTTTAATTGCTGGACCATGAAAGTAAATGCTGCATTGGTGTAGCTACCACTATCGATAATCATTACACACAATGGCCCATTCACCTTATATCCAATGTGGAATAGATTCTCTTGCTATTCATCTTTGGGCACATGACTCACACTCATTATTCTTCTCAACACCAGGGTGGTAGGCATAAAGTTACTTTCCTTACTATAGATGATTTCCTCCTCCTCTAATTGTTCTTTCTGTTCAGTCTCTTTTGGCTCTTCCACTTCTTCCTTAGTACTGTTAACCTCAATAGTTGGCGCTATACCTTGGATTACCGTAGTTCTTTTGTTTTGGCATTAGGTAGCCATGTATCTAAATCTTTGACATTTGAAACATTTGATCTTACTTGTCTTTCTTCCTAAGCTTTAGCCTTTCTCAAACTTCCTTAAGATCTTCTTCTGAAATCGAGTAACTTGAGTAGGTTGGGTCTCAGCAACTTTACTTAGTTTCGATCATACAAGTTTGCTTGGAACAAGTCGACTAGGGGTAAGTTGACTAATAGGAGCTCAGAATCTCCTTGATTGGCGCCTTTCGATTATCTAAGCAAATTGGATAGCTTCATCAAGTGACCCAATGTCCATAGTCTCCAAAATATCTCCAATCTCGTACTTCAACCCACTAATGAACTAAGAAACAGTTCGATCTTCCAATTCAACAACTTCACTTCGAATCGTCAACATCTAAAATTCCTTCACATAGCAATCAACACTAGATTAACCTTATCTCAACTCCTATAATTTCTTAAACGCATCCTAAAAATAGTAACCTAGAACAAATCTTCTCCTCTAACTCTTTTCATTTCATCCCAACTCTTAACTTCACGTTCTCCTTCTCTTCTACATGTAGCTTGCATATTCTTCTACCACAAGGTAGCATAGTTAATAAACTCTAGCACAACAAGTCTAACCTTAGCATTCTTGAGCACCTTATGGCATTCAAACTATTTCTCGATTTTATTTACCCAATCTAAGTAGTCCCTTGCATCACCACGTCTAGAAAAACTTAGGATACAAATCCTTAACCCCTCTACTCTCGAAGCTCGGATATTCCTCTCTTTTGGCTTGTATTCCTCCACTTCATCACCTTCTTTCTTATCTACTTCTTAAATTTCATCGAATGCTAGCCTATGCTTAGCAACTCTATCTACTCCTCTAATGTAGGGTGGTAGAACTGGAGCATTAGCTTGGCCATACTATCCATTGCCTCTCTTAGGCTATTCATTATCTCGTCCTTTATATGGACCTTCTCTGGCTTGTTGTCTATCTTCATTTATGACAATCACCAAACTAGCCACTAGGTTGGTGAGTCTATCCAGTCGATCACTTACTAATTAGGGTGTAGAACTCCCTTGTTGACCTTAGCCATTTTAAGTAGTACTCTCTTGGTTACTTAGAATTCCTTGAACACTAGACTTAAACATTACCATCTTCTATAAGAGATTAATACATGAGACACTATTCAAAACTTCCTTCTATGAATTAGGAATAAAACAATGCCAAATACACAAACAACTAATACAACCAATACAATAAACCAAGTGAACACATATACACTGTTTTACAAGTAAGAAATAAAGGAAAATAGAGTACAAAATCTCTTTACTCTAAATACTCTTTGAATACTCACAACAACAATAAACCGACTCTAAAACACTAATAGTAATAGTAAACTATTCAAAGTACAAGTAACAAGGACTTGCTAGAACGTAACCAAGCTCTTATACCAAGATAATATAGGCACGACCGTGTATAAACATACGACATCTGGTATTACACAAGCCCAAGGGGGATAGGTATAAACCTCGAGATGTTCTATAGGATAAATGATAATCGAAGGTTAAACAAGGGTTCCCATACACCGACAATGGATATGATGCACCAACTCCTTACACAAGCTTATGTCGTACTTGATATGATATACAAGTATGGCCAAAGGTCACTTGCTACTAATTACGCTCAATTGGCTAAATAAGAGTAGTCAAGAGTAAGAAAAGACACTTAGTTCATGCAAGAAGGAATATGTCTAAATATTAATCATATTCACTTATGTGGCTATCACCGATTACAAGTATTTATATGATTCAATTAGGGTAAGTCCAAGGTTAGCGTAAATTACAAAAGAGTCCTATTAGAAAAGGAAAAGGAATAATTTACAAGGGTAGAGTTGCATTTAGCCAAAAAAGGGATATTTGGTTACAAAAGATAGTATAGATGTTAAACAAATAAGGCGCATGTTAGCTATCCTCTTTATGGTCCTAATGATACTGTTTGCCAAACATTCTAGGTTTCAGGTAGATTAAGTCGAGCTTAACAGCTTAAATGATTTAGATTGAGGAAGAATTAACCTTGGGGATGGTCTATCGCTAGGTCAGTCTCAGATGATTAGCTTGAGCTAGTGTTAACTCAGCTTCAGTAATGATTTGGGTTTGCAATAGGTCGATTACCTCAGGAATAGGTAACCAATAGATTCATTAAGGAGGGGTTGGCTTGGCAATAGGTCAATTACCTCGGCAGTCTCTTGGATGAAGTGGAGAGTAAAGTAACTTAAGAGGTTAGACTAGAGAATGCATTGCTCTTTTGAGTTTAACTTACCTCGAACAACTCGGTGCACCATATGAGTGAGTCCTTGAGCTCGAGAGCATATGATTAGTTTACGATCCCTACTAAAGGTTCATCGTAAAGTTCTAAGGTTTAGGTTTTCTTAGAAGATTCTTGATGAGGTTTAGTAAGTGGATTAGGTTGTGGTTTCGAAGGGTTGGTGATGTTGGTGTCTTCCTCAGTGAGATCAATAGGGTTATCTAAATTGTTAGGAGTTTCGGTTTTAGTGCTTTTCGTAGCAATGCAGGATAATTTTCTTGCAGACATGATTTCTTAAGAGAGAATGAATGTGAGGAGATGAAGAGTTTGAAGAAATGAAAAGAAGAAGAGAAAAGAAAAGCATTATAGCTCGAAAGAAATTAACTAAAGAATCTTGTGGTCCTTATCCTGCATGGGTGAAGGCTGATTTTTTGGACCCACTTCCAAGAAACTTTAGGACTCACTAAAAATTTTTAAGACCTACTATGCACTTTTCTCATGCAACACATACAATTAGGAAAAAATAAGCACCCTTTAGATAAGAATCAACCCTTCGGACTAACCATGCATGGTCAAGCTAAAGGAATCCAAGGACTTACTAGGAGAATAATAGCTCACAGCTTTATCTAGGACAAGAATTCTTATTTTAACTTCCATGATTCATTTTACTGTCGACTTGAGTACCAAGCTCTCTTGTGTACCAACATTGTCTCTAGAGCTGTTGAGTAAACATGCCAACCCTTTGAGTAGAAATGCTTACTTTCTAAGCAGCTATACCATAATCTTGACAATATTAAAGCATATCAACCTCAACAACTATCTGAAATCGAGCTCTCAAACCGAATAGGATTCTACCCTAGTCTGAGGTGAATATTCATTAGTGACTAATTGGTTGAGGACCAACCTGACCCAAATCAGGTTAACTTTGACCGCATACCCTCTTTTTCTACATTTTTTTGGAATTTTACTATATTTCAAAGCAATCAACCACCATGCAACACGTGTCTTCTAGCATAACATTCTAGAATGATTCTTTACTCTTCTATACTAAATATTCTTTGTCTTTTCTACTCTTTTTAGTATATTTCATGTATCCTAATCATAAATTACCCTTTTTTGTCTTTTCATATGTGCTTGTAACCTAATGAGGCTAGTATATAAACCCCATTCATTTTGTACGTATACATCGATCATTTCATTATCAGATTATTACAAGTTTCCCTTTGAGCAATCTTAGTGTTCTCATTGTTCTTTTACTCTTATTTATTTCTTTTAACAAGGAGTAGTGGCGAGTGATTTGAAAAAGACATTAGGGATAAGTCCCTTGATTTGAAAAGAGTTAATGGATATAAGAAAAAACTTCATAAGTGAGAACGACCTAGATTGTTGCGCTTGACTCAAAAGGTATGACCACATTGGTAAAAAAGTAAGTCACATAAATTGAAAGCTTAGCCACTTGGGCTAACATGGACTTGGAATAAAGATTTGTAACAAGCCTTTACTCTTTCTCTCTCTCTCTCTCTCTCTCGCTCGCTCGCTCTTTTTTAGGTTGAAAATTTGTTAGCAGGTAAAAACCCTCCCTTGATAATCATATGGGGTCTCTTATATTTTTCTTGACTTTTATGCTAAGTTGCGTGGTGAGGCCTTATGATTTTAAACATGATTAGTCTAATAAAAAAGGACTTCCTTACTAACTCTCGATCTAGATTTCCCTCTTGACTATTATAGTCCCAAAATTATAGTCTATTTTGCAAGTGGTACACCTTAATCAATCCATTAGGTCTTTTTTGGTCCAACATTATGAATTTAGGCTTTTGGTCCAAGGGTTTCAAAGAGGATTAATGAGAAGGCCTAATTTAAAAGATATACTTTTGTCTAACCCAAGTGTACAAGTCAAGAAACTTTTAGGAAAAGTAAGAAGTATGCTTGCCCTAATTTCAAAACCAATTTTTATTAAAGATAAATTAACCTTTAAGATCATAAGAGCTTTATTAAGGAAGGGTAATATTGTGGCTAGGAGGTCTGTTTGTAATTAAGGATGTGCAAAGAGGCTTTGTGTCTTGTGATTTGGGATGAATATGTAAGGCTTGTGGACATAAGGGCTTTACGTTTCTTGGGAATGTTTAGGCTTTAATTATGGACCTCAAATTTTCTAAGCTTTCTTCAAAAACCCTAAATCCATAGATTCTTAGCATATGGGCTTAGGCGAAAGATGTGTAGGCTTAAGGTGTTTGAAAAGGGAATTGACGCTTCTTCATTTCAAATAAAAATAACTTATCAAAAATAAAAATTGTTTTTGAATTAACATTACTTAAGCAAGCATAAACCAATTTTATCCTTCCCTCTTAATTAGTGACCTTAACCTTCGAATTGCCCCATTGTGGGGTTGTTCTTTATAGGGTTTAAATTTGAAAATTTTTCAAATTGGTCCAACGAGGTTAACAATGGATAGCTGTATTTAAGATTTGAAAATGAATGCTTAGCTTTATTTTAGTTCACGTATCAAATTCAAAATAAACCCTCTTTAAGGAATGAGTCTAAAATGTCCTTACCATTATGTCACTCAACTCTCAAAGGGTTTAAGGTTAGTGTATATGTTATAGTTTGCCTCTTTTCATCCTAAAACTTTTTCAAGTGAGTTACTGATTCCTTAGGGAAGAATTTATTTGCCTTAATGTTAATCAAACTACAATCACTCAATTCAAAAGGCAGACAAAGATAATTTTATTCTAGATGTTATAAAGCCGTATACGAATTTGTTACATATTTGATTGAAAAGAACTTGATTCTTCTTTGCCCTTGCCTTAACTTGCTCCATTTAAGCATCTAAGTACTTAAGACAACCTGTGAGCTTGTTAGAAGGTATTAGTATACTCAAAAGAATTAGAGCTTTAGGTAATATAGTTGAACTACCCTTATGACTTGAAGAAGGACCAACTTATTGAAGCTCTAGTTGAATGACCTTAACATCAAACAGGTTTTGAATCTTATTCTTCAATCTTCAGTATTTTTCAATGGAGTTAGCCTTCTAACCCATATGATAGTCTCATCGTGCTTCTGGGTCAAAGCTGTATGGTTTGTAATTCAGATTAGGGGCTTCACAAGCTATGATCTATGCTTTCTTTAGATGATGAAAGATTTGGGTCATTGACATCTTAAGTTGAGTGAATTGTCTCCTCTGAGCCCTTTAGGCTTACTTTTTCCAACTTATCCTTAGCTCTTTTCTCTTTATGCCAGTTTCATTATTTAAGCTTACCAATATTTTATTAGCATTAGATGTTGGGTGCTGAAATCTTCTAAGTATTGGCTTATTGCCATTTCCAAATTTGTGATGCTCTTCTATGGTGTTGCTACTTTTTCTTCTAAGTTGGAAAGTGTTTATTCCAAACTAGAATCTTGAGACACTTAGAGAATGGCAATTATGGGAAACAAGACCTACCATTGGTGGGCCATTTGATGTACCATCTTTTCTAAGGAAGCAATTTTGTCATCAACCATGTGAACCTGATTCATAGAATTCTTTACTAGTTAATAACTTTTCTTTTCTTTATTATTATTTTTTTTTTGTGTGAGAGAGAAAGATAAAGTTTTATTTTACAAACATTGAGAAAATAAACAAGTTAATGGATTTATTTACATTTACCTGAAGGGGAGAAGAGATTAGTTAGATGAGTTCTATCAAAGCATTTATTTACAAAGAAGGAGATACTAGAGAATGAAGAATGTTAAACTAAGAGAGAACCTTTTATTATTTTGAAGAATCAGAGTATAGAAAATAAAGGAAGAAGGCATAAAACTTATTTTTGAAACTTAAGATTTATTCTAAGCTCTCGAGATATGAATTGGGAAAACCTTAAACTAAGTCTTATAGATGAGCCTTAAGGTTTTCCAGCAATTCATAAGTTTCCGTAATGACTTATGCTAAAAGGGCTCTTAAGGTTCAGTTGTGAGCTTCAGAGCATTCGAGTTTCTCCTTTAGATAGGTGATTTCATCCTTTACTAGTTGTTTACGAATTCTAAGGAGATCTGGTAGCCTATCATTTCCCTAATTATTTACTTAGTTATCTACCATTATAGGTCTACACATTTTATGGACAAGAATTAGTTTTCAATACAATAAAAAAAAAGTACGTGGAAATATACAAATGTTAGGATCATTTGGGTTAATACATTATTCCTTAAGTTATAACCTTACTGTTATTTTATAAAACTAATTGCATTAAACCTTTCAAAAATTAGTAGGGTTATAGTTCTTTGAAGTATTGTATTAACTTAAACTTGAAGGGAAGTATATACAATCAAGGTAGGTTCTAAAAGGTCCTTAAGCATTGTAACCTCACTTATTTTTAAAAAACACATTCATTGGTTATACTATAGCTTAAGTGGGTGGCCTTATCAACTGGGGTGACCTAATTAACCCTGAGTAGTGATTATACCACTACACCTAAAGCCTACACAATGGCTTCCCTCCCAAGGTCCTAAGATAGCCTAAGTTTGACCTTATCTACCTTACATTCTTGATGTAATTATTCCCCTAATATGCCAAGTATAATGTATGCAAGATGAATATGGCATTTAAAACAACATTTACAAGAAATAAATAAACAAATAAATAAATAATGCAGGTATTTTGAAAGGTAACTTTAATTTGGGAAAGTTTCTAAGTGGTTAACCTTCTTTATCATCCCCATTGGAGTCGCCATCTTATCGAGACTGAATTTTTTTTTTTTATAATTTTCTTTAACACGATTAATATTAAACCCTAACTTGTTTAATATTAACCCTTAATCATGAGTTAAGAAGAACTTGGTTTTTAAATGTATTTTGAAAATTCTTTGAAGTCGCCACCCAACCGGAGTTGAGAAAAAAAGGGTTAGGTTAAATTGATTGGGTGGATCAATTCAACTTAACCACTAGTCCATTAGAAAAACCAATTTCTAAAAAACAGTTTTTAGAATTATAAGATCGAGTCCGAAGGCTACTATTTTAAATCCTTACAAGTATCACTACTAACTTTTGAATTTAGATTTTCCTTTTATAATTACCCTTTTAAAAATGAAATTTAATCAACGGCTAACAAATTGGATTTTATTCTATTAAATTGGATAAATTAAAATAAATTAGAAAAATCTAAGTTTTTTTTTGTTTTTTACTAAATTAGGTAAATAAAAGTGGGAAAACAAATTTTCTTTTATTTTTTTATATCACCTCAGAGGTACCTATATATTTGCTATTTGAAATCAGACGTACCTAGTTCTTTTTGAAAAAATTTAAACGGATTGATTTCTTTTAGCTTTTGAAAATGGTCAGCTTTAAGTTCTTTATCCATTTAATTTTATTTAAGGAAAACACTTAAGAGGAAAGGATCCTAATTTGGTGTTCTTATTTTTGGAAAAATTCTAAAATATCCTAATTTTTGAAAAAAAAAAGTCCATTTATTTTTATTTAAAAAAAATTCTAAGTAATGAAACCTTTTAGAAAAATCCTAAAGTGTTGGTTCTGTATAAAATATCAAAAGAGGGGATGAATTGATATTTGAAAACTTTTTCAATATAAGAAAATACCTCTCTTAATAACTTAATCGGTGAACAGTAATATTTTAATAATTTAATACACAACAATTAAATAATGCAAATTAAAAGAATAAGGAAGGAGAATATCAGGTTGATGATTTATAGATTTTTAGCATTTTGCCTACTACTCTCTTTCAGGTCTACTATTGAAGACCCAATATATTTCACCGATACCATTCCACTTAATCTACTATAATAAAATTATGAGAAGATTACAAGCAATTGGCACACATAGGCTTTTACAATACTCTACTTTATCTATTTAGTCTTTCTACAATCTAAGCTAATATAGATCTACAGAATACAATCTAACTTCTCTCAATAATAAAGTTTACAAATTACAAGTGGGAATAAGAATACAAGTCTTAAATAATTTTGCACTAAACAGAAATAACGATTGATGAATAATTCACTTTGGTGCAACTTTCTGAAGAAGTATCTAAAAAACTTTCTATGCCTTTTCAAAAGGTAGAATTTGATCATGATTTTTATGTAACGAAAAATTTTCTCAAAAAACATATTTTTCGTTTTGAATCCTTTCTCTTTTTATACTGAAATCCTCTAACGGCTAATTTATTAAAGATTATCTTCACTTTCATATTTATCTAAGAATTATTTTTTAAAGATAATCCTTAGATATTTTAAGAAGATCCCATAATTTTGAAATTTAGAAACAGCTCTTCTTATCTTGATTTGGTCAGATATTCTTTGTTCCATAACTTCTAGATAAGTTTTAGATTTGAAATTGATGAAGAGATATACTTTATCAGCAAATTCCAAATAAACCTCATATTTAAAATTGAAATCCACAAACTTTAAGATATCCTTATCCTTATCCATTTTTGTATATATCTTGATTTATCCAAAATAAATTCACTCAAAAATAATCTCCATGGATTTTAATTCCATCTTTAATGAAATGGGATTAAGTGTATTTCTCTAATATGCTTAATCTAGTAAAGATAAGCCTTGTTCAATTCGAATATGATATAAGTTAATTTTTGACGTTACTTTTTCAAACCAACTTTCTAAATAACCTTCTAAAGAGTATCGGTGTTCTTTTCTTTGAAGTTTCTAAACAAGTTTCTGAAGTACTATACCACTTTTACTTGTAAAGCTCCTAAAACGCTTTCTAAAGATTTTCAAACTATTCTCTTTTTTAATCAAATTAAACCTTCTAAATAAGTCTCTAAAGACAACTTAATTTTGTGATTTTAAACTTTTTGAGGAGCCTTCTAAATACCTGCATTTTTAATGATTCATTAACATTTGTTCTTTTTTGTTATCATCAAAATATATGAAAGATATCTAACATAAAGTACCTAAATGCAACTTTTCATGAAATATACAATTACTATGGTTAACATACCTAAGTATAGAAAAGATATCTAAACTTTAGAAATGATGCTTAATTATAGGAAAGAAGCCTAAATAATGGTAAAGATGTTTGAATCACAGAAAATATGCTCAAAAGAAAAGAGTGCATTTATTTTAGAAAGTTTTAAGAAATTCTAACTTTAAAAAGGTTCATTTTATTTTTGTTTTTTTTTTTATTGAAAAATGCTTTTCAAAGTGATAAAATGGTTTTTATTTATTTTCTTCATTTATTTGCTTATATATATTTATTTTTTGTTTTTTTTTTTCATTTTTTAGTAAAACATCAAAATAAATAGATAAAAAAACTTCTTGTTCTTTCTTTTTCTTTTTTTTTCTCCATTTTTTCTCTCTTTCTTCCCTTTTTTTTCTTTCGATTCTTTTCTTCTTTTTGTTTTTTTCTTTTTTTTATTGGGTTACAATTACAATATTTACAAATAAATAAAAAAATGGAAAATAAAACAAAAAATAAAGCAAGCTAAATTAAAACGAGGCCAGACCAAATCCAGAACAAGGTGCGTGGGTCTAACAACTGGAGCAAAGTCAAGTCTCGAGTCGAAGCTCCAAGTTCGGGTCAACGCAAGATAGTCCAACAAAGGAGAGGGAGCTGCATAGTAGAGGAGGAACAAATATGGTTAAATTACTATCAGGCAATGGAAAGAGGTTGGTCTTGATCAAAGTGAGGCCTTAGGGTATGCTAGTAGAGTTGATTTCGCAAGAAGAAGTAGCTATGGTGGTAGGAAACCAAAGTCGACGGTAGTAAAGAGAGAAGATTGTAGTGGAATTCGATTTGAAACCACTCAAAGTGATTGAATGGTGGTTTTAGGGGTTTTCCATCATGAGGAAGCCATTTGAGAAGTTGGTTTTCTTTAAAAGCCAACAAAACTTAAGCTTTCTAGAGAGAGAAAATAGACTGTAAGCAGAGAGAGAAAGCTTCCAAAGTGTGTTTATATATGTGCTTTTGAGTGTGTTGATGATCCAAAAAACATTCCCCAACCCCTTTTTTATACTTGTTGAAGCTCAATTTCAATTGGGAAAGCTTGAAATGCTTAAGATTGAAGCTTTAATAATGGGTATCTTGTGAAATGAATTAATTTTTTATTAAACCATTTGATCATAAAATCAACGTTTTTAATTAAAATTTTTGGTCAAAAAGCATTAATCAGCATATTATCCATTTAAATGCTTTGATTTGTATTAAAACATGTTCAAATTTGTGATTTTTGATCGAACTTGTTCAATAATTTTTTCCAACTTCTAAGTCTGATTGAAATCTACATTCCATTATTGATTTGAGCAAATAATTAGTCAAAGGTGATTTACTTTAGGTATAGAATGCAATTTCATTATTAATTTGATGATATCACATTGAAAAAAGGATAAAAAATGGAGGAAAATCTAGGCTAATGGTCATGTGATACCGTTAGAAGAAGATGAAGTCAACAGTTGACTTCTGTAGCCAATCTCGAAACGATACGTGGCATTCTCATTAAAAAAAAAAAATTAAAGAAGTACGAAGTGGGAATCGAACACTTAATCTCTTAGATAATATGCATAACCCTTAACTAGCTAAACTAACTTCTTTTCTTAATAAAGTTTTGGAATTCAATTATTAAAAACCAATTAATGGCTTGATATGGCCTTAAAAAAGGCCCGGTTTAAGCTAAATTGTATAGGCCCTTAATAAATTGAAAATGTGAAGCTTACCACGAGCAATTCTAGTGCACATAGAATTCATTTTCTTTTTGATCTAATTTAATGGTTTTATGAGCTCTAGTTCATTGATCGCATGGTCAATTCAAAAATTAATTTTTTTCGTAAACCAACTAATTTAAGTCTAATTAAAGTGTAGTTTGAAGTCACTATTAACTTAAATTAAACTCATTTTTACGAGCCAAAAGTATTTAACATCAACCATGGTCGAAATATTAAATTTTATAAAAAAAACTTAATATTCTCAAAAGAATTGCTTAGAACCACTAAATCGCACATGTGTACTTTGACTTTGATTGATCTTAAAAATGAAAAGACCCTCACCAAGTAACTAAATATGGGACCTAAAGTTCCTTTTTTAATGTATTTTTTTAGATTCTTTCTTTTTTTTTTCAATTTTTCATTTTTTAATATTTTTCTAAATTTTCTATTTTTATGCTTTTTTCTAAATTATAACCCATTACCCTATTCTAAAAAAATAAAATAAAATAAAATTATAGGATGAAAAAAATAAGCTATCTACAACTACCCTTCTTTATAGTGAAGTTTAAGTAATGCTTTACTACATAAACAAAAGAAACACTATTTTTTGCCTTGAAGAATTAACTTGTCTTAAGATGTGCTACAACTAACTAGCTATTCCTGGTCTAATTCATTGGGGATTTGATGAAAAGGTGAAAAGAGGGGAAGGTACTCTAGGAGCTTGCTGAAATACAAAGCAAGCATTGTGCCTTATGAGCTGAATATAACCTTAGAAGGTTTCGAAGGAAGTGTAAGCCTTAAAGCTAAGCCAAGTAACTAGGATTGAACTTAGAACCCAAGGTTTAGGGCGATTGGCTAAAGGATTCGATCAAACCCAAATTATAAACTATTGAGAGAAATATTAGTAAAAATGACCCCGTAAACTTAAATTTAAGAAAATAAATAGTAAAATAGGATACTATAAAATTTTCAAATTTTAAGCATAATAATTGCTAATTATCGAAAAGGCAAAAAGTATAATTTAATAACTAATAAATTACTAGAGATAGATTATATGTATACTAAAAATTTTAGAATGACCAAAATAATAATTAGGAATGTTCACATGTACCCCACATGTATTTACGTATAGATAAAAATACGCGAAATTACCTAAATTGGCCAAAAACTAAGCAAATAATTAAAGAAAATTATAAAATAATTATAGAAAAATCAGAAAAAATCAGAAGAGGATAAGCTGAATCAAGATCAGGTCGTAGCAGGTCTAGATCAGAAAAAGAAAAATCAACCAATAAAATTTGGATAACCTAAAAGCCAAAAATCAAGGAAATTGGGCAAAGTCTTATCAAATTAATGCATATTAATTACAACAATTGTCTATAAATAGGGGAAAATTTTCCAGAAGTCATTTGGTCAGTTTAGCATCTGAGAAAAATAGGAACACTGAAAAAATCGAGAGAAAATCCGAAAAATAAAAAAAGAAAAGAAAACTGTGCAGATAGGGCAAGTGAACCGAACCCAACACTCACCACCACCTGGAACCGAACCACCACCACCACCACCCGGAACCGAACCACCACCACCACCACCCTACACTAGAACCACCGCCTGGGCCGGCCAACAACCTTGGACGGGGTTTGGACGACCAGAAAGCTTCGAACCGGTTAGTCTCTTATTTATCCCGATTTTTGAATAATTTTGTAAAATTAGTTATTTTGCCCAGAAAATTATGAAACTTGTTATTCTGAGGTTTTAATATATGTAGATTTAGGGAAAAATATTTATTTAGTTTAATTATTTTTAAAAATATAGGGTCCTTAACAAATTGTTCAAAACCGAGCATGATTAAACCGGAAAATAAATAGGCTTAGGAGTGTAGTTTGGAGCTCAAAATTTTTCTGTAGGATGCTCATATGATGTAGAACAGTGCTATGAAGCCATTTTTTTAAATTAATTTTTGAAAATTTTAAGTTAATTTTTAGCCCTAAAATGATGGAAAAATTAGGTGATTTGAGGTTAATTAGGTGATTAAGATATTAATTACTGATTTAGATATTAATTATATGTTTAGGGATGTTAATCTCTGAAGTGGAACCCTAATCCTAGCCTTTGGGTATTAAGTATGGTTAATTAGGGAAATTAGGTAAGTAATATAAGAAATTAGTAATATGTGAAAGTGTAAATTAATAAATCTAAAAAAATAGGATTATTTAGATAATATTATAATAGAAATCAGAAAAATAATAAATCTGAAATAACATTTAATTTTAAGTAAATATTTCAAAATGTAAGATTTTTACACATCGGGAATAAATCCGATACCTCAATTAGGGTTAGCGTGTACCGAATAGTTTAGAATACCAAATTACGACCCAATAGGATATTTGAATACCTGAGCGTGATGTGATTAATGTCACACTGGGATTCAAGCCTATTTAAGACTTAGGAATTTAAAATTAGAATCTAGTTTAGGATTCGAACCCCAAAATAGAGTACAACGAATCATTAGTACGTTATAGGTATACATGGGGAAAATGAGTTACATTATGAATTATAATAAAAATCCATAAAATATAAGTACTAAAAAGACCAATTTGTATTATAGGACACCTAGAGACAAATCAGCTCGCGACTAAGGGATCGAGCGATCGAACGATCGAGCAATTTCATGTAAGTTGGGTTATTGCTTATTGTAATAGAGTACTAGTTTTGTAGTGCTCGAAGACTTAGGCTTGTATATGCTTATGATTGTAAGTAGTTTATGCATATGTTTGATGTATCTGAATTCGTGCTGAAATTTGTATTGTGAATGATTTTGTGATTGATTGAATTAGTATGAAATTGTTTGAACACCCTAATGGAATTTAATCTTAGTCGACCCTAATAACCAAAAATGTCATGCATTGCAACCCGTTAGGGGATCATAGGACTCTCCAACCAAATATCGACCCCTTCGAAAGGGATAGCGCAGGATTGCAAAATGGTCCCTTCTTCATCCTCAGTCGAACTAAGTGACAAGAGAGGAGGTCGCGGCGGGGATGAAGTCATTGGTTCGAAGGTAGTCGCGAGAGGAGCGAGGTCTCCATTGCACAAGCTTAGGTTTGGTTGTGAGCTGCTGCATAACATGGAACTCCTCAACCTGGATTGGAGTGGGTGAAATTTCTCTGATTTCACAACGGACCGGATTACGTTGTGCGATGACACTTGATTGATGCATTGCATGAAAATAATTGTTTGATAACTCTATTTGTGCTTGTATGCATTCATGAGTCTCCAATTCAACTTACTGAGTTGTAGTTGCACATACCCTTATAGATCCTTTTGCAGGTTTTGATTTGTGATCACTTCAAGTACTATGCCGCCATACAATTACCTAGAGGTTAGTCCTTTTGAAGCCAGGGGTGTGAGGATCAAGTTACTTAGTATAATGTGTAACTAGACTGACCATGTAGTTAAAGATTAAAGACTAATAGTTATTCTGTAAATTAGTAAACTGTGGTGATTATGTAAAACTTACTAGGAAGTTCTGTGGACTTACTTATAATTATCTATGTTTATTAGAAATTTGTAATATTTATCATAATTGTAATATAATTGTTAATCGGACTGTTTACTTCAAAGCGAGGACTCATCGACGCCTTGTGTAGATCATGTCTATGGTAGGCACTACGAGGCTAGTTACTATCAAAGAATGGTTTACACGGCAGGACTGTTGCGACTCTGCGACTTCGGGGCGTAACAGGAAGGGAAGCACTTTTAGAGTCGACAAGATCGTAAAAGTGACATTAATTAAAGGGTAACGTCCTAAAAGATGGCAAGGGAAATCGTTTTGAAAAACCTAATCATGTTCTTCTAAGCTCACTAACCTAAGCAAGAGTGTCTCTAGGGTACTAGTAACCTTAAATGAGAATCGATATGAGAAAACCTAATCGTACTCTTTTGAGCTTACTAACCTAAGCGAGAGTGTCTTTAAGGAACTAGCAACCATAAATGGCAATTGATTTGAGAAAATCTGGCTGTGCTCTTCTAAGCTCACAAACCTAGGTAAGAGCATCTTTAGGGGATTAGCAACCCTAAATGAGAATTAATCTAAGAAAACCTAGTTGCGCTCTTCTAAGCTCACTAACCTAGGTAGGAGCGTCTTTAGGAGACTAGAACCATATGTTAGAATCGATTTGAAAAAACCTAATTGTGCTCTCTTGAGCTTACTAACCTAGGTAGGAGCATCTCTAGAGGACTAGCAACCCTATGTTAGAATCAATTTAAGAAAACCTAGTCGTGCTTTTCTAAACTTACTAACCTAAATGGGAGCGTTTCTAAGGGAATAGCAACCCTAAATAGGAATCAATATGGGAAAACCTGATCAAACTCTTTTGAGCTCACTAACTTAAGTGGGAGCATCTCTAGGGGACTAATAACCCTAAGTTAGGAATTGACTTAAGAAAACCTGATTATGCTCTTTTAAGCTCACTAACCTAGGCGGGAGCTTTTTTAGGGGGTTAGCAACCTTAAATGGGAGTTGCTTTGAGAAAACATGGTCCTGCTCTTCTGAGCTTACTAACCTAGGCAAGAACATCTCTAGGAGACTAGCATCCCTAATGAAATTGATTTGAGTAAACTTAGTTGTGTCTTTTGAGCTCACTAACCTAGGCAAAAGCGTCTCTAAGGGTATAGTAACCCTAAGTTGGAATTGATTTGAGAAAACCTTATTGTACTCTTTTGAGTGCACTAACCAAGGTAGAAGCTTCTCTAAGGGACTAGTAACCCTAAATGAGAATCGATTGAGAAAACCTAGTCGTGCTCTTCCAAGCTCACTAAGCTAAGCGAGAAATTAAAATCGATTTAGAAAAACCTAATCATGCTTTCTAAGCTCACTAACCTGGGTAAAAGCATTTTTAGGGGACAAGAAACCTTGAATTGGAATTGATTTGCAAAAACCTAGTCATACTCTTCTAGCTCACTAATCTAGGTAGGAGCGTCTCTAAGGGATTAGAAACCTTAAATTGGAATCAATTTAGAAAACCTGGTCATGCTCTTTTAAGCTTACTAATCTAGGTGGGAGCATCTCTAAAGGACTAGCAACCCTAAATTAGCTTAGGAGAAGCTCCCTATGGGCTTGCTAAAAGAAATTAGTCAAGAGAAGCACCTTATGGGCTCGGTGAAGAGAAATCAGTGAAGAGAAGTCCCTTATGGGCTTGTTGAAAAGAGATTGATTAAAGGCCCTAAAAGAGAAATTGGAAATGGGAAGTATCCTACGAGCTTACTAAGAACTTGGTGAAGAGATTGGAAATGAGAAGCACCTTATAGGCTTGCTAGAAAGAAATCGATGAAGAGAA
Source organism: Lumnitzera littorea (assembly GCA_024138015.1). Classification (NCBI taxonomy): domain Eukaryota; kingdom Viridiplantae; phylum Streptophyta; class Magnoliopsida; order Myrtales; family Combretaceae; genus Lumnitzera; species Lumnitzera littorea. Next base: position 39,662,557 of record JAMXBB010000012.1, read on the forward strand.
GTACCTTATGAGCTCAGTGAAGAGAAATTAGTAAAGAGAAGTGCTCTATAGGCTCGCTAAAAGAAATTGGTGAAGAGAAACACCCTATGGGCTTGCTGAAGCCTTAAAGAGAGATTGATGAATAGGAAAGCACCCTATGAGCTCGCTAAGAACCTAAGCGAAAATTATAAAGGGAAGTGCCTTATTGGTTAGCTGAAATGCTAAATCAAGATTAATGAATAAGGAAGCGCCCTATGGGCTTACCAAGACCCTAAAGATTGATTGATGAAGGGAAGCACCTTCTAGGCTTGTTAAGAAAGAAATTGGTAAAGAGAATCACCTTATGGGCTTGTGAGACCCTAAGAGAAAATCATGAGGGGAAGTGCCCTATGGGCTGGCTAAAACCCTAAAGGAGTACATGAGTTAGGACAACGCTTTAAAAATGGATTGAAAGATGATACATTGCTTTAGAACCTTGAAAAGGGAAGATTAAAGATGGCATAACATTCTAAGAGATGGCTAAAGTCCAAAAAATGGTGAAAGATGCGAAGTGAGGAAATGAAATTCGTTTTGAAAAATTTCTTGATTTGAGAAATATTTACAAAAAAAAAAAATTGGTGAAAACCGTTTATGAAAAAGACATTAGGGATATGCCCCTTGATTTGAAAAGAGTTAATGGACATTAAAGAAAACTTCATCAATGAGAATGACCTAAACTATTGTGTTTGACTCAAAAGGTGTGACCACATTAGAAAAAAGTAAGTGACATGAATTGAAAGCTTGGCCACTTTGGCCAATGTGGCCACATTAAACATGATTAGTTTAGTCAAAGAAGACTTCCTTGCTAACCTTCGGTTTAGATTTCCTTATTGACTACAGTCTCAAAATCATAGTCCATTATACAGGTGATACACCTTGATTAATCCATTGTCTTTTTTAGTTTAACATTATAAATTTAGGCTTTTGGTTCGAGGGTTTCAAAGAGGACTAATGAGAAGGCCTATTTTAAAATATATACTTTTATCTAACTTAGGTATACAAGTCAAGAACTTTTTAGGAAAAATAAGAAGTATGCTTGCCTTAGTTTCAAAAATAATTTTTATTAAAGATAAAATAACCTTTAAGATTGGAAGAGCTTTCTTAAGTAAGGGTGATATTTTAGGTGGGAGGTCTTGTGTTTGTAATTAAGGATGTATAAAGGAGCTTTTTGTCTTGTCATTTGGGATGGATATGCAGGGCTCATGGACATAAGGGCTTTATGTTTCTTGGGAATGTTTAAACTTTAATTATGGGCCTTACATTTTCTGGGCTTTCTTGGGTTGGGAGCTTTTCTCTTACATAAGCCCAATTTTCAAGCCTTTTTCTCTCTTTTTTCTTTTTTTTTTCTTTCTTCTTATATATATATATATATATATTTTTTAATTGTTGCCCATTCTTTCTTAATTTATTACGTTGCCCTATTTTCCTTTGGCTTAGAAAGTGAGTATCTCCATTGTCGAGTTTTTGTCTTTTAGAGACTCAAAAACTTAAATCCATAGATTCCAAGCATCTAAGCTTAGGTGAGGTATGTATAGGCTTGAGGTGTTTGAAAGAGGAATTGGCTCTTTTTCATTTCAAAGAAAAATAACTTATCAAAAATAAAAGTTGTTTTTGAATTAATGTTACTCAAGCAAGCATAAACCAATTTTATCCTTCTCTCCTAATCAATGACCCTAACCTCTGAATTACCTTATCGTAGGATGGTTCTTGATAAGGTATAAATTTAAAAATTCTTCAAATTTCTCTAACAAGGTTAACAATAAATAGTTGTGTTTAGGATTTGAAAATGAATGCCTAGCTTCATTTTAATCTGCGTATCAAATTCAAAATGAACCCCCTTTAAGGAATGAGTCCAAAATGTCCTAACCATTATGTTACTCAACTCTCAAAGGGTTTAAGGTTAGTGTGTAGGATATAGTTTGCCTCTTTTCATCTTAAAACCTTTTCAAGTGAGTTACCAATTCCTTAGGGAAGAATTTATTTGCCCTAATGTTAATCAAATTGCAATCATTCAATTCAAAAGGTAAACAAAGATAATTTTATTCCATATGTTATATAGCCATACATAAATTTGTTATAGATTTTATTTAAAAGAACTTGATTCTTCTTTGTCCCTACCTTAACTTGCTCCATTTAAGCATCCAAGTACTTAAGACTACCTGTGATCTTGTTAAAAGGTATTGGTATACTCTAAAGAATTGGAACTTTAGGCAATTCCATTGAACTATCCTCATGACTTGAAGAAGGACCAACTTGTTGATGCTCTAGCTGAATGACCTTAGCATCAATCAATTCTTGAGTCTTGTTTTTTAATCTTCAACATTTTTCAGTGGAGTATCCCTTCTAACCCATATGATAGTCGTATCAGGCTTTTAGGTCAAAGTTGTATGGTTTGTAATTCGAATTAGGAGCTTCATAGGCTATGATTTGTGCTTCCTTCAGATGATGAAAGATTTAGGTCATTGAGATCTTCAGTTGAGTGAATTGTCTCTTCTGAGCCCCTTCAACTTGCTTTTTCCCACTTATCCCTAGCTCTTTTCTCTTTATGTTACTTTCATTATCTAGGCTTATCGATATTTGATTAGCATTGGATGTTGGGTGCTGAAATCTTCTAAGTATTGGGTCCATTGCCATTTCTAAATCTGTATTGCTCCTTTGTGGTGTCACTACTTTTTCTTCTAGGTTTGAAAGTCTTTTTTCTAGACTTGAATCTTTAGACACTCGAAGAGTAGTGATTATGGGAAACAAGATCTACCACTTTTGGGCCATTTGATGTACCTCTTTTCTAGTGAGGCAATTTTGTCATCAGCCATATGAGTCAAATTAGAAGAATTCTTTACCAGTCAACAATTTTTCTTTTCTTTATTCCCCCTTTCTTTTTGTGTGACAAAGAAAGATAAAGTTTTATTCTATATACATTGAGAAAATAAACAAGTTAATGGATTTATTTACATTTCTCTGAAGGGGAGAGGAGATTGGTTAAATGAGTTCTATCAAAGCATTTATTTACAAAGAAGGAGATATTGGAGAATGAAGAACGTTAAATTAAGAGAGAACCTTTTTATTATTTTGAAGAATTAAAGTATAGAAAACAAAGGAAGAAGGCCTAACACTTATTTTCGAAACTTGATATTTATTCTAGGCTCTCTAAATTTGAATTGGAAAAATCTTAAACTAATTCTTGTAGACGAGTCTTAAGGTCTTCCAACATTTCATACGTTTCCTTAATGACTTGTCTTAGAAGGGCTCTTAAGGCTAGGTTATGAGCTTCAAAGCATTCGAGTTTCTTCTTTAGATAGGTGATTTTATCCTTCAATAGTTGCTCATGAATTCTAGGGAGATTTGGTAGCCTATCATTTCCCTGATTGTTCGCTTAGTTATTTGCCATTATAGGTCTACACATTTTATAGAAGAGAATCAGTTATCAATGCAAGAAAAGCGAGTACCTAGAAATATGCAGATGTTAGGATCGTTTAGGTTAATACATTATTCCTTGAGTTGCAACCTTACAATTATTTTCAAAAATTAATTGCATTAAAACTTTCAAAAATTAGTAGGGTTGCAGTTCTTAAAAGTGTTGTATTAACTTAAACATGAAAAAGGAGTATATATAATCAAGGTGGGTTCTAAAAGGTCCCTAAGCTTTGTAACCTCACTTAGTTTTTGAAAACGCCTTTCGTTGGTTATACTATAGTTTAAGTGTGGTAGCCTAATCAAACCCGAGTAATGGTTACACCACTACATTCGGAGCTTACACAATGCCTATCCTCTTAGGGTTTTAAGACGACCAAAGTCTGATTATATCTACCTTGCATCCTTGATGCAATTATTCCCCTAATATCCTAAGTATAATGTATGCAAGATGAATATGGCAATTAAAACTACATTTTCATGAAATAAATAATCAAATAAATAAATAATGTAGGTATCTTAAAAGGAAAATTTAATTTTGAAAAGTTTCTAGGTGGCTAACCCTCTTAATCATCCCCATTAGAGTCGCCATCTTGTTGAGACTGATTTTTTTTTTTTTTTATAATTTCCCTTAATACGATTAGTATTAAACCTTAACCCATTTAATATTAACTATTGACTAGGAGTTAAGAAGAACTTGGTTTTTAAATGTATTTTGAAAATTCTTTGGAGTCACCACTTGATCGAAGTTAGAAAAAAAAAGGGTTAAGTTAAATCGATTGGGTAGACCGATTTAACCTAGCCACTAATCTATTAGAAAAACCCATTTCTAAAAATCGGTTTTTTAAAACTATAAGATCAAGTTTGGGGGCTATTATTTTAAACCCGTACAAGCATCACTACTAACTTTTTGAATTTAGATTTTTCTTTTATAATTACCCTTTTAAAAATGAAATTTAATCAATGGCTAACAAATTAGATTTTATTCTATTAAATTGGATAAATTAAACTAAATTAGAAAAATTTAACTTTTTTGCTTTTCTATAAAACTGAGTAACTAAGAGCGAGAAAACTAATTTATTTATTTTTTTACGTTGCCCTAGAGGTATCTTTGTAACCGTTATTTAGAATTAGATGTACGTAGTTCTTTTTAAAAAAATTTAGGCGAGTTGATTTCTTTTAACTTTTGAAAACAGTTGGCTTTAAGTTTTTTAGCTATTTAACTTTATTTAAGAAAAGAACCTAAGAGGAAAGGGTCTTAATTTGGTGCTCTTATTTTTAGGAAAGTTTTAAAATATCCTAATTTTTCAAAAAAAAAAGGTCAATTTATTTTTATTTAAAAAAAAATTCTAAGTGATAAAACTTTTTAGAAAAATCCTAAAATATCCAAATGCGACTTTCTATGAAATACGTAATTGCTATGCTAACATGCTTAACTATAGAAAGGATACTTAAACCTTGGAAAAGATGCCTAATTATAAAAAAGAATCATAAATCATAGTAAATAAACCTAAATGATAAAAAAGATGTCTAAATCATAGAAAACATACTTAAAAGAAAATGGGGTGTTTATTTTGGAAAGTTATAAGAAATACTAACTTTAAAAAGGATCGTTTTATTTTTGTTTTTTATTGAAAAATGTTTTTCTAAGTGATAAAATGGTTTTTATTTATTTTCTTCTTCTTAATGACTTTTATAAATATTTATTGTTTTTTTTGTATTTTTCCATTTCTTTACTAAAACATCAAAATAAATAAATAAATAAATAACTTCTTACTCTTTCTTTTTCTTTTCTTTTTTTCATTTTTTCTTTCTCTTTCTTCCTTTTTTTTTTCTTTAGATTCTTTTCTCTTTTCGTTGTTTCTTTTTTTTTTATTGGGTTACAATTACAATATTTACAAATAAATAAAAAAATGGAAAATAAAACAAAAAAATAAAGCAAGTAAATTAAAACGAGGCTAAACTAAAACTAAAACAGGTGTGCGGGTCGAATAGCTAGAGTAGAGTCGAGTCTCGGGTTAAAACTCTAAGTTCAGGTCAATGCAAGATAGTCCAACAAAGGAAAGGGAGCTACGTAGTAGAGGAGAACAGAATACGGTTGAATTACTTTTGGGTGATGGAAAGGGGTTGGTCTTGATCAAAGTGAGGTCCTAGGGCATGCTAATAATGTTGATTTCGCATGAAGAAGTGGCAATGGTGGTAGGAAACCAAAGCCGATGGGCAATAAAGAGAGAAGGTAGTGGTGGAATTCTTTTGGAAACCACTTGAAGTGATTGAATGGTGGTTTTAGGGGTTTTCCATCATGCGGAAGCTATTTGTGAAGTTGGTTTTCTTCAAAAACTAGCAAAACTCAAGCTTTCTAAAGAGAGAAAACGGATTGCGAGTAGAGAGAGAAAGCTTCCAAAGTGTGTTTGTATATGTGTTTTTAAGTATATTGATGATCAAAAATGGCTTCTCCAGCCCCTTTTTATACTTGTTGAAGCTTAGTTTCAATTAGAAAAGCATTGAAATGCCCAAGATTAAAGCTTTAATAATGGGTATCTTGTCAAACGAATTGATTTTTTATTAAACAATTTGACCGCAAAGCTAATGTTTTCAATTAAAATTTTTGGTCAAAAAGCATTAATCAACATAATACCCATTTAAACGCTTCAATTTGTATTAAAACATGCTCAAATTAGTGATTTTTTACCGAACATGTTCAACAAATTTTTCCAACTTTTGAGTCCGATTCAAATCCACATTCCATTATTGATTCGAGCAAATAACTAGTCCAATGTGATCTACTCTAGGTATGGAATGCAATTTCATCATTAATTTGATGATATCGCATTGAGAAAAGGGTAAAAAATGGAGGAAAATCTAGGCTAATGGTCATATGATATTGCTAGAAGAAGACGAAGTCAAAAGTTGACTTCTATGACCAATCTTGAAACAACACGTGGTATTCACATTAAAAAAAATTGAAAAAGCGCAAGGCGGGAATCGAACACATAATCTCTTGGATGATATGCATAACCCTTAACCGGTCGAACTAACCTCTCTGCTGAATAAAGTTATGGAATTCAATTTTTAAGAACCAATTAATGGCTTGATATGGCCTTAAAAGAAGGCTTAGTTCAAGCCAAATTGTATAGGCCCTTAATAAATTCAAAATGTGAAGCCTATTACGAGCAATTTTAGTGCATATAGAATTAATTTTCATTTTGATTCGATTTAATGGTTTTATGAGCTCTAGTTCATTGATCGCATAGTCAATCCAAAAATTAATTTTTTTGTAAACCAACTAATTTAAGTCTAATTAAAGTGTAGTTTGAAGCCACTATTAACTTAAATTAATCTGATGTTTACGAGCCAAAAGTATTTAACATCAACCATGTTCTAAATATTAAATTTTATAAAAAATACTTAATATTCTCAAAAGAAATTCTTAGAACCACTAAATTGTGCATGTATACTTTAACTTTGATTGATCCTAAAAATGAAAAGACCCTCACTAAGTAACTGAATCTATGTCCTAAAATTCCTTTCTGCATATTTTTATATTCTTTTTTCTTGTGATTTTTTCAATTTTTTAATATTTTTCTAAATTTTTCTATTTTTGTTTTTTTTTTCTAAATTAGGACCACTTAATCTATTTTAAAAAATAATAATAAAATGAAATTACAGGAGGTAAAAATGGGGTTTCTACAATTCCATACAAAATGTACTATCAAAGGACAGCTATGTACTATCATAGTGGATAGAGAAAGTTGTACTAATGTCATTACATAGTCCTTTGTGTAGAAACTAAGTCTATCGACCTCTAAGCACCCCTAACCATACAAGCTACATTAGCTTCATCAAAAGAGTGCTTTACACGTAACAGAATAAGTAACTATACCGTTCAGTGTTAAAGAATGTGTGCTGGGATGAAGTAGTGTGCAATGTTGTTCCTATGGGCGCTTCACATCTGTTGCTTGAAAGACCTTAGTTATTCGACTAATGTGTTACCTACGACGGATATAAGAACACCTATACCTTTATTAACAATGGGAAGAAGATTGTGCTACAACCTATGACGTCAACCTATGTGAATGAGACTCATAATTAGCTCACTCGAGTTAATAAGAAAAATGCCTTAGTGATGAGCCAAAGAAAGCTTCGAGCTATTGAGAAGGCCGATGAGCCTATGTTCTTATTGATTAGAAGATTATTAAAGATGAGAGATTTAGAAGATGTACATGATGAGGTCCATAGCTTGATAGATCAATTTTCCAACCTATTTCATAAAACGTTTCCTAAAGGACTACCTATAGTTTGAAGCATAAAACATTGTATCATGCAACCCTATTAAATTGACCTGCCTACTGAATGAACTCCAAGCAAGATATTGAGTTGAAAAGACAATTGGATGAGCTTATAGAGAGAGAATATGTGAAGGAGAGCATGAGCCCTTTGTATTGTACCAGCCCTGCTCGTCCTAAATAAGAATGGTTTATGGTATATGTGCATCAATAACCAAGCAATCAACTAAATTACTGTCAAGTATTGATATCTAATACCGAGGCTCTATAACATGTTAGATGAGCTTCATAGCACCAAGATATTTTTGACGATTGATCTATGTAGTGGCTATCACCAAATTCACATGAGACTAGGAGATTAATGGAAAATTGCTTTTAAGACAAGGCATGGTCTCTATGAATATTTGGTTATGCCGTTCGAGCTTACCAATGCATTGAGCACATTTACGAGGCTTATAAACCATGTGATGCGCCCCCTGATCCAATGATGTGTGGTCATGTACTTTGATGATATATTGGTGTCCAGTACCAACCTGAACAACTGTGTTCAACATCTCTGAGCAGTTTGTATTTTATGAGCTAAGAAGTTATTTAGAAACTTGAAGAAGTGTACATTCTATTAGGATGAAGTGGTCTTTCTTAGGTATGTAGTATCAGGAGAAGGAATCCGAGCTAATGAGGAAAAGGTTCAAGCTATCTTGTAGTGGTCAACGTCGAAGAATGTTATTGAAGTACGAAGTTTGCATGGTCTTGCTTTTTTTTGTAGGCAATTTATTAAGAACTTTAGTACCATTACAAACCCCTTAACTAAGTTGACTGAGAAGAGTAAAGGGTTCAGATGGAATGACCAAGCTCAATAGAGCTTTAGGGATATAAAAAAGAAGCTTACCTTTGCCCTTATCCTGGCTTTACTTGATTTTGAAAAACTATTTGAGCTGGATTGTGATGCATTAGGCATTAGAATTGATGTCATCCTCATGCAAGAACGAAGACCTATTGCCTACCATAGTAAGAAGCTTAGTGGTGTAGCATTGAACTATTTTGTATACGAGAAAAAGTTATACTCTCTTTTTTGAGTTCTTACTGTCTAACAACATTACTTATTGCCATGAGAGTTTGTTATCTACACTAACCATGAGTCATTGAAGCATCTTGGGTAGAACAAACTTTCGAAGAGGCAAGCTAAGTGGCTAGAGTTTATGGAAAGTTTTTCTTATGTGATCCATCATAAGAGAGGAAATGCTAATGTGGTCGCCGATGCTGTATCGTTGGCAAACCTTATTGACCACCCTACAAACGAAATTACTGAGATTTTTGCTAATCACCCAACAGTATGCTCATGACTCCCATTTTGAGCCTATTCTTAAACAGTGTAAAGAAGGAGTTGCTGTTGGAGGATACTACCTCAAAGATGGCTATCCATTAAAGGATTGAAGGTTGTATACACCAAGTTGTTCCACTTATGAGTTGTTGGTTAAGGAAGCTCATAGGGGTAGTTTATCTAGTTATTTTGGAGAGACCAAAACAACTAATCTATTAAAAGAAAATTTTCATTGGCCTAGTTTAGCCAAGGATATCCATAAAGTAATTGGTAGTTGTAAAATATATAAGAGAGCTAAGAGGAAGAAAGACCCTGATGGAGAGCATATGCTCTTACCAACACCAACCTCATCTTAGGCCGATCTGGACTTTACCCTAGGGTTGCTCTAAACATCTAGGGGAAAATATTTGATTTTTGTTATAGTAGACACTTCAAGAAACTGACATACTTCATCTCATGTCATTAAACTAATGATGCTTTATATATTGCTAATTTGTTGTTGTAGGAAGTTATCCAACTATATGGAGTGCTGAAAACTATTGTTTTAGATCGAGACACAAAATTCTTAAGCTATTTCTAAAGGACTCTTTGGAGAAGACTAGGGACCAAACTTATGTTCAGCTCTAGTAGCCACCCTCAGACTAATGGCCACATAGAAGTAGTGCATAAGATGCTAGGCAATTTGCTGAGAGTTGTTGTAGGAAAGAACTTAAAGGATTGGGATTTGTGTTTACTAGTTGTGGAGTTTGCATACAACCAACCATCTATAGTACCATTGGGAAAACTCTATTCAAGGTCATCTATGGCCTTAATCCCGCTATCCCCTTAGATTTGTTCGGTACCCCCACAACTGTTGAAGAGAGTCAATCTAGCTTTAGAGTTGTAAAAGCTATACTAAACTGTAATAAAGAAGATCGCTAAGTTCAATTAAAGACAACAAGAGATTGATAGTCAAGGCCATTGAACTATTTCTTTCAAGTCAATAAACTTAGCATGGATCCACCTTAACGAAGAATAGTTTCTACACCTAAGATAAAGTAAGCTGTCTTCACAAGATAATAGTCCATTCAAGATTATAAAAAAGATCAACCTCAATGCCTATTAGATTGAATTACCTAATGATTACAGTGTTTCCTCTACTTTTAATGTGGTTAACCTAACCTAATTCCTTACTGATTAGAAGAAGAAGACCTTGCAGGTGCCCTAGAAGAACAAGAATTGGAGACCACTTCAAATTTGAGGTCAAACCTTTCTAACCACTAGTTAGATGATAAGAATCAACCCTCCAGATTGATCATACACAATTGAGATAGAAGACTCTAAGAACATATGAGAAGAATAACAACTTCTAACCCCATTTAGGACAAGAATTCCTATTTTGGCCTCTATGATTCACTCTACTACCAACTTGAGTACCGAGCTCTCTTGTACACCAACATTGTCTCTAGAGTTGCCATACCAACCCTCTGACCAAGCATGCCTTCTTGCCAAGCAGCCGTACCATAATCCTGATAACTTTCAAGCATACCAACTTCGACAATTGTTCAAAGTTGAGTTCTCGAACCAATTAGGATCTGACCCCATTCTAAGGTGAATATTCATTAGTGACTGATTAGCTAAGGACTGAATTGACCCAGATTAGTTTAGCTCTGATTGCATAGCCTCTTTTTCCTCATTTTATTCGAATTGTACTATATTTCAAAGTAACCAGCCACTATGCGACACATGTCTTCTAGCACAATATTCTAGAAGGATTCTTTACTTTTTTATACTGAATATTCTTTATCTCTTTTACCTTTTTTAGTATATTTCATTTATTCCAATTGTAAATTATCCTTTTTTGTTTTTTCATATGTGTTTGTAACCTTAATGGGGCTAGTATATTAACCCCATTCATTTTGTATGCAAACATCAATCATTTCATTATCAGATTATTACAAGTTTCCCTTTGAGTAACCTTAGTGTTCTTGTAAACCTAAAATTTTCAACCTAGTACCCAAAGTAGACCCTAGTATGCTTGAAGACTCTAAACGTTAATAAGGCTAGTTAAGATGAAAACCTTAAAATAAAAACCGAATATTCAATCGCGTACAAAATTTTTAAACCCTAAATATATATAAACACTAGAGATTATACTCAAAAATGATAAAACCCTAAAACTATAACATTAAAGACATGAAAGTACTAATTCACTATAATTTACCCTAAAATCGGCATATAGATCATACTTGTAAGATCTTGGTTGTGCTTTGATCTTGGGTCTCATATAGTCGAAAGCATACTAAAAAATAATATCTATCAAACTTCTTGTGTCAACAAGACTTTTTTTTACCTCAAAGTTGGCAACTCTTGCATTAATAATGAGTGCACCATCATACGACCTTTGGATGCCCTCAAAATCTTCCTCTACAAAAGAGATTGTGCTGTCGATCCTAACCTTCTTGCCTTGGATCTTGCAAATGTAATTTTTGGCATTTGTCAAGCTCAAAGAGCTTAATTGGCCTATAGTAGGTTTACTGACAATGGTGTTAATCACTCCGTTAGGTGCTCTACTGGAATTCACATCCCTTGCATCTCTCCCAGCCACAGTTAGCTGAGTATCATTCTCCTATTCTTTACGTCTCCTTTAAGACGGTCTCTCAATATTTCGAGCATCATACACTAGGAACTTTCACAAACGCTGACGTTGAATCGCATCCTCTATTGAATTCTTGAGCTGGATGCACTCATCTGTGTTGTGACCTGTCACAGTGGAAGTTGCAGTACTTTTTAGATAACGGATTTCCTCTCATTCTTTTCGACCATTATAAAACGTCTCTTTGCCTACGTAACTCCATCAATATGTCCGAAATTGGACAATTTACGGGCATGTAGGATGAAAATGTCAGAATCCTTGGTCTCTTTCTCTCAGCATTTGAACTTTGATCATCATCTGTGCTGAGTCTATCCTTTGCACTTTTCCTCTTGTCATTTTTCTTATCTCCTTTGTTTTGATCGACTTCTCACCAAACCTTTATGTTGTCTTCTTAATGAATGTATGAAGTGACCTTAGCATTGAACTCGATGAAAGTTCTCGGCTTATTCTTTGTAAGAGACTTGAAAAAGTCTCCAAAGGGCTTAACTTCATCGATTACGGCGTTAAGGGCCATACTCATAGCCCATTTTGGGATTTGAACCATCTCAGCCATAAACTTGGCCAAGTAGTCTCTAATTAACTCATCTGATCTTTGTTTATTTGTGTTAAGGATTGAGGAATCCTTAATAGGAAGCTTACTTGGAAGGAAGTGTTGAAGAAACACTTCTACTAGTACATCAAAACAAAGAAATGGTGTTTGATTTCAAATGTTTGAACCATGTATTAGTTGCATTCCTTAAAGTTGAGGGAAAAGCTTAACAAGCTATTGTATCACTCAAATCATGCAACTTGGCCAACATGCAGTAGTACTCCAAATGGTCTTTAGGGTCTTCCGTCCCATCATAAGTTTCAAATTGTGATAGCTTGATGTATCGAGTTATCACTTCCTCCGAAATCTCATAAACAAAGAGACTCTTCTTGATTTGGAATTGCTTACTCGTTGTAGTAGGGGTACTGACATGCGAAGGTCTTAAATGGTGCACCTACTGCAATTGCTTACCTTTGTCATTCTTTTTGAATGTAGGAGCCGAGGGTCCTGTTACAAGCTTGGCTTACTTTTTCGGCAACTTAGGTAAATAAATTGAATCATCGCTATTCTCAATGTCATGATTGCTATGCTCTTAGTTCTGATTTGGATGAATACTATGAGGAAAGAGGTTAAGGATCTGTTTATGTTTTTTTTTTTTTTTATTCCTAGTTTTCCTTAGCTAAATTGAAGCAAAATTACTCGAGTCTAACTAGTCGTTGTGCATCAGTATGCTAACTCCCCCCCTCAAGGTGTTGGGAGGAAGTGCTAGCACTTATACTCTTAGTTATCCTAGTTTTAACCATATGGGTGCGTTTAGGGAAAAACAGATGGCACCAAATGTTATTGGTGAATTTTAGAAGTAAAAAATGTCCTGCAAAGAAAAGAAAATTGCTTAGTACTGGAGCTAGTCCGATGTAGTCACTCCAATACCTAAGTCAGTAAGTATGAATGAGGAAAGTAAAGTAAAGTGGTTAAAAGTTATCAAATGTCTCTTATAGAGTTTCTTTCCAATATTTATAAGAGACTGTTATAAGCCCTAAAGTTAAGCTAAATAACCGTAGGATTGAACTTATAACATAAGGTTTAGGACGATCGATTAAAAGATCCAATCAAACCCAAATTATAAACTATTGATAGAAAAATTAGTAAAAATGACCTCATAAACTTGAATTTAAGAAAATAAGTATTAAAATAGGAGACTATAAAATTTTCAAATTTTAAGTATAATAATTGTTAATTACCGAAAAGACGAAAAGTGTAATCTAATAACTAATAAATCAATAAAGATAGATTATATGTATACTAAAAATTATAGAATGACCTAAATAATAATTAAGAATGTTCATATATACCCCACATGTATTTAAGTATAGATAAAAATATGTGAAATTACTTAAATTGGCCAAAAACTTAGTAAATAATTAAAGAAAATTATTAATTTATTGTGGAAAAATCAGAGGGATAGGGAATGATGAAAATCTGGTCATGGCAAATCTAGATTTAAAGAATAAAAATTAGCCAATTAGAATCAAGCAACACAAAAGCAAAAAATTAAGGGATTTGGACAATATCTTATCTAATTTAATACATATTAGTTACCACCAAGCTCTATAAATAGGGGGAAAATTCACAAAACTCCTTTGGACAGTTAGAAATTAGAGAAAAATAAAGAGCTTCAAAAATTCAAGAGAAAAACTAAAAAGAAAGAAAAGAAAAGGAAATTGTGCAGTTAGGGCTAGTAAGCCAAACCTACACCTCATCACCACCTGGGACCAAGTTGCCACCACTACCACCACTCTACTCCAAACCCACCATCTAAGCTGGCCGACACATTTAGACCAGAGTTGGATGACCAAAAAGCATCGAACCAAGTGAGTCCCTTATTTACCTCGATTTTGTATAATTTCGTAAAATTAGTTATTTTGCCTAGAAAATTATAAAACTTGTTATTTTGAGGTTTTATTGTATGTAGATTTAAGAAAAAATAGTGATTTAGTTTAATCACATCTGAAAATATAGTCTTCTTAACAAATTGAGCAAAACCGAGTATGATTAGAACTAGAAATAAATAGGCTTAGGAGTATAGTTTGGAGCTTAATTTTTTTTCTGTAGAATGCTTAAGTGATATAGAATAGTGCTATGAAGCCATTTTTTAAAAATTAATTTTTGAAATTTTTCAGTTAATTTTTAGCCCTAAAATGATGGGAAAATTGGATAATTTTGGATTAATTAGATAATTAAGACACTAATTACTAATTAAGACATTAATTACTAATTTAGATAGTAATTATATATTTAGGGATGTTAATCTCTGATGTGGAAACCTAATCCTAGCCTTTGGAGTATTAAGTGTAATTAATTTAGGAATTAGGTAGTAATTGTAAGAAATTAGAAATATGTGGAATTAAAAATTTAATAAATCTGAAAAATTAGGGTTATTTAGATAATATTATAATAAAAATCATAATATACTAAATCTGAAACAAAAATTTAATTGTATAAAAAATGTAAAATTTCCTCACATTAGGAATAAATCCGATATCCCAATTAGGATTAACGTATACCGAATAGTTTAGAATACTAAATTAAAACCCAATAGGATATTAGAATACTCAAGCTTAATGTGATTAATTTCACATTAGGATTCGAGCATAGTAAGGACTTTGGAATCACAACTAGAATCTAATTTGGGATCTGAACCCCGAAATTGAAATAGAAAGAATTATTAGTACATAATAGGTATACATGGAAAAATGAGTTAAATTATAACTTAGAATATGAATTCTTAAAGTATAAGTACTAAAAAGACCTATTTGTATTATAGGATACCCAGAGATGAGTCAACTTGCAAATAAGTGATCGGGCGATTGAGAAATTCCAAGTAAATTGGGTTATTACTTATTGTAATAGAGTACTATTTTTATGGTACTCGGAGACTTAGGATTGTATATGGTTGTGATTGTAAGTAGTTTACGTATGTGTTTGATGTATCTGAATTCGTACTGAAATTGTGGTATGATGGATTTTGTGTTATGATTGAATTGGTGTGAATTGTTTGAAAACCCTAAATGAAATTTAATCTTATTCGACTTTAATGACAAAAAATGCCATGTATTGCAACCCGTTAGGGGATCATTAGGATTCTCTAACCAAATACCGACCCCTTCGAAAGGGATAGCATAGGATTACATAATGATCCCTTCTTCATCCTTAGTCGAACTAAGTAATAAGAGAGGAGATCATAGCGAGGGTGAAGTCAATGGTTCGAAGGTAGTTACGGGAGGAGTAAGGTCTCTATTGCACAATCCTGGGTTTGGTTGTAAGCTGTTGTATAATATGGAAACTCTTCAACCCGGATTAGAGCGGGTGAAATTTTTCTAATTTCACAACAAACTGGACTATGTTGTGCAATGATACTTGATTGTTGCATTGCATGAAAATAATTGCTTGATAATCTTGTTTATACTTGTATGCATTCATGAGTCTCCAATTCAACTTATTGAGCTGTGGTTGCTCATACCCTTATAGATCCTTTTATAGGTCCTGATTTCTAAGTACTTTAAGTATTATGCCGCCTTACAATTACCCAGAGGTGTGAGGGTCAATTTACTTAATAATGATGTGTAGCTAGAGTATCCTTTGCAGTTAAGGATGAAAGACTGATAGTTATTATGTAAATTAGTAAACCGTTGTGTTTATGTAGAATTTCCTGGGAAGTTCTGTGGACTTTACATATAATTATATATATTTATTCAAAATTTGTGATATTTACCATAATTGTAGTTAAACATTTAATCAGACTATTTACTTCAAAGCGAGGCGTTGTCGATGCCTTGTATAGATCATGTCTATGGTAGGCACTGTAAGGCCAGTTATTATCATAAAATGGTTTACACGGTAGGACTATTGTGACTCTGCGACTTCGGAGCATAACAATTGTCATGTCTGAAGTAGCAGTTATCAAAATAACTGTTAGGACATGTGGAAGGTTCTTAATTAGACACTTTCTCTAAATGTAGGGAGAGCAGACAGTTATGTAATATAATTGTCCTTGTGATAACTATTCGTACTATGAACTTGAATTTAAATTAGGAACAGATTTGTGTTACTCGATAAAATGCCAAAAATGTCAATTACTCAGTGAGATGTTGAGAGTGTAGATCAATCAGCCTGTCAGTAGCTAAATGGACAAGTAAGTGAAGTTATCAATGCTTGTCAAACCGTATGAACGAAAACTAACTATCAATAAAAATGATTTTCAAAATTTTGTAAGCTCAATCTTATTCTTATTTTAGATCTAATTTTACTAATCACAAGTTTAAGAGGATGATTGGTTTTAAATTTAAGTGTCGATGGTGGTATATGAAAGTGTTCAAAACCTTCTAACTTTCCTTCTGGGTGTGTTTTAATAAACTCAGCACTAGTTTTTGAAGAACCTTCTGATCCTGGTTCTGTTTTGGACACATCAGGCACTCCTGAAGTTTCTAATGTCCCATCTGAAAGAGGTTTTGACTTACCTTATGAATCAAGTTATATGTGATTCTTTTTAATTAAGGCAATCAAAAGTTCATGATTCCTCATTGCTTATTTCTTCCATAAACTTGACATTTATTGACTCCTTAACCAGTTTTTTTTTTTTATTGTATACTTGATATGCCTTTGAGCTTAAAGAGTAGCTTAGAAAGATTGCTTCATCAGCTTTCTCTTCAAACTTTCCCAATTCTTTCCCTGTTTTCTTTACAAAACACTTACAATCAAAAGTGTGAAAGTATGAAATGATAGGTTTTCTATCTTTATAAATCTCATAAATAGTTTTAGTTGTTAGAGGCCTAACATATACTCGATTTATGATGTAATAAGCTATTAATGCTACTTCGACCTAAAAATAATCTGCTATACCACTTTCATTAAATAGTGTTCTTGTCATTTCTTAGATAATCTTGTTTTTGCGTTTAACTACTCCATATTGTTGTAGAGTATAAGGTGCTAAAAGGTTATGAGTGATGCACTTTTCTTCACAAAATGAGATAAAATTTGAATTTTCAAATTCCTTTTCATGATCAGTTTATAGATTAATGATGGAGAGGCCTTTTTTGTTTTGAACTCTTTTAGAAAATATTTCCAAACTTTTAAATGCATCACTTTTATAACATAAGAAAAAGATCTAGGTAAATCTCGAGAAATCATCTATTATGACAAGTTTATGCTTATTTCTTCTAAGACTTAGAGTATGGTTAGACTAATCAAATCTAAATGCAACAATTCTAAAGGTCTTTAAATGGATATAAATTTTTTACTCTCATGTGATAATGAACTCATCTTATTCTTAAAACGAGCAGCACAATGAATATTTTCTTAAGCATATAGTTTTGGTAAACCTTTAATCAAATTTTTTTAAATAATTTCTCAAGTTGAGGAAACTTTACATGTCCTAATCTTTTGTGCCAAAGTATGGTGTTATCATTTACAAATATAAAACAACTTTTAGATGATACTTCAGATGGTTTGATTAAATAAATATTCTTCTTTTTGAATTCTTCAAACAACTTAAATCTATCCTTATTAAAACTAGTACATTTGTTATTTTCAAACGTTATTCTGCACCCTTTGTTACACAACTAACTTATGTTTATTAGGTTATGTTTCAATCCTTTAACCAATAATACATTTTCAATCGTATGAGATGCCAAACCAATTGTACCTACCGCAATTATTTTACCTTTACCATTGTCACCAAATTTCACATATCTATCTCTCTTCCATTCCAAGTTTGTGAACGATGAAGCATCACATATCATATGTCTTAAACATCCATTGTTAAGATACCATGTTCCTTTTAACTTAGCTTTGTGTTCCTACACACATCACAACATAATCAAGTTTGTTTACGAACCCAACAAAACTTGGGTTCATGAAAATTCAAGCTCGACTTTTGAATTGAACCTTAATTATTGCTAAGCTTGTATTTTTTGTAAAAACAATATTCCTTTTCTTTGACTATTTCTTGATTTTCACCATTTGGTTTAATAAACACTATTTCTCTCTTCGTTTTAGATATTTCTCCAGATTCAAAAACAAGTCTAGATTTTGAATTATCCATTCATTAACTAGAAATTAACATTTGTAACTTCTTATCACTTTTATCAAACTTTTGAAACGTGTTTTTAATTGTCTTCGATAAACCCTCCATATAATTTTTCAAAATTTTAATTTCTTCCTTCAAATAAGATTTTCAATGACTAAAGCTTCACGAGCAACATGCAATCCTTCAAAATCATTTTCATTTGCCAACAATTGATTTGTTTAATTAACAACTTGCTTTTCATTTTTTAATGTCTTCACTTCAAATTCAAGCTTGGAAATCTTGTCATTTGACTTAAAAAGAGCTTTAAGCAATTTGTTAATTTCAACACATATATCATCGAGTACCTCTATGTCTGATTCAGAATCAGTTTCAGAAATTGCCATATAGATTTGCTTCTTCACATTCTTTTGAACTGTTTGATTTAGTTTCTAAATCTTTGACATTACTCTATGTAGCCACAAGAGATCTTCATTTGTTCTTGAATTTCTCCCTCTTCTTGATAGACACCGAACATTCATACTTAATATTTCTTGGCTTTTTACATTTATAACATATAATTTCCTTTTTGAACTTTTTCTCCTCCCTTTTTTTTTATTGCCTTGCATCATTAGATTGGTTTTTATTAGGAGAAAATCTTTTAATAAAGGTTTTCTTACCTTTCTTCTTTAGCCATTTGTAGAGTTTTCTAGCTAGAAGTGTCATATTGTCGTCTTCTTCTTCAAAATCAGCATCTGTTTCTTTGGCTTTAAAAGCTACAACCTTCTTCTTTATATCCTTTGAAGTACTCTTTGATTTAAGAAAATCAGTTTCATGTGCCATAAGTTTGCTACATAATTGACTCAAGGTTAGTTTCTTCAAATCACAAGCTTCTTCAATGGCAATTTTCTTTACATTCTAGATTTAGCGAAGCAACCTTAACATCTTCCATATAATATTTACATCATTAATTGTTTTGCTAAGAGAAGACAATTCATTAGTTATAACAATGAATCTACTAAAAGATTCTTTGATTTCATTATCAAAGAAGATTCGAAAGGTTTCATATTGTTGAACCAGCAAGTTGATTCTTATGTCCTTGATTGTCTCCATGCCTTCATAAGTTTGTACCAGGTATCCAAATATCTTTAGCTATAATATAAGAAGCAATTGAATAAAATTCTAATGTGCAATTGTACTCAAAAGTAAATTCTTAGTCTTTGAATTAAGCTCAACTTTGGCGATATCATCATTTGATGTAATAATAGTTAGGACTTTGAGATCTCCTGTTAAGATGATTTGCCAAGCCTAATAGTTTGATGCCTTCACATAAGTCTTTGTCCTAAATTTCCAATAAGGAAAGTTAGTTCCATAAAAAAATGGTGCATTGCTAAGTTGAATTGTTAAACTATGACTTGGTTCACCCATGATCTTAAACTTTAGATGATATTAGAGAGAGCCTCTGATACTAATTATTGGTCAGGTGTAAAATATCAAGAGGGAGAGTAAATTGATATCTTTAAAATTTTTGAAAACTTTTTTGATGTAAGTTGGAAATACCTCTCTTAATAGCTTAATTTAGTGAATAGTCGTACTCTAATAATTTAGCACATGATTAATAACACAAATAAATAACTTAAAGTAAAAGAGATAGCGAAGAGAATATCAGCCTTAGGATTTATAGAGCTTTGACCTTCTACCTATTGCTCTCTTCCAACTCCATTGCTGCAAACTCGGTTTACTTCACTAGTATTGTTCCACTTGATCTACTAAAGCAAAACAAATTACAAGAAGTTTACAAGCATTTGCCACCTTTGGCTTTTACAATACTTTACTCTACCTATCTAGCCTCTCTACAATTTAAGCTAATCATAGATCTATAGATGACAATCGGACTTCTCTCAAACAACAAATAATGTTTACAAAATACATGTGAGAACAATAATACAAGTCTCAAATAATTTAGTACAAAAACAAAAATGAAGAATGATGAATAATCAACTTTAGTTCAACTCTCTGAAAAAGTATTTGAGAAGTTTTCTGTGTTTTTTCAGATGGTATAAAATGAATACGATCAAAGTGTAAAGTATATGTTTCTCCTCTTTAGAATTGTACTTAACACTTTGAATCCTTTCTCCTTTTATACTAAAGTCTTCCGATGGTGAAATTTGTTAAGGATTATCTTCAATTTAATTGTATCCATTTCTAACATCTAAAAGATAATCTATAGATATTTTAGAGAAAATCTCAAAGTTTGAATTTTCATTTGATTTTCTGATTTTATCTCAGTCAAATCGCTTTTATTGGATATCCTTTGTTCAACAATGCCAAATAATCTTGAATTTTGAAATTAAAATCCCATAAATTTGAAATCAACCTTATCCTTATCCAATCTTAGATATTTTCTTGTAGTTTTTATCCAAAAATTAATTCACTTAGAAATAATCTTGTAGATCTTAATTCCAACTTAAGAGAAACGAGATTAAAATTAAGATCCATGAGATTAAGTGCATTTTCCTAATATACCCAACTAGGAGAGCTAAGTCTTGTTCACTTCAAATCTAATGTTGTATTATTTTTCAACATTACTTTTCAAGATCGATTATCTTAATAATCTTCTAAACAGTCTTAGTTTACTTAGCTTCAAAGTCTTTGAATAAGTTTCTGAATGCAACTCAATTTTGTAATTTTAAACTTTCTAAAGAACTGTTTAAATGCCTGTACTCTTATCGATTCATTAACATTACTCTTTTTTTGTTATCATTAAAATTCATGAGAAATATCTAACTAAGAAGGCATTAGATGACTAAGTATAGAGCAAAAGTTGACTATGAAGTGAAGATGGTAGTATTTAAGTAGCTAGATGGGAAGGAATTTCATTTTAAAGGAAGTTCAAGTAAGGTAACTCTTCTAATAATTTGGGCTAATAAGGTGCAAAAGTTGATCTATAAGGATAAAATAGGTTACTTAGCTTCAGTAATAGATACCCAAGCCAAGGAAACTCGATTAGAGGATGTACCCGTAGTATGTGAGTATCTTGAAGTTTTCCATAAAGATTTACCTAAGTTACTACTTGATAGGGAGATTGAATTTATTATAGACTTTATCCCAAGAACTACCCTTATATCTAAAACACCCTATTGTATGGCACCAACCGAATCAACAAAATTGAAGAAGCAAATCTAGGAGCTATTGGATAAGGGATTCGTTAGACTAAGTACATCACTGTAGGGCGCACCTGTACTTTTCATCAAGAAGAAAGATGGAAGTTTAAGGCTATGTATAGACTATCAAGAGCTTAAAAAGGTAATGATTAAGAATAAGTACCCACTTCGTTAGATTAATGATTTGTTCAACCAATTGAAAGGAGCTACTATGTTCTCAGAGATGGACTTACAATCAGGATATCATCAATTGAAGATGAAAGAAGTGGATGTACCTACAATAGCTTTTATAATGAGATACGGACATTATAAGTTTTTAGTGATGCCATTTGAACTAACTAATGCACTAGTTACTTTCATGGATATGATGAACCGAGTGTTCAGGGAATACTTAGATGAATTTGTAGCTGTGTTTATAAGCGATATCTTGATATACTTGAAGGATAGCGAAATGCATGCTAACCATCTAAGGAAGGTACTTTAAACCTTAAAGGAAAATCAGTAATATGCAAAGTTAAAGAAATGCGAATTGGTTGAAGTTAGATTTCTTGGATACATTGTATTGGGTGCTAAGATAGCAATTGATGCTGCAAAAGGAAAAGCAATATCAGATTGGGCAAGACCAGCTATAACAACAAAAGTTAGGAGTTTCTTGGGGATGGCAGGCTATTACAGGAGGTTCGTATAGGATTTTTCTAATATCACTATGCTTTTGACACAATTGACACACAAAGGAGTTAAATTTGAGTAGAATGATAAGTGTGAGGAAAGTTTCCAAGAACTTAAGAAAAGATTGGTGACAACTCTTATATTGATAATACCTAATGGAATTGAGGAATATACAATCAATTGTGATGCTTCAAAAAATGGTTTAGGATGTGTGTTGATGTAAAACGATAAGGTGATCGCTTATGCATCAAGAAAACTTAGACTATATGAACAGAATTATCTAACTCATGATTTGGAGTTAGCTGTAGTAGTAATTGTGTTAAAATCTGGAGGCATTATCTATATGGTGAAAAGTGTAAATTATATACTTATCATAAAAGTTTTAAGTACATTTCTACATAAAAGGAATTAAACTTATAGAAAAGATGGTTAAAGTTGTTGAACAATTGTGATCTCTCAATTCTCTACCACTTAGGGAAGGCAAATGTAGTTGTAGATGCCTTAAGTTGGAAAAGGTTTAGTAGTACTGCAATGCTAATCACGAATCAGCAAGAGCTGATTGAAGAATGGAAAAGTTAAGTTTGGAGGTAGTGAATGAAAGAAGCAATTCTATGTTGGCAAGTTTAGAAATATAACCTACACTTCTTGAAAATATGAAAGAGGCTCAGCAAGAGATACAAAATTACAAATGATTCGAAACAATACAGAAAAACACCCTAAATTTGGAATTGACAACAAAGATATATTAAGGTTCAAAGAAAGGATATGTGTACCTAAGGATGTGGAAGTTAGAAGTTGATTTTAAAAGAAGCTCATGATGTAAGATATTCCTTACATCTCAGAAATAACAAAATGACTTGAAGCAAAAGTTTTGGTGGAATGTGATAAAAGGGGATATAGCGTAGTACATTTTGAAATGTGTAACTCATTAGAGGGTGAAAGTGGAACACCAGATGCTGAGCGAATTACTATAACCTCTCCCTCTACCTAAGTGGAAATGGAAACATGTGACAATGGAATTTATAAGTAAATTACCCAAAACAAGGAAACAACATGATATGATATAGGTTGTTATGTAGACTTACCAAGTCAATGCATTTCTTAGCATTGAAGTAGATTGCAATCGTACCACAATTTGCAAAAGTATATGTCAAGGAAATAATTTAGTTGCATGGAGTTCTAGTATCAATAATTTCTAATTGTGATCCTTGATTCATGTTTCGTTTCTAACAGTCTCTATAAGCGGAAATGGGAACTAATCTAAGTTTCAACACCGCATATCATCCTTAAAGTGACGAGCAATTGGAAGGCACTATACAAACTTTGGAGGATATACTTAGAGCCTATACGTTAGATTTTAGAGGAAATTAGGATGATCACTTACCATTGGTTGAATTTACTTACAACAACAGTTATCATAACATGATCCAGATGGCTCCTTATGAAGTGTTATATGGGCGTAAATACAAATCTCCAGGTTCATTAGGATGAAATTGGGCATAAACAAATTATTGGACCAACCATGTTACAGGATATTAAGAAGAAAGTACAAGTGATAGAAGAACGAATATGAATAGCATAAAGTTGACAAAAAAGCTATGCTGACGTAAGACAAAAGCCGTTAGAATTTCAAGTAGGTGATTGGGTATTTCTAAGGGTGTCTCTAATGAAAGGTATCCGACATCTTGGTATCAAAAGAAAATTGAACCCTCGGTATGTAGGACCTTATTAGATAAAGAGAAGAATTGGAAATTTGGCTTACGAACTAGAATTGCCAAATAAAATGGCAAGAATTCACAATGTTTTTCATGTCTTAACTCTACGGAAGTTTGTAGATGATCCAACAACGATATTCAATGTTCCACTAGTGGAGTTAAAGGAGAATCTTACATATGTTGAACATCTAGTATGGATTTTGGACACAAGAATATAGAATCTAAGAAATAAGGATGTCGAATATGTTAAAGTGTTGTAGAGTGGGCATACTACAAATGAGGTAACATGGGAGTCCACGGATCATATGAGAGCACAATACCCTGAGTTGTTTACCCAATGTTAGTACTATATCAATTAAATAATTTCCTATAATAGGGAAGTATCTTAAATACAAATAGACCCCTTTTGTGTAAATAAGTTTCGATGATGAAACTTTTTATAAGAGGGGTAGGATGTGAGACCCTAACTATTGATATCAATTTAAGTTAGGGTATTCAAAATGATTTAGGGCTTCTGACAAAAGTTGCTTGAATTGACTGAAATTTAATATGAGGTCACAAAAGTTAAAAGAAAAGTTCAAATAAGGTCAATTTCCTAAAATAAAGCTTATATGAAATTTAATTTTGATAAAGCATACTTTTATCGAGTATGCTCAATAATTATCAAAAATTCAAAATTTGGGTTCTAAATAATTATGAAA
Organism: Lumnitzera littorea; assembly: GCA_024138015.1. Lineage (NCBI taxonomy): Eukaryota > Viridiplantae > Streptophyta > Magnoliopsida > Myrtales > Combretaceae > Lumnitzera > Lumnitzera littorea. The sequence goes on from JAMXBB010000012.1 coordinate 39,687,067, forward strand.
CATTAGAGATAAATTATTTGACTTATAAAAATAATATTTAAGAGTTAAATAGCATATAATGTAATTATATAGTCATGTAGTATATGTGTTACACACCTGATATGTAAAAATATTATTAAATATACCAAATAATTGCTAAAAATTGTAAAAAATGTAGAAAATGGCAAAAATACTTGGACAATTAAGAATCAAGTGAGGTAAACTTCAAATTCAATATTACACCTAAGGAGTTGAGCTAGCACATGAAAGCAAGACCTAGATATATTAAAGTATTAACAAAATAATGCTAAATGACACTTGGATTGCACTTTTTCATTCCTAACCGACATATTCTTTTTATAAAGAGGTAGAGGGTTCATTTAGCATCATTTTAGCATATTAGAAACCACAAAATTCTCTTTAGAAACTTAAGATCACAAATTCAACAAAAAATAGGAAAAATTCGGAATAAAATAGAGCAATTGAGGTTCTCATACCAAATGATGACCTAACAACTTGGGGCTTAGAACTTAAGCAATTGGTGATGAGTCAATGTAGGCTGATACACTTAGGTAGCTCGAATAGTCGTGTATCAGCGAGGATAAGTTTTGCACTCGATTTTCTTTTAATTTCTAAAAATATCAAATTAAATAATAAAACTCTGAAATTTGGTTTCCTAAGGTTATTTTACATATACTTTCATGTCATAATTTATTTTGTTAAAATAATATTGATTTATGGTACTTACTTAATAATGTGTCATATTCCAAAGAGTTTTCACTTAATTTTTCAAAATATTAAATGATGTTGTTTCGTGTTGAAAAATTTTATGTAACAATCTTATAATATATACATAATTGTGGTAATAAGAATTTTCAAAAAAGAATCATGTTTACTATTTGTTATAATTTATTTAATATTTATTGACAGTTTTACTAATTGTACCAAGTATTTTATATATAAAATCAACTTGACCCAACTTCTAGTGACTAATAATATTGAGATATGTATTATATTTTGATTTTAAAGGTAGATATAATTATTTCCCTATTTTTATCTTTCTATTGAGGAAATTACATTAAAATAAGTACTATAGAGTATATTGTATAATATACTATTTTATTATTTTTCATTACCTAAATATAACAACTAATTTTTGAAGTGTAGTATACTTTTTTGTGGTTTTAATAAAGTACAAATACTAATTAGTACATATTTTCTAATTATTTGTACATATTTTGTCAAATATGACAATACAAGGTAAGTTGGTATGATTGACCTTGTAGCATGGGAGACTTCTGGATACTATTGCATTTGAAGTGCTCTGTAAAGGTCTTAGCTTGGTTTAGTTAGAAAGTGGAAATATTCTAAGTAAACATGGTATTCTAGTCAAATTAGAAGCTGGATTAAAGACAAAATTAGAAGCTAATATACTTAAGAGTTTTTGTGTAAATTAAACTAAGATAACTAAGATAGGTAGAACATTAAGGATTTTAATTGGTAAACTAAAGATATAAGTTAATTTGTATTTGATTAGGAATTTTTAAAAGTTAGACTAGATCAAAGAGTAATTCATAAGTTATTTCATAAGCTAAATGAGAAGCAAAGTCAAAGACTAAGTCTAAAGTAGTCTACAACGAACTAAAAACCTACAAGCTAATATTAAGCTGTATCATATACACACACATGAACTATAGTTGACCATGGTACTATGTGTATATCTTTAGGTAATATAGCTAAGGAAGACCCTAGTCTCGATGCATAGACTTGTGATCACTATTGATACCAACTAAGTGGATCTAACCATGCTTGGAGGAGACTTTGTTTTTGCTCAAAACATTGCATACTGTTTAATTTTCTGTTGGATGAATATAGTTTAACCTTGGTTGGATTGTTGTGATACAATGTTTGCTATTAATATGATGTTCTTTGAGTGTTGTGCAAATTTGGAGAAAAAAGTGGAAATTAACACTATCTTCTAGGTGTTCACCTAAGTAAACCCTATGTAAGATAATAAATTTATAGTAGGGAGAGACCGAAAACTAGAATTAAATATCTAGGTTGAATAAAACTTAAAAATTGGTTATATTGAATGATATACTTAGTGATTGATGCATGGTATGATATCGCATAACATAAAAAGGGACCTATGGGTCAAGATTTTCAAATTGTAAAGTTTTCAATAATTAAAAAAATAATGGTCTTAAGAACTCGGTTTTTAAAAGCATATGGATTAGCATTGCTTGAGCAATCTAACTGCTCTTTGTAGTTTGATTTAGTGGAAATAAGGTTGAGGGTCCTACTTGCAAACTCCTCCTTATAGTCTTTAGGTTCCTAGACATTGCATCCAAATACTTGAGGTATGTCGACTAACCGGATGTAAGGGCTTGGTGAGCTTAGGATATTGATACCAATGCATGCCAAATGCATGAGCATAACATATCACATTATTAGCAATAAGTGCTTGACTCAATTATTATATGGATAAAGATTGGATCTATTGTCTTTGGTATGAATTGAAAGAAATGTAATATTAGCTAGATTACATTGTTTATTTTCTACTCTCACTCAACTCTACTAGCTGAGGGGATAAAATATTTTATCCTAAGCTTAGTAAGAACATGACAAGCTCAACACTAGGGGGGAAACATTTTTGAGAGCATTAGATGGAGTCAGTGTCTTTGGAAGGATCTTTCATTAAGTCAGAAGTGTTACTATTTTGAAGATGAAAAAAAAAAAAAGGTTCATGTTTTGTTGTAAATAAGAAAACATACATACAAGTTGTAAACTAAAGTAGAGTTGAACTTTGTGTTAGCATCCGTGTGTCATATAAATAAAGATATATTTTATTAAGTGAGCAAGATAAATTTAGTTTTTAATAGGTATTCCTATGCTAAGCTAGGATGTAACTTTTGCTTAATTTGCCTTTGGTTTTTTCTTCTTCTCTCTCTTTTTTTTTTTATCTTTTAATATATTTTAATTGGTTTAGAAGCTTAAAAAATGTTGAAAATATAAAAGCAAAAATCTATATATATTTTACTAGTAAAATAAATGGTAAATTACAATTACATCATTTTCTATTTGCTACATATACATTTAGTCTCTTTAATTCTTTTTTCTTAAATTGAATGTTTAAACTCCAAATTTTTATATAGTATGCTTATTGATCTTATTTTATTATATTACATTTAGATAAAATAATTTGAAAATATTAAAATTAAAAAGTCACAAAGTTAATAATAAAGAGAGAACTCCTATAATTTCATTTTTTTTTAATTTTATTATATTTAATGTTTTATTTTTAATTTTTATCAACTTTTCATTATAATTTAAGGAAAAAATGGTCATATAGAGAATTGAAAATGCTTTTTGATAATTTGGAGGTTTAACTTCTAAATTTATATATGTATATTACTTATATTATATATGCATAATATAGCGTAAATTCCCTCTTTTAACCTTTTAGGCTTTAAAAATCCTTAATCAATTTTTTAGTGGAAAATCTTACATTTATTATTAATAAGTCTTTTAATACTTGTTAATTTATACAATAAAAGGGCTATTGCTAAGGTAAAGATAAAACATAAAATATTATTTTTTAAAAAAGAAAATGCAAAGTCCTTAAGCTTCCTTCGCCCTTTTGGATAATGCATTCAACTTTTAACTCCCACCCCATCTCCCAACTAAGTCCATTTTCTCAATCAAAGATGTAAGTGCCTTCTTTTAACACTTTATGTTTCCATTAAGACGAGTGTCATTCCCTAAAACTTAGGACATAGTAATCCCATTATATACTCATATCGTAATATGAGAATGGAAAGACTCATAACATTACTAATACTACGATTTGTATTAATGTCTACTCAATCATCATACAAGATCATACCACATGGTTTAATTAGCATGATATCACAAGTGGGTCAAATCTTCAAGCACCAACTAACATCATCATAACAATAAAAAATTGCATATGCCAACATAGGTCTTTTTAACTTCTAGAAATAACAAATAAGTCTACTGAATATATCAATTCAAGATGGGTCTTCAATCTAATCATCAAATCTACTATTGTATTACCCACTCCCATAAAACTAATTATAGCTCAAGTCATAATACAATCCTAGTTCCCATATATCTAGTACTAAGGGAAAAGAAAAAACAAAAGGTTCCCTATAAGGGGTGAGCACAAAGCTTAATACATAAGCTACCATAAACGAATGTATATGTGATGCAAGGTAAATCACATACATACCTAATATTAATGAAGAACCTCTAAAAAAAAAAAATCTTAAAAAGGGGTAAGAGCAAAACATATTACATCTATTGGGCAATGAAGACACCTTTCTAAAATGTACCTTCTTCTTTTATAGATTTTAAGAACAAAGTGCTTTTTAGATAAGTGCCTTCTTTTTATTTTGATAAAGAAAAGGTGCCTATTTAAAGGATACCTTCTTCTTGATATGTTAAAAAGAAGAAGGTGCTTTCTTCAATATTTTAAAATATAAAGAAGAAGATCTTTTGAAGTGCACCTTCTTTGTAAGAATTTGCAATACAGTATTCAATAAGTGCAACAAATGTCCTTAAGTACATTAAAGCTAGACATTAAAAATTTAGAGTGAAATGAAAATGAATCCAACGTAAAAAACAAAACCTCACTTCAAATTCAGATAAGCAACTCCAAAGTTCACCACACATTGTAAATTTCAACACTTCTCTATGCATTTACAACCACATCTCTAACTCTAATCATGGCTATCAAAAGTTTAAATCAAATAATTAAATGTAAGACAGCTAGAACACATAATGAAATATGAACAAGCCTACTTATATTAAAATGTATATCAATAGAAATGCTAAGTTCAATTATTCATACAAAACCAAACAATGAATACAATTAGTCCTCTCTTCTTCTAGTCCTATTAACCACACAAGCTACTCAAGAAGCTAAACACTACTTGGACCTACTCTCCTTGCCAATAAATGGAGTTTGTAACTCTTACATTGGTATATGCTCTTAGGGTGGCTCGAAGAATCGAAGAAGATTGGCTGTAGGGACCTAGGAAGAACTCTCACCCCGAGAACTTACAGACCTCCTCCCTCTCTTATGTGAAGTCGATAGTATGAAGGGAGGATCATGTTGCATCTTTACAAAAGGAGTTTGGAAGGAGCTCAATGAAGGGTCTGACATGCTCCCTACATCTAGATAGTTGAAAGATGTTGAGGCATCAAATGGCCTTACAGTTTCATTATCTAGTTGGCCTTGTCACTTATGTCATCCAAGTCTCCTCATCTTCATGTGTCCACCTCGCTTGCGTAGATCTAAAGTTTCATAATCTAGCTCATCTAACCTACAACAGCTACATACTCCACTTAACATGGCTTAGAGCAATGATATAGTTGGCTCGATCTATGGATATCCCGATTTGTTGAGACTCCCCAGCTTATATGATTAAGGGGGATAAACATAAGTATGTGTAAGGTATTTAATGTGAACAATAGGTTACAATAGTGCAATTACCAATCCCCTAAGCAAAGCTCCATCACAACTGATGTAATAGCATGTAATGCCCTAAGCAAAGCTCCATTAAAACTAATTTGTAACTTTCAACAAGGTTTGATGTCATGTAATTGAATCGATAGCCCCCATCGTGTACAACTGTCCATTATTCTATTGGTAAAGGAGTGAACCAACTTAGGGCATTGACCTTAATGCTCAGAACCTTCTCTATGCTCAACCTTTCTAGAAGGTGTCTACTTTACATTTATTTTTTTTTTAATAAAGGGTGCCTTTTAAAAGGGCATCTTCTTCTATTTCATAAAGTACAAAGAAGGTGCTTATTTGAAAAGCACCTTCTCTTTAAAATATAGAAAAGAAGGAGGTGCCTTTGAGAAAGCCGCTTTCGTTGCCCCATAAATATAATATGTTTTGTCGCTAGCCCTTTTTAAGAATTTTTTTAAGAGGCATTCTTCTAATACTAATACAACAATCACTTATTATCTTCTTTAGCTGTTATAAACAATATAATATTTGCATTTTAAGATTTAAAGTAACTCAAATTTCCTAATACATATATAAGATACATATATATATGAGATTACAATTTCAAAGAAGTCGTTTCAACACGAGATCACTACTTATATTAACTATCAATATAACTAATCCATCGTAATCATCTGCAAAGGTATCTCATGTTATTATGTAACCCGTCTACAACTCCCTTCTAACAAACTAACCCATGTTACAATTGTTAGTTAGTCCACAACCCTTAACCTCACATGGCAGTTCAATGTATAAATGATATTAGTCTAACCAACTATTCTAACACCATCTAAATAAGTGCACTTATCAATACAAAAGTGTAATAAATAATTCTATCAAGTGTTGTCTTGTAATGACTACAAGTACTAGTACTTATCCCTTCCTTATTATCTAACCAACAAAAAATTTAGATTTAAAATTAATACAAGAAGTAAATAACTAAAACACAAAATAAACTAAAACTAAAAACAATCGATTAGGAGTATAAAATTATGATACCTAAATCTTAAATCTTCTTGGAATTACCTATGTGATCAAGAAAATACAAGGATCAATTTCATCAATATTTTATTAGACCATAGAATTCTTAAGTAAGATAATAATACTCTTAAGACTATAAACTCTTAATCATAGGTTGATGAATTGCGATCTCTTCCTAATTAAAACACCTAAAATTGTATTCTCACTTTGTGAATTCTACTATCAGGTTTGAACCTGATCCAAAAGAAATATCTTGTCGTATCTTCTAGGGTTAATCAAATCTATGTACTAGAACTAATTAAATTATACCAAATGCTTTAAAAACTTCAATCTTTACTATGAAAAGCTAAAAAGTTGTCTCTTATGCATGTGAAAAGAGCCTTCTAAAAACGAATGATAAGTTATTAATAACTATTGTCTTCTAGGTTGTTTATAAGGTGGAAAATTTGTAATTATAAGGCATATTCACAACCATGATCTTCACTAATGTCAAAATCATCAAGTAACAAACTCTTTATATTCACAAGCAGTTCATAGGTGAGAACTCTACCGTATTCCTCTATGATTGCTTTAGTCTTCTTCTTCAAAATCACGATTATAGGTCATAAGTGATGGTTAGGGGTATGTTCATCTAAATTTCATATTTTCTTCATTTTAATTCCAAATTTCATGAAACTTGTTCAAATTCCTTTCTTTTCAATTTGAAATAGCTCTGCAACTCCTAAAACCAAAATATAGCACAATTAAGTATAAGAATCAATCAATACCCATATAATTCATAAGAGCATTATAAAATCAATTATAAAATAAGCATGAAAAAAAAAACTTATCGAATTCTCCCATACTTAAACTTTTACTTGTTCTAAAAAAACTCTCAAGGACAACAAATTCTCTAATCACACCATCATATAGAAATCTAACTATATATTGCACATAATTTATTCAAAGCTTAAGAGATCATCAATTTACATCCAAGGATTATCAAATTCAAATTCTAGCTTAGTAATTTCCTCGTAACTTTACTTAATCATAATTCCATGCCCTTAAAACATTAAAGTACCAAATGTTATACTAAGTACTTAAGACCATACTAAAGTTCAATAGTTAATTTATGTAAACTAAAGATACTACAAGCACAATAAATTAGAGTAAATGTATAGCACATCAACTCATCCCCTAATTATTTTCTTAGTATTTATTTTCAATGAAAGGTTTATTTTTCCTCCTTTTTTTTTTATAAAGTAGTTTCATTGGTTAGTAAGTGTAGAACTAGGTGACCATATAGTACTAAGTTTTAAGATACCTCTTTGAACCAACCACCACTTTAATTTAATTTAATTTTTCCATTTAATTAGTTAAATTAAGCTTTCTTGAACTGTTTTCTTGACCTATATAGTGAGCTTTCAACCGATGATCTTAGGCCTATTATCCAAATCAACAAGCATTATTCCCCTATAAATAGATACCCCATAGTTTAATTACTTAAGTCAACAAAGCCTACTATAGAACTTGGTAATTCAATTCTTTTGTTGTTGTTTTTTTTTTTTTTTTTGATTGAAATTCAATTCAATTCATTTCAACTATTTATTTAACCTTCAACATTATTGATTTTTGAGGAAACTTTCAAGAGACGAGTCTCATTTGATCATTTGTTAAAAATTAGAGGGCTCTAAAGATTTCTAATAAATGATTATATACCAAAGTAAGCTTTAAAAATATAAATAACTAACTTCCAATCAACAATATTTCTTCCAATCCTAAGTCTTAATCTAAGCTTAAATAACAAGAAACTACACCTCACATAAATTCCACTAATCAATTTCAATAAAGTGTAGAAAGGTCATAATGATTAAGTAAAGCTATATAGAAATTGAAAAAATTATCCTAAAAAATTCATCTTTCTTTACTTAGATACAAATCAATACAAAAATAGAAGTACAATGTAATCGCTAAATTGATTCTATGTAACTTTAGTATAAGGTTAATTCATTTATGCTTTATGATTAGCATTAGTAATATATCTCCCTACTCCTTCCTCCATACTTAAAATTGAAGATTGTCTCAAATATATACAATAAAAGAAATCTAAAGCATAGAAGGAAAAGGAGAAAATGAACTGATACTTCTTCAATTTAAATAGTTATGTCAATCCATACCATGCCAATGCTATTTACTCTACCATCACGTTAAATGTTCTTTTAGATACATAATCGATGCATACATTGCAAGACCCAAAGAACAAAAATGAAAATAGAAACAAAAACTAAAACAATAATGAAAAATAAAATGAAAAGGTAAATGAAAGTCTAAACAAAGGAATAGTGGTTACATCCTTAGGGTCCCATGGGAAAGTATTCAATTTCCATAATTTAAATAAGGATAGGAAATACACAATTCCCAACACATAGTCACTTAACTATAATGCAATTCCCCTAAACCTTTCACAATTAAGTTCAACACAAGGAGAGGTTTTCATAACAGGTACCTGCTCAAACTCGATTATGTATTCTCTATAGGTAATCCAATTTAAGTTCATCATCTCTTACAACAATCACTTCATTAGAAATTAAAGGGGCTTCTAAATCATTTAGTTCTATTGGCTTGTCCACCTTTCTAATCTTCTTATCTAGGGTTAAAGAATTCTCACACCACTCAATCACTTTATTTTTTAAGTTGTCAAGCTCCTCATTTCTAAACACTCCTTCTTCTTCAACCACTAACTCACTCTTATTGCTAATAAACTCCTTCAATACAACTTATAATTCCCTTTCAAAATAAGAACTCTCAAAATTATCAACCAATTTCCATAGTTTCTCAAAAGTATTTGAAGATTTGGTCAGTTTTGGTATCTACTCTTATGATGATCTTGAGGGATATTGATATTAGGCATGTTTCGTGCTTTCTTCATTTTAACTCTCAATTTCATGAAACTTGTCCAAATTCCTTTCTTTTTAATTCAAAATAGCTCTTCAACCCTAAAATCTAAATATAACATCATCAAGTATAAAAATCAATCAAAACATCCATTAAAATTCATAAGGGCATTATAAAAACCAATTATAAATTAAGTGTAAATAAACACTTATTAGCAAACTACACATCACATCACCCCGACCCACTACCCCTCAAGACAATCCAATTTTTAGTATATGACAACAACTTCTGACAATCCAGTACACCTATTCCTCTTAATATAGGCATAAGCACAAGTAACAATTCAAAATGAAGGTTTTGACATTTTTAGTTTGATTTTATTCTTCTAATCCCATAAGCATAGGTAGTAAACACAATAATTATGTACTTATATTATACTCGACCAATTCAATATTAGAAAAAAGAAATTACACTCCTATAGATTGAACATATCACAGACTCTTAATATCTGACTTATACTAAAGACTCTTAAACCATAAGTTTAATACTCGGTTATCAGCTTAACTAGACATTTAGGACTTAAAACAAGATAACTAGAATTTTCCACAAGTTATCTTGGTCAACTTTCACGCAAGCTATGTCGATAAAAATGCACCAAAGGGGAATATCACCTCTAAGCCGAGGTAATAAACTAATTAAAGAAGGGCTCAATCTTCCTCTCATCTCTAGGTCGAACGATCAAAGATGGTTACATGACCTTCCTTAGTCAACTCTCCATCAAAATAAACCCCAAATCATCTTCTAGCCCAATTCTTCTCTAATTCAACCTTGATACAAACCTTTTTTCTTTTCAATACTTAACAATCCAACCATTAGATTACTTCAATCACAACCTGTAATAAGATTTACTTTCAATGTTGATTACCATCTATTCTACCCCAACTTCTACACTTATTAATTTTTATAGCTATAGAATAAAGGAAACAAAGGAAAGGGGAAGAAAATGGAAACTTACATTTTTCATGGTGTACAAGTCTAACCAAAAACCTTAAAGCATTCATTATTCAATGAATATACCTATATTAATGAACCTCCTTCACTAATTAAAGTTTAACTAAAACTTGTAATCTAATAAAAAAACTCGTGATCAACCTTTTAGTTAAGGGATCTTGTTAGGTTCTCCTTCTCACACATAAAACCTCAAGCATACATTAACTTAAAACTTAAGTAGGGTTTTCTTTTACTAACTAGCAACAAAGAAGGAAAAGAAGATGATTACGGACCCTAAGATGAGTAAAATTAGCATAAAGCTTAAAGCATAAAGAGAGGCATGACTTTTAGAGCGAAAGTGTGTGATGTGATCTAAGACCTAGATTTCATATAGAAGGACAAACATGAGAACTAAAATCAAGTCATGTTATAATGTAAAAGTGCATTAGATGAATTATTTTGAAGAACGAAAGTGGTAGAAATGAAGTATCGGGGGTAGGAAGTGAGAAATTTGAAGGATAAAGAAGATTTTGAGCTCACTAAAATGTACATGGGGAGATACATGGCTATATACCTAGCTATGTGCCTCTTAGTGCCCTTTTTTGTTGAAGAAAGGGCATTAGAGAGATACATAACCAACTACATGGCCATGTACCCATTATGGTGTTTTAATGCGTATTTCTTGTTAGATCAATATGTTGTTTCATGTCTTATTATATGTATTCATTCTAGAATGTATTCTAAGACCTTTTTGATGTAATTTTATGTTTTATAAGAGTCGTATAGCATTAGGACATTTATCAGAGTTGTATCTTGTTATTTGTGAAGTTTTGTAATTTTTTTTTATCACAGCATTACAAATGCCTTGTGTCGCACCCCAAATTGAAGGAATCGTAACAGTCCTACTGTATAAACTAACCTAAGATAAAAGTTGATCTCACAATTGCTATCGTAGATATAGTCTAAAAATATACTCCAATTATTAAAGGGTGGTTAATAATTGGAGTATAAACAAGGCGTATATGACTTAACCAGCTTGAAGTATCTGTTCTGATACCTGTGAATAATCAAACTTATGATACAACTTTACAAAATACATGTTCTATATAACCCATTGTCTCATAACATAACAATACTTACATAAATGTCTCATATCCAAAATTATAATTTACAATTAGAGTTTACCAAAAACTATAGGTTTTGTAGACTATTTATAATAAGGTAAGAAACTAGTGAGCATCCTAAGGAATTCCTAGATAGATTCCTCAAATTTAAAAAAAAAAAAAAAAAGTCAAAAGCCTAAATTCAATTGATTCTTCATTACCTACTTTCCCAGTCAACAGTACACTAACTTAGGGGTGGTAGTATCTAAACATCCTAGTCTTTACTTAGTACCTGCAAATGAGTTTATGGGTGTGTGAGCATAACTAGTTCAATAAGCGAGATGGAGTCAGAAGAATATCAAACAATCACAAGAAAGGTTATTAATTATGATGAAATGTAATATAATCAATCATATGAAATATTGCACAATGTTATCCGGTCTATTATGAGGTTAAAGAAGTTACATCTATTCTAATCGGATAGAGGAGTTTTATCATGACTCAAATTAGACTAAACTCAGGCTTGTGCAATGGAGAATACCCTCATCCCATGATCACCTTTGAACCACGACCCCCACCCTTGCCATGACCTCATTGCCTGTCACTTAGTTCGATTAAGGATGAGGAAATAACCATTTCAACTATCCTCATCGAAGGAAGTCGATATTTGGCTTAACACTCTTAATTGCTTCCCTAACGAGTGTTATGCATGCTGGTTTTGTGGTAATCAAATAATTATTAGTTGTAATCAAGGGTAACCAAACGAGTTCATACAATACAGAAACAATGTAATAATTCAAAATAGCACACCAAGGAGTTCAACTCCTACCACAATTGAATACCAAACACACGTATAACATGTACACAAATAACTAATTATAGGCATAAGCAGAAGTACTCTTGAGTCTCTAAATACTTTAATACAATATCCAATAAGCAGTGAAGCTACGATCCTAACTTACCTATTTAGAAACCCACTACGTAAGACTTAGTTTGTCAACAATCTGACCATTGGGAAATCCTATATACACAAAAACTCAAATTCAATTTTCGTAATAATTACGAAAATATTAGAGTTTTATCTAAAACAGTTATATATATATATCTAAAATATATTATCATAATAATATATAGTTTTATTATATATATATATGTATATTGAGTTAAGTTGTAAATTATTAATAATATACATAATTATATTATTATGTCGTTTCGATCGTATCGAAACGTACTTTAATCGGTTAAGTAACATTTTAATTTCGGTAGGGTTATCATAATATGTATATTCTAGTAATATTATAGAGTTATAAGTTATATTACCTAAGATTATTTGATTTTAGTAAAAATAATGTCGTTAAATTTACATAGACCTAACGATACGTATTACGAGTTCTATTTTTAGAAATGATTTTTAATGAATAATTCAAGTTTTTAACATGGTTATACGTATCTAAATAAATATTATCTTATTATATGTATTTTATGTTATTAAACTAGATTTTACCTAATTTATCAATATAACCCTAAAATCTAGGTATTATCTAACCCTAATACCCCTATAACGTATCCCAATCATTAAAATATCATTAAATATGTTAAAAATATACTTTTTTTTATCAATTCTAACCAATACATGTATAGGTAGTTTTTAATGTATTGTTTATCACATTTAGCCTCTTATTACTAGAATTGGGTATCAGTTTGTTATTTAAGCTATTTTACTACGTAAATTCGTAATAAATAGCTTGGGTCACCAAATAGTTCTTTGAAAATTTCTATAGACTCCTAAAAATATGCGGAATTCATTCATTATTTAGTTTTGTGTTATCGATTCATCACTTATATATTCAAAATTATGATTTTACCCTTAAATTACACTTAATTACCTAAATATGATTCTTTTTGCACAAAATTATTTTCAACCTATCCTAACATCGTTATAATTCATTAGAAATCAATATAGGTTAATTTCAACATTTAATTTCACAAATTCTATTTATTTCACATTTTCAATGTAATTTCTCGCTATTTTTGGGCCGAAAAATACAATAAATATTAAAAATACTCAAATAAAAAATCAAGCTACATAAAAATTATCTATATATCATGTATATTCTATACAAAAATTTTGAGATAGAAACAACATCATTTGATATATTTATTTTGAAAGTCAAAATTTGGATAAATAGTGACTTTTTTAAGCAAGTACATTAAATATTCCAAATTTTTCAAAAATAAAAGTATCACATGAAAGCATGTATGAAATGATCTAAATATAAATTTTTCCAATGTATGAAATGATCTAAATATAAATTTTTCCATACTTTTCTAGGTGGAGTTACTATTTTTTTAAATAATTGAAAAACAGGGCAAAAATTTAACCTAATTGTTCTTGGGTACTCCAATAAACATAGGGTAATGGGGGGTTATTGGACCGACTGGGCATAGGGTGGACTGCTTGGGGATAGTCAGGTTCTACTGCAGATTCACTTTGGGTTCGGTTTCTACCCTAACTAGAAAATTCCCCTATTTTTCTTATTTTTTTATATTTTTCCTATGATTTTTTTTTTTTTTTAGTGTATCTGGATTCTAAAGATGTGAATTGATGTTGTAAAGCCTATATATAGTTGTTTAGGTCGGTTCTAATTTTTCGTGACACCCAAATTTTTTTTTTCTTCCCTTATCTTATGGTATTTCCTAAGCAAAAGGTGTCCTTTGATTGTTGAATTTTCTTTTTGACTCAGCAATTGTCAAGTTATAGTGATTCCCAGTAGTTTCCAAACTTAATTAAGCTATTTTGAAGGCTTTTTCAATAAGTTTTGATTTATTTGTTAGTAATATATGTGTATTATACCACTATTTTGCATATTTGTTAATATATATATATATATATCCTATAAATGTATCACATTTAATGTGTATTTGTACTCATATAATAATGTTTCTAACATATATTTTATTTTTAAGATATATTTCTTAATTATTTTCATGAATTCAACACATAATATATATAATTAAGTAATTTATGGTTAATTTATGAGTATAATTATTATTTATACTGGGTATACTCATAAAAATACGTATATTTTCATATAATAAAACATACTATCTTATCTCATTTTATAGCTTAATTAACTTATCTTTATATTTTCGTCGCATTTCAAGTTTAATTTTAGGGGTTCCAAGTAATTTGGTACTATATTAAATAATCATATTTCTAAGGGTAAAATTGGGATTTTAGGTCGCTATTTACAAAATCTAACTTCACTAAGTCACTTCAACTAACTTTTCTATTTTAGTCATAAAGTTTGGGCTCAATTGGATAACTTTTTCCTAAAGACTCTAAATTTAGGCTTGATTGTCTTAAACATAATTTTAGGAGCTCACACCTTGTTTTGTGTTGTAATAATCATGAAAAAATCAATAAAGGTAAGTCATCTAGGAAGAAGGAATCTTATAATGAAGCTCATGTTATACCAAATTAGCCACTTTAGGTCATACTCATCTCATGAACAAAGATAATTGACTTAATTTAGTTGTTTTACTGTAAAATGTCCTTATTTTACCAAAAACTTGTGTTAAAGACATAGAGAGAGTTCCTCTTGAGCAACTTTTCATCTCGAAACACTATTCTTATCACCAAGTTGCTTGTGTAGCAATTAGTAGGTGCAACTCTTATCAATCCAATATTGTTAGACGGATCGTAGTGAGCTACCTAAGTTGTCTAAAGTTGAGGAGTCCTCTTGATCATATTGTTCAAAGGATTATGTTTCTTATCGGTTCAACTTAGTATGGTAAACTGTAGCAAATTAGCCAACTTGTTTGGGTTTGTAGTACCTTTAGCTTATTAAACCTAAACAATTAGTTTCCTAAAAATCAAACCCCTTTCATAACTCATTGCAAAACAATCTTACTTCCTTTTACTCGTATAAGTGTATGTATGTGTGTGAAGAGATAGAAAGAGAGAGGTCCTTTCCTTTTATATTTCTAATAGAAAATAAAAGGAAAAAAATCAAACAACAAATTTATTTTAAAAGGCTAAGTTTGATTTTACTTATAATTCTATAAATATAAAATCCTTTGTTACTTAAGAAAGAATTAGGAGTAGTGAAAATGGCTAGAACACCCTATACTTTGAAATAATTTATGGGGCATTTAATCCTCCCCTCAAAATGAAATTTTGTAAAATTGTATCTAAGTTCTTGAACAACTATGGGTTACTTGTTTCACATACCTTTCTTAAGATCATGTGTAGCCCCCTTTTCTAAATGGTTACCCAATTGAAATTTACGTACTTAATAACCTATCTTCTTAGAATCTTCTTTTTAGTGTTTAGTATTTTATGAGGATTCTCTACTTTAGTTTAATTAGGTTGACATATAGTAACTTCAAGACAACTACTTGATATAGATTGTGCACAAACTCCTTTATGTTATGAATCCCAACTAAACCAAGAGTTTCTAACAATGTTGTAGCTATACTAGCTCCCTATATAAAGGCCTCAAAAGGCTTAATGTACCTAAAGTTTAGCTTACCTTTTATTTCTACTCGTGCTATTCCATTGGTATGCAAAATCCTCAATAGCACATCGTCTCTTATCATAAACTCCAATGGACTTGTCATTTATCAACATAACTCTTCAATGACTCAAAGCTACGATCTACTTAATAACCTATAACTTACTAATTGTGTTTATATATGAACTTTGAACCTAAAATATATGTTATGCCCTGAAACTGTAGACAACAGTCCCGCCATATAAACCAACTTATGATAGTAACTAACCTTACAGTCTCTATCATAGATATAATTTACACAAGGCATTTATGACTCCTCGCTTTAAAGTAAACAACTCAATTAAAATTTATATAAAAAGCTAGAATCTTGAGTTATATATATACATAATTATATTCATATTGTCTTATAATCCTAGGAAATTAAACATACTACGGTAGTCTATTAACGAGCATATCATTATACTAGTTCATAAACCTAAAAGTACTAACAAGACATTAAAGGACTCGTTTATGCAACCGGTTGACCCTCACTCATCCATAGCTTCAAAAAGAAACTAACCTCAGGATAATTATACCGCGGCATATCAGTTGGAACTTGAAAAAAAATCTATTAAGGTATGAGCAACAATAGCTTAATAAGTTAGACTGGAGACTTATGAATACATAATAAACACAAACAGGATTATCAAACAATTAATTATATGCAATGTAACAAGCAAGTGCCATCACACAATGTGGTTTGGTCCGTTATGAAATCAGAGTAATTTCACCCGCTCTAATCTCGGTTAAGGGGTTTTCAAGTTTATACAACAGCTCACAACAAAACCTAAGTTTGTGTAATGGAGATACAGCTCCCCCTATGACCATCCTTTAAACCATTGCTCTTATCCTTATTGCAATCTCTTCTCCTATTACTTAGTTCGGCTAAGGATAAAGAAAAGACCATTATGTTATCTAATACTATCTTTTTTGAAAGTGTTGATGTTTAGTTGGAGAATCCTAACAATCCCTTAAAGGATTATAATGCATGTCTAATTAGGGTATTTAGGTCAGTTATGATTAAGTATAATTTAGAGTAATCGAGCAATCTCACACCATTCAATTCATAACAATCACTAAAACACAACATAAATTTTAGTACGAAATCAAATACATATAAGCATAATCACATACAATCCTAAGCATCTGAATACTTTAAAATAGTACTCTAAAATATAATAAAGTATTGAACCTAACTTACCTGAAATCTTCAGTTAACTCACTCAATTGGTCACAGTTACTTGTCTCCGCGTGTCTTACAATATAAATACTCTTTTAATATTTATATCCTGATATTATATATAAACTTTAGGTTATGATTTAACTTAATTTTCCATATATATATATATATATATATTGCTATTAATTACTGATTCATTCTAAGTTAGTTTTAGATTCAGTTTTCCAATTCAGTTTTGATTTAAAATTAGTTCCACTCTAGGTACTATATGTAAATTCTAAAAATGCATTTTGAACCCTAATGTGAAATTAGTCATATTAGGGTTGAGTATCCTAAATATCACTTTTAGTCCTTAATCAATATTCAAGTCTATACAGTACACCCTAATCTTCATTTAACTATGGGATTTACTTCAGATGCAAGAAAAATTTATATTTTATTATATAATTCATTAAAATTTATATTCACATTAGATCTATTGCTTATTATTATTATTATTAATATATTACAAATTTTTAACCAAATGTTACATTTCCAATTTCTTATATTATTAATTTACATGTATTTACTACATATTACACATAATAATTACATCTAATACCCTAAATATTACAAATATCATAATACATCTAATATGAACATCTTAAAATACCCAATTATACACTAAATCAGTAATTATTCAATTAACCATTAATTAACCCCAAAATCACTAATTATATATATATTTAAAGGCCTAAAAATTACTTAAAATTTTTGAAAATTTATTTTTTGAAAAAGGCTTTATAGCATTTTTCCACATCCTCTAAGTAGTCAATAAAAAATTTTTCAACTTAAAATTACACCTTTAAAGTCATTTATTTTTAAATTAAACAAAACTTGGGTTTATAGGATTTTTTAAGGACAATATATTTCCAGATATACTTCTATCAAAATAAAAATTTTTCCTAAATCTATATACATAAAAACTTCAAATTGCTAAATTTTATAATTTTCTAAACAAATTTGATAATTTAAATAAATTAGACAAGATTCGGGTTGAAATCGCACTCACTTAGCCGATGGACTTCCGACTACAAATGATGGTCCTAGGGTTATCAATAAAGCTAGGTAATGGTGGTAGGGTATGGTGGTGGTGGTGGTGGTGGTTTACTTCCAAATAGCCATGGGTTGTAGGTTTGCTTTATAAGCCTTAATTGCATATATTTTTTTTCTAGTTTTTGTAAAATACCCTAACTTTCTCTTTTTGTTTTCTCTTTATTTTTCTTAGATGTATATTTGACCAAAATGAATTGTGATGGGCATTTTCTGATTTTATAGGGGTGTTTAGGGTTTGCTTTTGAATTTTGGGTTGACATTTAGGCCTTATCCTCTCAATTTGCTTTCTATTTGTCCTAAATTGATTGGTTGAATTTTTTATTCTTAATCCTAGCATGCCATGACCTTGATCTAGACAATTCTTCAACTTTCTAATTTTTCCTTTATTTTTTTCTAATTTTCTTTCATTATTTGGCATTATTTTAGTATATTTCAGACATTTTAAGTAATTTCGCATATTTTTATCTATACGTAAATACATATGGAGTACAAGTAAATATTCTTGAATATTATTTATGTTATTTTATGATTTTTAGTATATATATATAATTGATTTATAGCGACTTATTAGTTATCGAAATTCGTTTTTACGCATTTTCAATAAATAATGGGTAATATGCTTATAATTTGATGTTATAATATTTTTATTATTTTATTACTTGTTTTCCTACATTCAAACTTACGAGGTCACTTTTATTAATACTTCTAATTTCATCATATAATTTAGGCTTAATTGGGTTTCCTTAAATCTTACATATTAAATCCGAACTTTTAGTTACAGGGCTTACAATATACCTCTCTCCTACCTTATCCCAATACATGGGCAATATACCTCAAGTTTGAAACTCGATTGGTACATAGAAATTGGCAAGCGCAACAAGTTGAAGACGAGCTTTAAAATATAAATTTTTTAGGTTTTTGTATTTGAAGTAGTAAGATGAAGGATATGGATGCAAATGTGGTCGAATGTTATGCACCAACGACAAACATAAACTAAGTTTGTGATTACAATGGTGTTTGATATTAGTCATAAGGACTAAACTAATGTAAGGGTTCTAATAGAAAATAGATGCTACTCACTATTTACTAAAAAAAGATTCACTTAAATCAAAGAAATGATTGATAAGAACATAAGTTGATTAAAGAGGTAATAGCTCTCAATAATCTAAGAAGAAGGCAAATGTGCCACTTTATATAATGCTATGAAAATAAGTAAAGTATTTATACTAGTGCTAAAAACCTTAGTAGCAAAATTGTAAATGTTTACAAAAAAAAGTAAATAATAAAAGAGGTTAATAAGGTAAATAAACAAAAAAACAAATATATGTACAAAAAATTGTACGTTTCGATGTGGAGTGAAGTTGGAAACTAAGTCAAATATGAGTTGGGAAAGGGGGGGAACAAGTTTGGTTTAGTTGATCGTGCTTCTAGAAGTATTTGAGAACTCATACTAAGTTAGGTTCAGAAAGGTTAGATTTGATGAATAGAAGTGTGGTTTTGAGCTCCATAGAAAGTGGCTCAATGTTAGTCAAGCTGCCTATGAAAGTTTGATGTTCAGTCTCAAGGAGTTAATAAGGATAAGATCTGAGCTATGCCCAAAGGGTTAGACTTGGTTGATTGTTGGCCGATAAGGTTAGCTTATACATTTGCTAAGGAGTTGATCTCAATAAGGTTAAGGCACTAAGGCATCTTCTTACTTTTAACCCATCAAGTTGGGTGAACTTAGCTTTATTCTACTGTGCTTTACTCAATTGACTTGATTTATTCCTTGAAGTACGTATTCTCCCAATAGCTTGACGCTTAAGGGAAGGGTTCGGATACTTGGTTAAGAAGGCTAGATTTTGATTCCCATCACTACCTTGAGTTTGAAAATGAGTTAAGCTCAACTATGAATTCAACAACTCTACAAAAGAAGACAAGGAATCAATGGTAAATAAGCTTCTTTTCCATTTACTCTTCTAAACCAAGTCTAGATGGCCTCTCTTTTGCTCTTTAACTCTCATATGTAGCAATGTAAAGTCTTTTTTGTGTTTTTGAAATGAGTAAACATTATGGAACCCATCATAGGTAACACGTTGATCATATTTGCAAGGTTGTCTACATATAAGGTGAGTAGCATTTATTAGCATAACATCAAAGCCTAACATATTCTTATACTCCTTAATGTTGAGAGGAATTCAAACCTAATTGTAGACATGTATTATGCTCTTGTCATTGAACTAATGTAATCCATGCATTTAGTCCTGGTGAACAATCAAGAAGGGGGATTGATTGTTGCGAAATTTCAATACTTAATAAATTTTTACTTCTTGATATTCAATACTTAATACTTATACTAAACTTGCTTTTGATTCTTAACGTATTAGAAATATTACAAATTATATCAGTGATATGTGAGCAAAAGCCAATTAATTACTTAACAGTTCTAACTTCTTAAGCAGACTAATACATATAACTTAGTTTTGATCCTAAGCTCAATCATGTGTAAGTGATTCTTATAAATCTTGCAACATACAATCAACCAAGCAATAAAGCAATATATCATAAATACAATAAATAAATTGCTGATAAATAAGAAGTGTAGAGATTAGAGAATCAAGCAATCATATATAGTGGTTTCGCCTTATATGTCAGCTACTCTTCCAACCCATGGCTAGGGATCAAGTAATTTACACCTGAGTTTCACTATTTAAAGAAAACTTTTATATAGAGGTCAATAGATCTCACGATTTTACCTTGTCTCCAAGTCACTAGTTTATAAAATGTCCTTCTTAAGTTCTCTTAAGCAACATTCATTAATTTTTAAAGAGATTAATAACTCCTTTAAGGATATAGTAAAATAAACTTCTTAAGCTTTTGAGCTAGATCTCTTTGATCACATAAACGTTTATGAGCTCAGCTTATACTGTAATATCATGAAAACTTGTGTTATATTGTTTACTCTCTTTTTTTTTTTCTTTTCTTTTCTTTGGCTTGCTTCTCTTTCTTTTTGTTTCATTGATTACTTCTTCTTTAAATTCTTATAGCTTCTTACTTTCAATTGTTCTCAATATAGTTGTAGTTGTTTTATGGCCATTACATCTTCAAATCTTTGTAAACTTGTTGATTTGCTGTCTTTGAGACATGCTCATCTGTTATGTGATAGCAATACTTGTCTTATAACTTCTTCATATACTTAGAAACTTGTATTTGTCGATTGTATTACATGCTTCTAAAAGCTTCAATTGTATTGTATAAGTATACCTTAGCTAATCTAGATATATTATCCAAATATATCTCTATGGTACTAGATCTTGACTTGTTCTTATTATAGTAAGGTTTAGATTACTTTATACACCTAAACCATCTTTTATGTTTATGATCTTTCTATTAAGTTCTATGTTTCCAATAAGATTTGTCTTTTGATAAGTTTTTTTCTTTTCTTACTTCATTAGAAAATAATGTAGCTATATCTTATCTTTATTCAATCAACTTTTGATAGTTGTATATTCTGAATTATCCATTATTGATAACTGTTTTGTGTTTCTATTTCTTATTATAGCTTTTGAACTTATCACTTTTCATCATTTGACTCAAGTATCTTTAAGAATATAATTCCGTGTTCTGTACAGTAGGTATAGTAATAACAAAATACCTTTCGTTTATTTTAACAAATATTTTATTATCATCAAAATACATTGTAGTTCAGAATTTATCATTAAAAATACTTTCATCCAGGTTCTTATACTAACAATCTCACTCTTCTTAATGATGACAAAATATTTATCCAATTCATCAAGAATGATCAAACTAACATAGCTAATATTCAATTTTAATAAGCTGTCTCTCATTTTGTCAAAAGAAGGAAAAAAAAAAAAAATTTCTTTCCATGAAAAGTGTTGTCTTCCCCTATATGAGTATTAGCTTCTGAATTTGATATTTCTTTTATGAATTCGCAAAAACTGTACTTTACTTTTTGCGTCTATCTCCCCCTTTGCTCATTTTTCCTTTTTACAATTCTCCCCTTTTTTGTTATATTTCTTTATATTTTACTAAGCTCCCCTTTTTGTTTTCATAAAAAAAGAGAAATAATAACATGATTTGTATGAAGGCTATTAGGATTAACATATATTTATCACAAAAATATTGTTTCCTATTTCTCTATATGCTTCCCTTAAATTTATGAGGATTTTGATATCCATCTTTTCCTGATTTTCAAATTTTTATTGTACTGATATCACATTATGTCTATCAATCAGAAATAATATATCACATCACATCAAAGTAACAAAAATATCATTTATCAAAACTTTATCAACTTTCCTAAATCAAATGCATTAATGTAATTCAATTATCTTCATGTTTATAAATTAATCTCATCTAATTTCTCAAACTATATATTAGATATATCATAGTAGAATCATTCATCAAAACAATCATTTAATTAGAACTTTTCATAATAGGTTCTAATATAGTTCCTACAAAAAATTCAATAGATATGTTCTCCAATATGAGAACAATAACATTTTAAGCTCTATGTTTAGAATCATTATTTCGATGGACTCCTACATAAAAATGATTAGTGATTCTATCACATGGACATCACATACTCTATCAAGCTCATATTCTCAAAATGATTCTTTCAAAATCGTTGTTCTCTTCAAAATATAGATTATTCATTCAATAACTAGCTTTTGATTTTCATGAATCATTTGTCTCTTAGAAGTCAAATTAAGCATAATATGTTCAAGTAGTTCTTAGCATTGATTCTTTCAGAATCATTTCAAGTATATAGCAATCATTCAAACATGATAGAATCATAGATTTTAGAACTTATATTCCTACACAAAAATGCTAGTCACAGTATAAATACTTTTTGTCTTACTAAATTCATAATCCCTACATGGGTTCTTCATAAAAAATATGATTCACAAAAGAATAGTTCATTAGACATTATATCAAAATCAAATCTTTTAAGGTTTTTCTTTTAAAGATAAATGTCTTTCTGTATGATTGTGGTGGTGCTAGTAGTCTAAATAGCACATCATCACCTGAAAACTTCTCACTTTAACAAAGTCTAAGTAACTACCAACTAGATATAACAGACCAATCAATTCTACTTAGCTTATAATCCGTCGGATGTGACTTACCGATTCGAACTATAAGGCCACTTGCTACAACTTCTTACTAAAGAGAATAGATAAGAGTTAGGGGATAAATAAGAATACTAAGGTTGATTAAAGGGGAAAGTTATAGTAATTTGACAATGTAAGTGATTGATGACTGTGTACAAACAAATGGGGTTTATATATTAGCCTTATTAGGGTTACAAGCATACATGGAAAAGATAAAAGGATAATTTACAATTGGAATACATAAATAATACTAAAAAGGGTAAATTAGACAAAGAATATTATGTGCGGAAAAGTAAAGAATCCTTTTGGAATATTATGCTAGTGGTTGTACTTCTAGATTTAGGCATAAAACATCTAAACACTATTCCATGTAGGATTCTTACCATAACTGGAAAGAAATGAATATAGGGTTCCTTATAATAGACAATCTCATTTCCTTTGTTCAAATGCTTAAAAACTGCTTTCTTGATCCAATTGTGTAAAAGGGATAATTCCTTACATCTTTAACTTTAAAGTAATTATTTATATCTTCCCTTATTATCTTAACGATGGTTTCTTCCCCTTTAGATCCTAGAAGATTAGGTTTCTTCTTATTTAGATATGAATAAAATTCTTACACTGGACCATCTAAAATCTTTTCTTTTAACTCACAAAATTTTGTCCACCTATGCTCTCCTAGCATACTTCTAACATCAATTCCATGTTTTGAAAAGAATTTAAAATCAACAATGCTTACCTCGATAGCTTTAGAAGGGGATTTTGACAAGGAGATTTTCTTTTGTGACTTCTTTGTTCTTTGAATTTTTCTCCGTTGATCCATACTTGTATCTTGCGCAATTCATTCTTCATATTTCCAAGGAGTCATTAGTTAATGATGGATTTAAGGTTTGTTTGGTTGAAGATTTTTGTGAGATTGTTTCTAAGAGAGAGAAGTAAATTTGAATGAGAAATCAAAGAGGAATATGGCACTTTGGGAAAGGTTATATCTTTTAATTATGCATTATATTTTCTTACCCAAGTTAAGTTTGGTTTTGTCTATTTTAACTACGTATCAAATTTGTAAAAGTAGTTTCTTTCGAAATGACCAAATTTTTTCAGAAAATAATAGGTAATTTTATTGACATACCTTATTTTGTTGACTTACCTTGCTGATCTGTCTAATTAACTTCAGTAAGAGATTTTTGCCTTTGATCTCTATTATTTGAAAATGATTTGTTTCCTTGCTTCTTATTCTTTTCTTTAGCTAAAGACTTCTTTTTTTGGCTTTCCTTTTCTAATTGAACCTCTAAATGCTTCTATCCTTCCTTATTGGATTTTTTATAAATATTCTATTCATTTAATATCTAACTTAACTTTTTCTCATTGTTTATGGTCTTCTTATAAACATCTTTCTATAAATAGAAAAGAGTATTGATTCTGATATTCACATCTTCTCTTCCTTTCTTTAGATCTTTATTTTTTTTTCCTTGGACTAATACAATTCACTTTTCTCTTGAAGCAAAGAGTTTTCCTTTATCAAGATTTTATTGTTGCATTTCAACTCCTCGTTTTCTTATTTTAACAACTTATCTTTGTTATTTAATCTTGAGATTTTGACATTGGCTCCAGAGAGTGCACTTAGTAATTTTTCCATTTTTTGCATACATATTGTCTCGTACATTTCCATCATCAAAATTTGTTTGATTTGATTCTAAGTTAGTCGTTATACAAATTTCCAACATCTTGTTCTTATGATTTTCTAACTATTCTCTACTAGCATATAGATCTATGTAAGGGTCAGTTCCGAACCGTAAGCCGGCTTGACTTAGGGATGGGTAAGCTTAAACCGGCCTATGAACTGTCGGGCCTTAAGGGTTGAGATGATTTAGCTCGGTGAACTTGCCAAATCGCCAAGCTCATAAACCAATGGTTCAGCTTGCTCAAAATTTGCCTTTTATCTCACCATTTGCTATTGAGTTTGTTCATTTCCTTCATAAGTTATGACATATCACTTTAATCTCCACACTTTCTCTTCCCCCTCCCCTCACCATGCTTTTAATTTATTGTAAAAGAGAATCAACTTGTATCAATCAATCAAATTTGTTGAATAAATAAGTAGTATTAATCAACTTGAATAAATTTGTTGAAATTAGAATATTCATCAATTTAAATTAGCATGTATGATATGTGAATTTGATAAAAAGGTAAGAAATCAAAGTATCTTAGCCCAATCTCATGAATATATTCTAAATTCAATTGATTAGAAAAATTTTGGTGAAATCATTGATTCATTTGGTGTTCAAATATATGATTCATCCGTAAGTTTACTAGATTGAAGATTTATGTTATTTTCAAATTAATGGATCTAATGTCAATCATTTTTTCTACTCTACTAGTCTAGTCTCTACATTACATTATATGACATGAATAATTCACCAACACATTATAGAGTCTAGAGAGATTTTCACATGAGAAATAATATTTTGTAATGTATTATCACAAATTATAGTTAATAGTTATGTTAGAATATATTTCTTGCTGTATTGATAATGTATTTTGAGAATCGAATAACAAATTTTCCTCCTTTACAATTTCTCTTGCTTTGCTTAACATTATTCAACATTGTAATATTAAAGCAACATTACACTCACGTAATCAAAATCAATTATTTTGAAACGAAATGAAATTTGAACCACAAATAACAATGAATCATTTACGTGTTGTCAATACATATAATGTATACATAAAGTGTTAAAGTTACAATAATGTGGGGAAAAAAATAAAAATAGGAGAGAAGGTAGAAAATTATTTACGAAAGGGAAAAAAAAAAACTAAAAAATCAGTTCAAGGGCTACCGAACCAGCCTAGGCCCATGGCCTTAAGGGTCAAGCCCAATTCACCTTACCATTGACCCATGAATTGACAGTTCTAGACCAATTCAAGTTAACACATAGGTTTACAAACATGTCTTAGTTTTTGACAATCAAAACAAATTATCTTGTGAATCTGTCTGCTCTTTTCATTTCCTACATTAACAATGTTAGTTTTATTTTCCATGATAAATAATGGGCAATCCAAATTCCAAAGGAATGTATCACTTAGATTCCAAACCTGATTCTGAAATATCAAATTAGATCTGTATGTTCCTTTAAATCAACCTACCTTGATATGCATTATTGGTCCTAATAAGCAATTAAAAAGGAGGGTTGAATTTATTGTTATTGAATTTTATTACTTAACCAACTTTTACTTCTTGATATTCAATACTTAATACTTATACTAAACTTATTCTTGATTCTTGACATATAAGAAATATTAACAAATTAAAATTAGAGATATATGAGCAAAAGCCAATTAATTACTTAGCAAGTCTAGCTTCTTAAGCAAACTAATACATATGACATGCTTATGATCTAAAGCTCAAATCAATGCAAATGATTCTTGTGAATCTTCTAACATACAATCAATCAAGCAATTAAGCAGTATATCATAGAAACGATAAATAAGTTATTGTTATATAAAAAGTGTAGGGATAAAAAAGTCAAGCAATCATTTATAGTAGTTCCACCTTATACGTTAGTCTAATCTTCTAGCCTATAGCCAGTAATTAGATACTCTATAGTTGAGTTCTACTATTTGAAGAAAACTTTTACATAGAGGTTAATAATTCAACGATTCTGCTTTGCCTCCAAGTTGTAAGTCTACAAAATCTCTTTCTAAAGTTATCTCAAACAGTATCCATTAATTTTTAAAGAGATTAGTAACTTTTTTAAGGATTACAATAGATTTCCTCATACTTTTGCATAATGCTCAATAAAACAAAATTCTCAATCTTTTGAGCTCAATCTCTTTGATTCACATAAATGTTTGTGAGCTCAACTTATACTGTAATATCACTAAAAACTTGTGTTATACTAGTCTCTCTTTTTCTTTTCTTTTCTCTAGCTTGCTTCTGTTTCTTTTTGTTTCATTTATCACTTCTTCTTTAAATACTTATGACTTCCAACATTCAATGTTCCTAATATAGTAGTTGTTGTTTTATAGCCATTACATCTTCAAATCTTTATGATCTTGTTGATTTGCTATCTTTGAGATATGCTAATTTTCATGTGATACTTTTGTTATAGTTTCTTAATGTACTTAAAAACTTATACTTGTCTATTATATCATACGTTTTTGAAAAATTTAATTGTATTGCACAAGTATCCTTTGGCTAGTCTAGATGTATTACCTAAATATATCTCCATAGTGCTAGGTTTTCACTAATTTTTGTTATAGTAAGGTTTTGATTACTTTGTACTTTTAAACCATATTTGCGCTTCTAACAAGATTTGTATTCTGATTAGTTCTATTTATTTCTTCTTCATTAGAAAATAATGTAGCTACATCTTGTCTTTATTCAATGAGCTTTTGACAGTTGTATGTTATGAATTATCCATTATTGACAATGGTTTTTTGGTTTCAATTTCTTCATGTAGCTTTTGATCTTATCACTTTTCATCATTCAACTCAAGTACATATAAGTATATAATTCTATGTTTTGCACATTAGGTAACTTAATTAGTAATAATAAAATACCTTTCATTCATTTCAACATATATTTTGTTGTCATTAAGATACATTTTAATGTAGGATTTATCATAAAAAAATCCTTTCATTCGGGTTCTTATACTAATACATACGGCTTTAGATGTTGGGAGTTTAGAAGCTTCAACTTCTTTATTAGCTTGCTAGAAATGATATTAGTGCAGCTCTCACCATCCATCATGAGTGCACAAGTCCTTTCATTCACCATGCAATGAGTTTGGAAAAAATCTTCCCTTTGGTTAGCAATTTAGGGTTCATACACTAACCAAGGTTTAGAATTCACCTGTGTTTAATCTAACATAAGCATTCTCATCACTTTCTTTAGAGGATTCACTTTTTTGTTCTTGCTCACTCTAACTTTCAATCATAGCCTTTACTCTATTTTCTTTTAGGATTAAGACTCTTTTATTTGGCATTGAGATGTAATATGGCCACATTCGAGGCATTTGAAGCATTTTACTTCTTAGATTTTGGTTTCAAGGACTTTTTCTTTCTCTACTTTCTTGTGTTTGACTTGAGCTTGGTTGACCTCTCCTTTTTCAAATCTCTTTTTAACTCTTCTTCTCTCTTTGTTTGTGTCATGCTTAAGGCCTATAGGTTGAGGTTGGGGTAAACGTGGCTTTTAGTATCTTTTCCAATGCTATCTTTTAATCTTGACTACTAGGCAAATAACATCATCTAAGATGTTATATGGTTGTAGCTCAACCATATTGACGATTTTGCCATATAATTCTCCTAAGAATCTTGAAATGGCTGGTTCTTATGACTCTTAGAACTAGTAAACATTATCATTATATTCTCAAACTCCTATAAAAATTCCTCCATGCTAGATTGACCTTGCTTCAAATGTTGAAAGGAATGTAACATCTCTTGCTTTAAGTAAGTTGGCAATAACTATTGATCATCAGTTTCTTCATCAACCTCTAAGATTGGATGGGTTCTTCTCTTTCATCAGTTCAATTGTGTAACTAGTTTGTCCCACAAAAACTTGTGTACTCAACAAATGATGCGGAAGCAAGCTTAACCTTTGTGTGGTCCTTGCACTCATAACACCTTAAGATTTTCTTAAGTCTTGACACCTATTCCAAATACTCTTCATATCAACTACTCCTACTATGGGTCGATAGTCTAAACTTGATGTTTCTTAAGCCTCTATTGGCAATTCTAAGCTCATCTCTATCTCTAAGCTACTTTAAAAGCTTTATTATCACTACTTCCATTAGATCCTCGATCTTGTTTAAGGTCATTAGAACCCGCATTACCTCTTTCATCATAGTCTCTTCTTTTGTCACATCATCTAACTATTCATTGACCTTGAATTAACCAAATTAATTCTTGTAGTGAGTCAGTTATGTTCTATAACTTTTACTCTAAATCATTCACCCTTCATCTAAAACTTCCTTTAAGACTATCTCCATCATTAACTTTCATCCAACATTGTGTTTTCATAAATACCCACAACTTTTCATAAGCAATTTGTTGAACTCCTAATATACTTATTTGCCACTAAACAAATACTTAGAGAACTTCAACATAAAAAGCTTCTCAAATCCAAATGATTACCACTATAATCACTACTAACACTCTACCAAAAATTTCAATAACAATCAAGAGTAATAAACAAAACAACACCAACAATTTTATGAAACCATTAAGTTCGAAAAGTATAGAAACCCATAAACTAAAGTAGTCAACTATTAGCACCTACAAAAAATCAAAAGACATACTTAAGAACACCTTACTAAGTCATATTGGATTGTTTCTTTAACAACTTGAATGCTTAATAGTTGTATATCAAATTAACTTAATCAAACCTTAGTTCGTATTGCTATTCTTAAAGTAGTAATTTATTTATTTACCATTACTTAATTTTTAGTTCATTATACTAAGAAAAAAACATAAGAATAATTCTTTTCCTCATATTTAACTTAGACAATACCATAAATTATTTTCTTTATTCTAACAGGTTACGTACATTGATTATATCCTAAGTCTTCTTAGGATTTTGGCACATCATCTGTCAAGCATTCGGGACATACACCCGAGCCATACAAGTGAGTATGGTTGAGTGTCGGCATAATCTATCCAAGAGAGAATCCACTTCAGTGGAGTATCAAGTGGGCAACTTATAGGAAAGGTGTTGAGATTATGTAATGCTTAAGTGATAGCTAAGCTAGATGTACTTTGAGCGTCAATGACATGCTATTTGAGAGTTTGCTAAGTAGCTAAGTCAACTAGTTAAGAACCTTGCATAGTCTGTAAGAGAGAGAAACCATATTGTGCACATTTTGCATAACGATTATTCTTCTTATTAACTACCAATCATCTCTAACATTCAAATTATCTAAATCACATTTTGAGACTAATTTTCATTTCATTATTCTTGCATCAATGCGTTTCCTTAACTACAAAGGGATACATGTTGCTTAAGTATTGCTTACGCCTATTCATACATCGCAACCATAATAGCATAATAGCAGTGCGGGTAATTTTGTTAGTTGGTGCTCTATTAATGAGGATACATATATGACATCTAAGTTGAATGGACTCTTCGATTTCCATAATGCCTTTTTACATGTTTTCCTTCCTTTAAGGCTTCTTTCAGATAAGGAGGGCCTTGCTTGATGCTCTTCTTACTTTATTTGCTTTGCCTCTTTACTGATAAAATTTCTTCTTCCAAATCCTTTTAATATCCTCAAAACCTTATTCCTTTCCTTTTGAAAATGGTATAAAGTGTTGTATGTTTCTTTTTTCTTTAATCTTGGAGATCCTTAAGGTCCTACTTCCCCCCATACCCCATCCCCTCGATGGATAGTGACAAAGTCATTAGTAAGTGTAGTGATGAAAGAAAGGAACGTATTGGTTGTATATGTGGCAATAGCCTTTAAGGTAATCCTTACACTTAAGAAAGGGTTCAAGGTGATAGAATGCCCAAAAGAATGAGTTTAAGTTGATAAAATGTGGAACCCTTTGAAGGTTGATGGACGAGCTAAAAGAGTTAACTTGTTTTTTGGTAGGAAGACTTATGATGCACTTAGGAGCTCAGTTATCACTAAGATTTATCATAGAAAGTGAGAAATTGATAGGCCCTTCAAAATATCAAAGAAGAGTGAGTAAGTATGTTGACGACAAACTAGTATAACTGACATAAAGCTACTCGGAGGATATGACATACCCACAAGCACAACATGACTTGATGCTTCACTTATATAACACATAAGTTAATGTCATGGTCCATCCGCTACTAATCTTGAGCTATTCGATAAGATTAGATAAAAGTGTATAAAAATAGACTTAAAGAGGTTGTCTCGCAAGAATAGAATATTCAATGTCTATTTGTCAAGTAAGTTGATTCCGGCTTATAAGGGGAAGGGACCATTTATAATAAGTCCCTAGGGCAACAATACAAATAAAGAAATTACAAAAAAGTATATACAAAAAGGGGATTCTTAATACATACGAAAAAAGGTAAAAGGGACAAAAGACAAAAAAGGAAAAATAACATAATGTCATATGAAAAGGATAGGTGGCAGTATAACATTAGTTTCATACCAGGATTCTCTAAGCATAGTAGGTAGGAGAAGTTAAGACATGTGGAGATAGAGGCTGAGACGTGAAGGAGATGCTGTGAGAGATGGTAAGAGGCCAAGAGAAAAATACTTAGCTAAGGAGGTAGATCTCTTTACTTAATAGTAGACTCTCACGACATTGGTTTCGTACCAGGATTCTCTAAACATAGTAGATAGGATGAGTTAAGACGTGTAGAGATAGAGACCGAGACGTGAAT
This sequence comes from Lumnitzera littorea, assembly GCA_024138015.1. Taxonomy (NCBI): domain Eukaryota; kingdom Viridiplantae; phylum Streptophyta; class Magnoliopsida; order Myrtales; family Combretaceae; genus Lumnitzera; species Lumnitzera littorea. The sequence goes on from JAMXBB010000012.1 coordinate 39,718,831, forward strand.
GAGATGCCCTAAAAGATGGTAGGAAGCCAAGAGAAAAATACTTAGCCAAGGAGGTAGATCTCTTTACTCAGCAGTAGATTCTTGACAGGTGAACGTCCGATCACTCAGCATAGAGCTTTTAGCTAAAGGATAATTGACATTTGCATTGGATAACGAACAAAGCGTAGAACAACCACCCAAAGCTCTTAGGGAGTTTAGCCATCCTCCTTCAGTATACCATTTCTCAACATCGATGGGTTGATGAGAGAGAATTCGTTGGGCGAGAGACCGGAGGCCTCTTAAGTATGCTTGAGTAGTTGGACCAGTGGTCGGTAACTCATCAACTCCTCAAGGTTGCTGGAGATTTGCCCTCAAATCATGGTCCTCGTCGTCATCTAGCACATGGGGCATCAAGTCGGCAACATTGAATGTGGTTGACTTGTCGTATCCTTCGAGTAGATCAACCCCATAGGCGTTATCATTAATGTACCTAAGGATCTTGTAAGGCCCACTTACTCTAGGAGATAGTTTGTTCGTCCTTCTGCTGGGAAAGCATTCTTTGCTAAGATGGATCCAAATAAGGTCTCTAGGGATATAAACAACTCATCTCCTTCCTCGGCTTCCCGCTTCCTTCTATCAGGCCATAGTCTTAGCTAGTTGTTCAATAATTTTCTGATGCAACTTTTGGAATTCCTTGTCATGTTGTAGGTCGGATTGGCTTTCCCCTTATATAGTTAAACTATTAATTAAATCTAAGGGTAGGTTCAAGTTAAGTCCATAAATGACCTCAAAAGGTGATGTTCCAATTGAGCTATGAGTTGAGTAGTTGTAGGAAAATTCAATGATAGGTAGGCATAAATCCTAATCATGAGAATTCTTCCCAATAGTTGCGCGCAGGAGGCTACTGATGCTTTTGTTCTCAACTTTAGTTTAGTCGTCTATCTGGGGTGATAAGAAGTGCTAAGTAGGAGCTTAGTGTTAAGCTTCCTCCATAGGGTCTTCTAAAAGAAGCTTGTAAACTTTGAGTCACGGTTGGACAAAGTACTCCTCGACACTCCACATAGTCACACAATTTCCTGTAAGAAGAGGTTAGTAATGAATAAAGCATCATTAATTCTACAGCAAGGAATGAAGTGGCTCATCTTACTAAACCGATCGACTGCCACCATGATTGAGTCGTATCTTCTTGGCATTTAGGGAAGGCCAAGCATGAAATCTATACTTAAATTAGTCCATGGTCGCTCTAGAATTGGTAGGGGTGTATATTTTCCATAGGGCTCTCTCCTCCCCTTTTCATATTTATACACCTTGCACCTTTCAAGTACTTGATGCACATCCTTTATCATCCCAAGCTAGTAAAAATGCTCCTTCAATATCTCAGTCATCCTCTTTTCCCTAAAATGGCCGTCCAAACCCTCAGCATGAGCTTCTCGAACGAGTAGCTCCCTTGTCGAACCACTTAGCACGTAAACTTGCTTACCCTTCATCAAGAACCCTTGACTTAAGTTGAACCCTTCTGCAACTCCTCCAACGTTGTACCTAGCTACTATGGGTCCAAAATGTAGGTCATGCTCATATTGATAAGTTAAAGTGCCAAATCCAAGCATCTTAGTTTGCAACGTTGTGATGAGGGTATGACAGCAAGAAAGAGCATCAGCTACCATATTGGTGCTCCCCTTCTTATATCAAATGACATAACACAAGGTCTCTAAGAACTTAACCCATTTAGCGTGACATCGAGAAAGCTTCTGTTGCCTACGAAGATGCTTAAGAGTTTCATGATCCAAATAGATGATAAATTCTCTTGGCAATAGTTAATGCTGCTAGTTCTGGAGTGTTCGAATAAGGGTATAGAACTTCTTATCGTAAGCTGAGTAATTCAAGGCAATACCTTGGAGTTTTTTGCTGAAGTAAGCAATAAGTCAATACTCCTGCATAAGGACAGCACCAATGTCGACACTAGATGCATCACATTCAACCTCAAAAACTTTCTTAAAATCTAGCGGGATGAGTATTGGAGCAAACGTCAACTTAGACCTTACATTTTCAAAACTCTTATGAGCTTTCTCTAACCACCTAAACTCAACGTTATTCTTAGTCAATTCAATCAATAGCATAGTTATGGAATTGAAGTTCCGAATAAATCTCCGATTGAATGAAGCTAGACCATAGAAGCTCCCGACTTCGGTTACATTAGTCAGTATAGGCCACTCAAAAATAACTCTGACTTTTTCTTCATCAACTTGAACTCCCTTCCTTAAAATAACATATCCGAGGAATAAAACTTCGCTTTAACAGAACACACATTTCTTCAAGTTGCAGAATAATCTCTCGATGCAGAGTATGTTGAACAACAATCTTAAATGCTCGACATGAGTGATGAGGTTGGTACTATAGACTAGAATATCATCAAAATAAACCACAATGCATTTGTCGATCAATGTTCTGAGTACATGATTCATCAACCATGTAAATGTACTCGGCATGTTAGTCAAACCAAATGACATCACTAACCATTCGAACAGACCATCCCTTATCTTAAAGGCCGTCTTCTATTCATCTCTAGGTCGCATTTGTATCTGGTGGTAGCTACTCTTCAAGTCAATCTTAGAAAAGATGTAGGCACCATGTAACTCGTCAAGCATATCATCAAGTTGCAAGATTAGGTATCAGTATTTAATAGTGATCTTATTGATGGCTTAGCTATCAATACACATTCACCATGTTCCATCCTTTTTCAATATGAGCATAGCTAGTACGGCACAAGGGCTCATGCTTTCACAAACATATCTACAATTGACCAACTCATCCACTTATTTCTTTAATTCAACTGCCTACTCGAAATTAAGACTATAAGTGGGTCAATTTAGTAAGGTAGCTCCTAGTTGTAGGTTAATGCAATGTTCAATACCTCTTAAGAGAGGTAAACCTTTTGGCATCTCGGTAGAGAATAAGTTGGTAAAGTCCTGAAGTGGCTGTTGCACTTTTGTAGGTAAGTTCTCAACTTCTCTAACCTTTAAGAGTCTCCTAGCTAAGAGGAGCACAAAGTCCTCGGCTGAGGCTTCTCAAGCGAATTGAGCTTAGGAAATCACTAAGGACTTTTGTTGTAATGATCTAATAACCTTCTCTTAGGCTTCTTGTACTTCCTTAGGACTCATAGGGGTCAATATAATTTTCTTCCTATCCTTCTAGAACATGCAGGTGTTTATATATCTATTGTGTAATACTCTTAGGTCAAACAGCCATGATTAGACGAGTAATATGTGAGAAGCATACATAGGAGGACATCATATAACACCTCGTCCCTATACCTATCACCAATGGTAATCGGTACCTTAACTTGCTCAATAATGTGTAACCTACCTTTCTCATTTAGCTAGTGAATTTTATATGACTTAGGGTGTGCAAAGGTTGGTAAATTCATGGCCTTAACTATCCCTTGAGCTATGACATTGGTACAACTCCCTCCGTCAATGATCAAGGTGCATAGGTTGCCATTCACTAAGCAATTTGTATGAAAGAAGTTCTCTTTTTGCTCATTTTCGTTAGCCACAAAAGCATTGAGAGATCTCAAACAACAAAGCAATACTCGACACTACCTTCAGGAGGTGTCTCGGCATTGGGGTTTTCTTGAAATTCTTTTAGCATTTGATCAACTCCTACTTCTTCCTCTCCTTCACCCGTACACTTTACTTTAAACTGGGGCTTATCTTCCTTTATAGTCATTATTCAGCAGTTTGAACATTGACTAACCATGTATCCATATCCAAGACATTTAAAACATTTGATTTCTCAGGTCTTTATACTTAAGCTTTGACCTTGGTCTCTTCGAATCTCAAGTTCCTCAACCTTGCTCTTACCTTAGCCTTCTTCTGGTTGGCTTGGCATCTACCCTCAACGTTCTACCTCGAAACTATTTGATGCCTGGTCATTCCTTAATCGGCTTAGCATGCTGCTCCTATTCGACATTATTGGTCAGCTACTCGACTTTCGAATAACTTGGTTCTACCTTTGCTTCTCAACTCTTTGTACCACCCTGATGGCTTCATCTAGAGTTGTAAGGCTCTGCAGCTCCACTATGTTACCAATCTCAATCCATAGCCTAGAAATGAACCTGCTATAGTTCGTATCTCAAGTTCATTGACATCACATTGGATCATGAGCAATTGAAATTCTCGGACATAGTCGTCTACCGATCTACTACCTTGTCTTAAGTCTTAAAGTCATTTAAAAGAGTCTTATTAGTAGTATTTGGGAACAAACCTACTTTTGAGGACTCTTTTCATTTCATTCCATGTCCGAACTTCTTGTCTGGCTCTCATGTGAACATTCTGCAACTTCTTCCACCACATTACCACATACTTAGAAAATTCCAATGTAGCCACTCGAATACGAACAACATCTTCATAATCATAAAAGTCGAATATCTTCTCGATCTTCTCTTCCCAATCTAAGTATTTGTCAGCACTTCCAAACTCGTTGAAGCTCAAAATCAATACCTTAAGGTGTTTAGCTCCCTTAGGAGCTCTAAGTTCATGCTCATCAACTCCAACATACAACTCCTCTTCTTCTTCATACTCTTCCACCTTACCCAACTCCAATCTCCTTCTTGTAGCTCTATTGGTACGATGGGGTGGTGCTTGGTTCAAAGGGAAAGCTTCTGGTACTTGTTCATTCGCCTGTCTTCTCGACCTATCTCTCATCTCTCAGCCCCATTTAACTATTCTCTCATGTAACCTAGTCTCTAAGACTTTATTTACTGAGATGGCTAAATTGGCCACAATAGCAACAAGCTCTTATATCTGCTCATCGATGGTACGTGGTGTTTATTAGGTAACTCAACCACTACCTTGAGCACCGCTCTCAGCATCGTTAATCTCTCCCTGAACACTAAGATTAAACATTCTCAAAAACGACACTTCAAAAAATACTCTTCTTACAAGAAGTCCTTACACATACACACAAATATCACATAAACTAAGAACTATGACTTGCTCTATTCTTCCAAGCAAAAGTCAGGTATCACAAACAGTAAACTAGTAGTGACTATAACCATACAGCTTTAGGTCACAACCTTAAGCTTTAATACTAGGAATATATACTGTACTTAGGAGCACAATTATTACTAGGACTTACCATAAGAAGTGAGAAATTGATGGGTCCTTCGAAATATCAAAGAAGAGTGAGTAAGTAGGTTGACGACAAACTAGTATAGCTAACATATAGCTACATGGAGGATATGACATACCTACAAGCACAACACGACTTGACACTTCACTTAATATAACGCACAAGTTAATGTCAAGGTCTACCTACAACTAATCTTGAGTTACTTGGTAAGATTAGATAAGAGTGTATAAAAATGGACTTGGAGAGATTATCTCGCAAGAACAAAATATTCAATATCTATTTGTCATGTAAGTTGATTCCGGCTTATAAGGAGAAGGGACTATTTATAGTAAGTCCCTAGAGCAATAGTACAAATAAAGAAATTACAAAAAGACATATACAAAAAGGGGATTCCTAGTACATACGAAAAAGGGTAAAAAGGACAAAAGACAAAAAGGCAAAAATAGTACAATATCAGATGAAACGAACAAGTGACAATACGACATTGGTTTTATGCCAGGATTCTTTAAGCATGGCAGGTGGAAGGAGTCAAGACGTATGGAGACAAAGGCCAAGACATGAAGGAGATACTGTGAGAGTTAGTAGGAGGTTGAGAGAAAAATACTCAGTTAGGGAGGTAGATCTCTTTACTCAGTAGTAGACTCTTAACAGGTGAACATTTGATCACTTGATACGGAGCTTTCAACTAGAAGATAGTTGGTATTGGCGCTGGATAACAAACAGAACATAGAACAACTGTAGGAGCTCTCGAGGAAGTCAGCCATCCTCCTTCAGTACACCGTTTGTCAACATCGGTAAGTTAATGAGAGAGAATCCATTGGAAGAGAGATTAGAGGCTTTTAAGGCATGCTTAAGTGATTGGGCCAGTGGTTAGCAACCCATCAGCTTGAGTTGGCCTACTCGTTCCCTATCATAACAACTACTCCTCTTCATCTCGTTTTGATGCAACTAAGTTAGACGTATATCCTTCTTCTACTACTACACTAGTTAATTAGTAGGGAATTAGCAAAGAGAGAGATGGAGAGTGAGATCCTTAAGGGAAATCCTTTAGACTTATGACATTGTATTTGTCTATCTTCCAATTTTGATGAGGTTTGTTTGTTTTGCAGAGATGGCTCCAAAGCTTCTGAACATGAAAGATATTGCTTAGAACGTTGTTGTGGGGAAAAGTGGCATTGTTTAGACTAGAGTTGCCAAACTGATGGTTAATCTGATGATATCGGTTCTCATAATTTCCAAGTAAGTGAGTCTTCATCTTCTCCTTCAAAGAAGATGTCAAGACAAAATGCTGACCCTAAGCTTGAAAAGGCCTACATTAATAACAGGGCTCATCTGGAAAAAGCTAAAGCTAGAGATCAGTTTGAAGTGGCCATATAGGCAAAAATGTTCTGCTTGAAGAAGCTATGTTTTGTAGTAGGACTATAGATGGGTGGTACTTATCGTTAAGGTCACGTTCACTAGTATGACCAATGTTATAGAGGTTATCGAGATTCTTGACGACCAAGTTAAAATTACTTCTCATAGAGGTACCTCTTCTTTTGCTGATGAAGAGAGGAGAGGAAGAGGAAGGGGGAGGAAGCATAATGGGGTGGATAGATTTATTCTCAAATGGGTTGTACATTGCTGAGATGCAACTTTTAGAGATGTACATCTATATGCATGCCTATTTCTAGAATGTTGTTGTTGGGGGTTTGATAAGATGATGAGGTAAAGTCTATGGAAATGTTCGTAGATTAGGTATTAGGGACATTGTTATAAAGCATGCACCTAGTGAGTGTTAAGCCTCTATATTACCTTATCTTAAACATTGTCATCTTTTTTAATGTACTTTGTGTTATACAAGCCGTTGGTGTTATTCATGCATAACCTGGAATATATAGGTTGAGATGGATCACATAGGTTGGTTATAAGGTGAGAAGAATGATGTTGTATGTAAGTGTAATCAACTTTGTTGGCAAGTCAAGGACGTTGATACTAAGAATAAGCACATCGCCATAGAGGTGGAGGTAGTGCATCCATTATTGAGGATTGTTGAAGCCAATATAGATTTCATCTAGAGGGACTTAGAGATAGCTAATGGGAGTTAGAGAATTGTTTGTTATTCTAGACCGTACTAAAGAGGAGGGATAAGACATTGTGGGATGCTAGTTGTAGCTTAAGCTAAAGGGGCTCTTATCCGAGAGGAGTTACATGTTATTAGGCTTGCTACAGACAATACACTAGAGGAAAAGAGAGCACTTAAGAGTAAGTCCAAATGCTAGATTAACAAATACTAAAGATAGAGGATCACTTTAAGATGGACAAGCAAGATATCTTCAATGAAAACTAAGAATGTTTTAAGTGGTAAGTAGTACAATGTAGAATGCTAAAAACTTAGAATATTTCAATAAATTCATCTTGGATTAAGAACTCAAGTTTAATTTTAGTAAGCTTCTTAAGAGTTATTGAGATATGAATTATGATAGCCCTCCTTATAATGCCATGATTTTACTTACTCATGCCATGCAAAGGGTAGTGGTAGATGTTGATGAGAAGGGCCATCTTGGTTTGCTTAAGATACTCCTTAGTTTTCTCCTCTTAAAGGTTCTCCTTCCTATGCTACTCCTTCTACCATAAATTTGTTAATGGAGTAGGTCAGACTAGAAATACATTATTGACATCATGGTTGTGACTATAGTGTTGATACTTAATTTTGGATGGCTATTTTAGTCTATTTGATACCAATCGCTCTGTTAGGTAATGACACCTTTAGTTGTTTGCACATTGGACCTAAAGGGCATTGTGTAGTTACAGGATTGTCCTTACTTTTAACGCTAGTTATATTAAATATATTCATGGAGATAGCCACATCAAATAACATCTTCCATTTCTTAGTTGCATGAAATTAGTAGTTGTATGGCCCTTGTCCTTGTAAAAAGCACAGTATTTATCGAAGTGTCGGTGAGTAGGATTGTTGCACCACTTTTCAGGTTAGGCAATGATGTTAGGATTTCGGATCTCCATTAGGATCTCGTTTTATGGTTCGAAAAGGCAGTAATATTCCTTGTACAATGAAATGTTACCCTTTTTAGGTGGAATGTTGTGATCAAAAGACCAATATAGGCCTATAGTCACTTAATCAAGGACCAAGCCAATCCATTGCAAGTTATTGGTCTTACTTGTCTTTTCTTTTCTTTATTCTTTTTTTAAATGTTGTTGTTTGGATTAGTGCCACACACAAATTCGATCTTCTTATGTGATGCATTTTGTCATTCACATCTGCAAATTTGACAAAGTTTTTCATTTTCTTTTTTGTAATGGAGTAAAAGAACTGCCATCTATCTTTTACTTCCATTATGGCAAAGTTGAGTGCTATGTTCATGTCAAAATGTGAAATCTTAATCATGGGGACAGTGAACCTACCACATACTCTTAAAGGTTTTCATCAGGTTGTTGACGAATTAGTGAAAGGGAAGTTGTCCTTTTTTGGCTGTTTGTTGGTAACGAAGTGTTGGAGAAACACTTTGATGAGTTTTTTTTTTTTAAATTGGAGATGAATTAATTGGAGGCCTCAATACTAAGTCCAAGCCCCCTTTGTGAGGCTTCCTTGAAAGATCTTACATGCAATGGCATTAAAGACATTAAGTAGTTCCATTGAAGTACAATAATAAGATAAGCAAGCAATGAGATTAATACTTCCATCATATAACTCTAACTATAAGATCCATATTTGAGTTGGGAGGGGGTCATTTCAAATCTACTAAATGAAGGGAGATTGCTTAATTGTCTAAGTGTCTAAGAATTCGATTTGCTTAGATCCTTTAATATCGGTGAGGTGCTTGCTTATATGATCTAGTTGATTGAGAGAAGCTTCTTCTAGCGACTATGGTAGCGGTAGTGCATAAGGTTATTCAACAAGTGCTTAATTGCTATGCTTGCTTTGTGATGGTAGAGTGAGTGTGTTGTTAGAGGTATTGTCATCCTTTAGATTGTTGTTTTATAGCAGTAGAGGGTGATTTTCAACTTGTTTTCGAAGAGTAGTTTCCTTTGCCTTAATTTGCTAGTTTTATATTATAGCAACCATCTGTTGCTTGAGTTGGGTGAATCTATCAACAAGTTATTCCTACGGGGATCATTAATCCCCCTTTTCATGGCCTTAAAGAGGATTTAGATGCAAAATAGTCATAGGGGGAAGATTTTAGCTATGTGTACGATTTTTTGCCATAGAATCGTGTTCAAACCATAAATGATGGGCACTAGTTGTTGATGGCCAATTCTCAACTAGGATTCTTAGGTCTAAGCATAGCTTGACAATACCTATGGAGGCTTACACAAATAGCAAAATTAAGTTATTAAGGAATGTTAGAGGCAACTCCGGTGTATGCACTTTGGCGCTCAAGTTAGTAAGATAGTCAAGGATGAACCAACTACAAAGAGAAATAAAAATAATGGCAAACTTCAGTCCCTTTACATAGAGGAAGTCTAAGGATATTTATAGGAGAGAGGTCATATAGATGACTTAGGTAAGTAAGATATTTGCTGGCTTTCCATATCTTAGATTTAAAGAAGTCCTGAAGTGGCATAGATAACTTAGGTAAGTAAGATATTTGGTGGCTTTCCATATCTTAGATTTTAGGAAGTCCCCCATATATGATTTTTTACCTCATATATTTGAATGCCTCTTTTTCAAGTCATCCTCTTTGACCAATTCGACATGGGTCAAGCTCGCCCCTAGGGAGTTCAAGGGCAAAAGTACACTACTAACAATATATATATAAAATACTTTTTATTTATGGCCATGTTCATTTGAAGGAAATATAGACATGTACGCTATTTAGAGATGAGGAATCTTAATTGTATCTACGTGATAAGAGAGCATGCGGACATAATTGTTCATGATATTGCATTAACATAACATTTCTTCAATACGGCAATAAGTTGCAGTCGAGTGTATTTAAATACACATTAATATGATATTGCATTTATATAGATATCACTTACGGAACAAAAATGTGTCTTCACATATTTTTAGACTCGTAAGAGAAAAGAAGTGTATTTAAATTTAGGACCTATAGAAATTTTATGAATAAAATTTATCTTAGGGCAATGTTAACCAAAGGTACTCCATTTTGGAATAAATAATCATATAGATAAAAAAAAAAAAAATATGCACGATGCATCTTGTATCGAAGTAGTGTAATAATAAAATTTGAAAAAGATATATTTTCATAAGATACCAACGCTATGCAAATATAGTAGTTATATAAGATGTCTACATATGTAGAAAAGATGCATTGTTTTATAGTAAATCATATTACCTAAATATAGATTCACAATATTTAGTTTCAACTTTTTAACAACGCGCAAAAGGGTACTGATAAATTTTTGTATGTAGTTATTAATTTCTTGGCCAACAAGTTCATTGTTAAATCTTGCTGGAGAACAACCAAATGGGCATGACATGTTGACATTTGTAAACAAGTTAAATAGACCGTCTTGGTTCAATTAGTGAAGGATGATGGGTTAAACGGTTCCATCTATCTTTGCTTGTTTAACATGTAGGCTAAGAATTTTTAACCCAATTCGACCCTTAAGACATTAGTGTCCCAACCTTGTTAATTTAAGGATTTTGGTGGATTAAATTGACTAATTCATCAATCTAATTGAAAATAAAGATAATTCTTGAATAATTTAGGATAATATATGTACATTAAATTTATATTTTTTAAAACAAATTATTAAGCATAAAACTATTTTCTATCAATTTTATATAGATGTGAGTAAATATAGTTTTGTTGTTTTTAATCAGTTGCAGTGGATCCTTCCACAAGAATAAGATTTAGTTAATAAAGTAGGTTACACCACTAGATATGTTTATTAAATGAGTTGAAAAGTTTAAATATAGTTTGCAATTTTGGGGAGATTGAGCAACTCTCACTAATAGGGTCAATTTGTAACCTTTAATAAATATTATGTTATGAAGTTTATTGTCCTATTTACATTTGGATGAGTCACAATCCTGATCTCATTTCATTTCCAATATTTGAACGTATTTTTAGAAGTTTGAATAAACAATCCTAGCTTTAAGAAAGAATTTGATTGTTTCTTAAATGGGGTCGAATTGATTCCTTTCCACCTTATTAATAGAAATTTATAAAAATAGGCTTTTAATATATAATTTATATCTGTTTTATCTACGAATTATGATATTGTTGACAAATTATACTATGCACACAAATGGAATCAACAATTTCATGGATGCTCTAAATATAGAAATGGTTTTCACTTTGTTTCCAAGTCTATTTCATTTTATTCTATCCATTTCAAGCTATTCTTTTATATTAAACTTGACATAAACGAGATCCTCGTGCTACTATCTATAAGACTTTTTTTTTTCCTAACCAAGTGCTATACATATTACAACGGTTGCGGAATGGAAAAATTGAATTTAGTCTATCATATTAGGAGATCACTATTGATGATACTATTGAAAGTAAGACTTGCACATATGTCTTGTATATAAAATATTTTATTGATAAAGACACAAATTGGGACATATTTGGGAAAATGTCTTCAAGAAATCGTATAAGTTATGCTTTTCTAGAAATATAATTAAATATAGAAAAGCTTGCAAAATTATGTATGGAAATGATTTTGATATATTCATTATTTCTCAATGATTTTAATATTGTTTTTTTCTTCAATGTGTATTGTAACAATAACCTCTTATATTTACTTCATATGTGGTTAATCTCTTACATTTGAATTTAGTAGTTAGATATCAAATCTTTGAAAACATGGTACTGTTCACTATATGACCATTTTGATCTTGATAAAAATAATTCACATTAAGTATAACAAATTTTAAAAAACTTAAAAAGTGAAAATAAGTTATTTTCTCATTTTTACTTTTAAGGATTTTTAAATATTTTTAATGATAAAATTCAATTTACATACTTGAATTTTCACCCATGTGACATTTTGAATACTTATTTTTGCATTTTTGACACTTCCAATACCAACATTCAATATTTATCTACCATTATTAATTAATCGATATGTGTCAGCTTTTAATTTATTTACAATAATTAATTCAATATAATAGTATTATTAAATATTTTAATTATGTAATACAATAAAAATTATTTAAATATTAAAAAAAAAAGAAAAGAAAAATGATAGACTCTAAGGGCCCTTGTAGCCACTTCAAGGTTTGTAGACAATTGGCACCACTGTAAGGGTCATGAAGCTATTGATGTATCATTGTGAAAATAGCCAATAAATAACTATCCCAAGGCTTAAAAGTAGCTTTCATAAGGCATCTTGAGTATTTTTTTTTTTTCCTTCTATTTTTCTTTTCATATTTATTTTAAAAATTGTATAGAATTTTTGCTATATTATTTAGTTAAATAAATTTAATAATATTTTTATGAAATTAATCACAACGATTAAATCCAAAAACTAACACATATCTACTAACTCTTAGTGACAAATAAGGATAAATGACATGTACATTAAGTGTTAAAGATGAAAATATTGCAATGTAAAGCGTTATGGTGTAAAACTCAAAATAAAAGAGAAAATAAAATAAGAAAGTAAAAGGAAAAAAGAATATAAGTGGCATATAAACTAAGGACATGGTTGGTAATTGTAAAAACAAGTGAGGGCAGCTTGGACATGAGAATAGTCTGCAGACCTTAGGTATATAAAGACATATGTTACTTTCTAAAACCCTTTCTCCTCTCCTTTCCTGCACATATAGCTTTTTTGCCTAGGGTTTTGTACAAAACATTAAGCAAGGAAGTAGAAACATCAAAGAATAGTGAGATCAAGTTAGGGAGAACCAAGGCAAGAGTTTAGAATATCTTTTTATTAAAGCATTTCATGGGAATCTTATTGAAAATTCGTTTTTCTAGTTAAGATAGCAAGAAAAATGAATTTGAGAAGGTCTTTAGAGAGTTTTACTACAAATCTTTGGAGATATAACATAGTCTAAGATGGAAGACATCAAGGTAAGGGTTAAAAACCATTTTCTTTTGAGTTTTAGGTTGAATTTTGTTAGAAACTTGTTTTTCTTTGTAGGACAATGAGTAAAAGTAACCTAAGGTGGTTCTATGAGTGTCATATGGTGTATGTTCGGTGGTGAAAGTGTAGGTTTTAGTATTCCTAAAGGTAAGTATTGTTGAAGGTTATGTGTTTTTTATTTTGGTTCTTGTTAATATGAATTTCAATTGTTGAGATGAGTTTAAGCAATAGAAATGTATTTAAAGGATTGTTTAGAGTATTGTAGAAGTGTAGTTGTTAGGTATTTGTTTTTACAGGGGTGGTTTTTGAAATGGCAAGAGAAGGTTGAGTAGTGGGGGATGAAGCGTCACTGCAATCTATAGAATTCTACAAATTGTAGCTAGTGTTTAGACACCATCCCCTATAGTGTTTGGACATCGGGGGTAAGTCTTCACTTTTTTACCACGATGTTTGAATGCCAATTAAACTAGGATTCGGATGCCATGATCCCAAATTCGCGTAAAGACATTTCTTCAGGTTCCTAAGTGTTTTCTCGGTGTTTTATCTTGTCCTAAAACCTTTCTAAAACATTTTTAAACATGAATTGACATCTTATACGTATTTTTAAATCAATATATTCTCTTAGTGATCTTAGGTTCCTCAAATGATACAAAAGCAAGTAAGGATTAATTGAGTGCTTTATTAGAGAAAGTGGTTAGGTTAGTTCAGAAAACTAAGAAAGCGTGTTGTTTTTTGCATGAATAGGTTGTGAGATACTTTGTTCAAATTCTAAGCAAACAAGCTAGTGGGTACTGGGTTTGTATGCTGCATGTGTATGTGTAGGACTAGAAATTGATAATGAACCTAATAAATACTTAGAATTAATAAAGTGTTTTACTTGTGCTTAGCTAGACCCAAAGGACTAGGAGGACTAAACCTTAGGGTGATACCCTAATGATCTTAGTATAACAATGTCCTGATTGAATTCTTACTTTGAAATGATCTAAGTAGATTAGTTGCTCCTCGGTTCTTAGGATATTGGGGAGGACCTAATACTAATACACACACACACACATACATCATATGCTTGATTCATGAGTTACTCTAAGTTTCGAGATGTTGAAGCTGTTTTGCTTGACGAAGCTAATCAAAATATAATAAACTATGGCCATTGCATATAGATTTTGAGTCATATGATGTATATGTGCTTATGCATTAATTGTATGTACATGTGTATGTGATTGTACCATGTACTAAGCTTTTGCTCACCCCTCTAGAGATTCTTGTTTTTAGATGTAAGGATAGGTTATGGGGATTATGAAGACTACTACAGCAAGTATGACATTTATGGTGACACCACAAACCATTATGATTATTATTTCAATTATGGAAATGATTTAGTGTAGTTGTTGTAGGAATGATAATTTTGTTGAATAATATTGTAAGATAATTTATCCTTTTACTTAGATCATGAGAAGTCACTTGAGACTTCTCTTGTCAATTTTGGTCTTATGTTGTTAGTTCCATTTGAAGAAATAGACACTAAAGTTGTAGTCATGTTTTCTGTACAGATTATGTTGAATTAAGTTTGAGTTGACTTTCAATGGATAAAGTAACTTAGTAATTGATCTTTTTGTATTAATTGGTGAATTAAGGATGTTTATGACATCCCTAAAATTATTTATTGGAGTTATTACGAGTGTTTGGTGATTAATGAAGAATGTGAGGACATTAGTAGGTTGAATATAGATGCCTAATGTGTTAGTAGATCATAGAGACACGTGGCAAGATGTAATTTCCTAGCTTTCGAGGCATTACAGTTGTAATGATATTAGAGCCTTAGGTTTTAAATCTAATCATAAACAACCTAAGCATGAACCCTAATAGAAGTAAGTTATGAATAAAGTGTTATAAATAATATGAATGTAAGGTTAAGATAGGTAGCTTATAAAGTTGTGCTACAATTATATGCTTGAAGTTGTTCTTTGTGCTTAAGTTGCTCATTCGATTTAAGTTCATAGTATCCCTTCCCTTTGATGTCAAACTTACATGACTTTGTTCATATATTTTCTTCTTATAGCATGCATAAACGTAGTTCTACTTCCAACTTTTCCTCACATCCTTAGGGTGATAGGAACATTAACCTAAATCACATCGCTTTACCAAATCAAAATCAGAATGAGACAAGCTTGCCACCTTAAGGGTAGAGACCTCTACCATTAGCCTAAGGCCAATCTGCCCATAGCCAAAGTCGAGCCTAATAGACCTAGGGCTAAGAGCAAACTTACCTTCCCTAGGGTATGCCTACCTCAAACCAAACCCAGCCTTAATACAATTAAGGTCATGGATTGGATACTATGACTATTGCTTAGGTTCTGTATTTGATGAATGCTATGATTAAGGTACTGGTGCAGTAGCAGTGGTAAATACAGAGGGACATACAAGTGATTCAGGCAAATGCTAAAATATGGAGACAAGAGAGGCAAGCTGCTTAGGCATTGGTACATGTGGTCGTACTAGTGGTAATTCTTTTGATCAATTCATGAAGATTACCCATGACTTTTACCCTAAGCTAAATGATTTAGTAGGAAGTGAGGAATGGATTACCAAGGTAGAGAAGTATTTTGCAATGGTAAAGGTACCAGATAATAAGAAGGTAACCTATTTCACCTTCTTTTTGAAGGGTTTTGCAGCTTAGTGGTAGGAGAGTGCTCCTAAGACTAATAGGAATGCAGTTGGTCCCATCACTTAGGAAGAGTTCAAGCAATTATTCTTTAACAAGTTCTTCCTTGACAATATCAAGGAGTAGATCAAGCTTGCCTACCAGACTTTGCAATGGGGTAATTAGTTAGTGTTATAATATGATGCAAAGTTGAACCATTTAGTTCGATTCTTACCAGAGCTGATTAAGAGAGATGAGAGGTCATGTATTAGATGGTTTATCTTTAGGTTAGAGCTTAAGCTACAAGAAAGGATGGCAAGGTTTAGGGGCACATATGCTAAGATAGTTGAGCAAGTTAGAAGTGTAAAGCAAGGCATGGAAAGAAAGGAAGAGTAGCTAGCTCATAGAGAGAAGAAGGCCATAGGTAAGAGGCCTATGTTGAGCTACAGACTACTAAAGAGGTTCAAGAGACTTGCCTTGAGCATTATGATTAAAGAGGGTGGTAAACCACCATATGCATTGTCGAGGTCGATGATGTAGCTAGCTCTAGTGCCAGCCCGATTACCCATGCTAGTGTTGGTTAGGTGTATTTGTTACTATGAACCACATGATAATGCAGAGTGTAAATGGACTCTAGGTGCTTGCTTCTTATGTGGTAAGACTAGACATGTCGGCAAAGATTGTAAAGAGTCGACTTTGATGTACTAAGGTTTCTATTTTTGATGTAATCAAAGAGGTCACTAAGTAGCAAAATGTAGGGAAATAAGGAAACAACTTGTCCAGACCTCCTGGCTTACTACTACTAAAACATGTTAAAGCTACTCAACCTTAGTTAGGACCCCGCTAAAGAGCACTAGCCCAAGTCTTTGCTCTTCAATAATAGAGTCAAAGTTGGGAGACTTCTAAGGTAGATACCTTAGCAGATACGCTCATTGTTCTTAACTAGAGTGTACATGTTCTATTTGACACTAGAGCATTTCATTCTTGTATTGTTGAACCTATGGTGAATGCTTATATGTTATGTGTTGTATTTATGGACACTCCTTTGATTGTGAATACACCCTTAGGGAGTGAAATTGTATAAAGTAGGGTAATCAAGATGTAGAGATTAAAGTAAAAGGGAAGATTTTACCAACCAACTTGTTAGTGTTAAACATGTCAAACTTTAACATAATCTTAGGTATAAATTGGTTAGCAAGACACCATGAAACAATTGACTGTTACAACATGGTGATCACTTTTGAGCCTTCGAGGAAAGTACCCATCCAGTATCAGGTAGAAGGTTAGAGGCTAGTGAACTATATTGATTATGAGTTGTAGGGAAAGCCTACTTTAATAGCCTTGAGTACAAGGGTTGATGAAGTGTTGAAGCCAAAACAGGCATCGGTTGTATAGGAATTCTTAAATGTCTTCCTAAACGATCTACTTGGTATACTACTTGATAGAGAAGTAGAGTTCAAAATAGACGTAGTGCTAGATGCTAAACCTATATCAAAGCCAGCATATAAAATGGCACTTATTGAACTTATTGAGTTGAAGAAACAACTACAAGAGCTACATGATAAGGGTTTCATGAGACCTAGTTTGTCTTCTAGGAGTTCCCTGGTTCTTTATGAAGAAGAAAGATGGAAGCATGAAAATGTATGTGGACTATAGAGATTTGAATCAGGTGATAGTTAAGAACAAGTACCGGTTACCCCAAATTGACAATCTATTTGATTAGTTATAAGGGGCATGAGTATTCTCAAAGATAGACTTGAGGTCAGGTAATTAGCAGTTGAAAATAAAAGTAGAAGATGTGGAGAAAATAGCATTTCAAACCAGGTATGGGTTATATGAGTTTCTAGTCATGCTATTCGACCTCACTAATGCTCCTGTGGCATTTATAAACCTCATGAATTGGGTATTTTGAGAGTATCTAGATAGATTTCTAGTAATCTTTATTAATGATATTCTCATGTACTTTAAAAGCAGAGAAAAGCATGAGTAACATTTGAGGATCGTACTAAGTAAACTTAAAGGAGAGAAGTTATATGCTAAATTTATCAAGTGCAAGTTTTAGTTGGATTAAGCAGCCTTCTTAAGTCACATTGTAAATAGTAAAGGTACATTAGTAGATCCTTAGAAGGTAAAAGCCATGGTGGAGTGGTCGAGACTGAAAATAGTAACTAAGATTAGAAGCTTTCTAAGGCTTGCAGGTTATTACAAAAAGTTTATAAAAGGATTCTTTAAACTGGCAGTGTCTTTGACTTGATTGACTTAGAAAGAGGTGAAATTTGAGTAGGATAACAGATGCGAGCAAAGTTTTTAGCAACTAGAAGAGAAACTTATGATTTCTCCAATGTTATCTTTACCTTGTAGCAAAGAGGAGTTTGTAATTTACGATGATCCCTCAATGGAGGGACTTGGGTGTGTGTTGATGTAGAATGATTAGGTGATAGTATACGATTCGCGTCAACTCAAGCCTTATGAGAAAAACTACCCAGCCTATGATGTAAAGTTAGCAGCAGTAGTCTATGCCTTGAAACTATGGAAGCATTATCTGGTAGGGGAAAGGTGTGAGGTGTTTATCGATCACAAGAGTTTGAAGTACTTTTTCACTTAATAAGATCTAAATAGGAGACAAAGAAGGTGGCTAGAGCTGATAAAGGATTATGACTTGGACATATAGTATCACTTACGAAAAGCTAATGTTGTGGCTAAAAATTTTAGTTGAAAGTGATATGGGAATTTAGCTAGCTTAATAACAACACAGAGGCCATTGGTAGAGGACATGAGAAGACTAGATCTAGAGTTTTTGACCAAAGAAGTAAGCGTCAGGCTAGCGAATATTTGGATTCAGCCCATGATAGTAGATAGGATTAAAATGGCTTAGGCTAAAAGATGAGAGTATACAGGAGATAAAAAGGAAGATGAAAGTAGAAAAGGCAATATAGTTCATTATGGATGCTGGTGGAGTACTCAGGCATAAGGGTCAATTATGTGTGCCAATGAGAATAGAGTTGAGACGTAAACTATTGAAAGAGGCACATTCCTCAAGAGACATAATACACCAGGGTAGCATGAAGATGTACTAAGACCTAAAGGCACATTGTTGGTGGAATAATATGAAGAAAGAGATAGTAAACTATCTGTCAAGACTCAAGATGCCAAACTTGTCAGCATGTTAGAATCGAGCATTAGAGGTAAGCAGGTGAATTATGACCATTACTAATTCTGGAATGGGAATGGGAACAGGTCACTATGGATTTTGTAGCAAGCCACTAAAGACTTTGATTAAGGATGATGCAGTTTAGGTGATCATAGATTGACTAGATAAGTTAGCTAAGTTATATATCAAAAAAGTAGTGAGGTTATATGGTGTTGGTCCCGTATAAGATATCAAAAGAGAGGGGATGAATTGATATCTTTAAATTTGTTAAAACTTTTTTATTTAAACAAAATAAAATTACCCTTCTTAATAACTTATAATGGTGAACAGTTATATTTTAATAATTCAACACACAACAAATCATAAAGCAAATTAAAAGAGTAAGGAAGGAGAATATCAAGCTGATAATTTATAGAGTTTCAGTCTTCTACCTACTACTCTCTTTCAACTCTATTATTGGGGACTTGGTCTACTTCACCGATGTCGTTCTAATTGATCCACTAAATCAAATCATAACAAGATTACAAGTACTCATTATACATGGACTTTACAACTCTTTACTTTGCCTATCTATCCTTTCCACACTCTAAGTTAATACAGATCTATAGAGTATAAATATACTTGTCTCAACACTCAAACAATGAAATAAAAATTATAAATTACAAGTAAGAACAAAAGTATAAATCTTAATTAATTTATCTCTCAAAGAAAAATAACAATTGTTGTATAATTTGCTTTGGTGAAACTTTCTAAAAAAGTATCCGAAGGACCTTTTATGACTTTTCAAAAGGTCAAATTTGATCACGATTTTTTGTGTAACGAAAATTTTTCTTCAGAATTATAAATGATGTTTTGAATCATTTCTCTTTCATATTGAGATCTTCCAATGGCTAATTTGAAGATTATCTTCACTTTCATATTTATTCAACTGTTAGTTATTAAAGATAATTCCTTAGATATTTTGAGAAGATCTCAATCATTTCAAATTTAAAAACAACTCTCATTATCTTGTTTAGATTAGATATTCACCAATCCGTAATCACCCGATAAGCTTCTGATTTGAATTTAAAATGATATGCTTTTGTTAGCAACTTCCAGATAAGCCTCATATTCAAAAATTTGAAACTCCACAAAATCCGAATCAACCTTATCCTTATCCATTTTTGTGCATATCTCGATTTATCAAAAATAAATTTGCTCAAAAATAATCCCCAAGGACCATAATTTCATCTTAAGTGAAATGAGATTAAGTGTATTTCCTTAATATATCCAATCTAGTGGAGCTAGGTCTTGATTAATTAGAACCTGATTTAAATATATTTTCAATGTCATTCTTTCAGACTTATTTTCTAAACAACCTTCTAAAGAGTATCAATCTTCTTTTCATTACAATTTTTGAATAAGCTTTTGAAATGTTATACCACTTCTACTTATAAAGCTTTTGAAATACCTTCTGAATAATTTCAGAGTATTCTCTTTTTCAAACATGTCATACCTTCTGAATAAACTTCTAAATACGACTTAGTTTTGTGAATTTAAACTTTCTAAGAACCCTTCTAAATGCTTGCAATCTTAATGATTCATTAGTATTTATCCATTTTTGTTATCATCAAAATTTATGAGAGATATCTAATATACGGAGTACCGATAAAGACTACATTGGATAGAGACACATGATTTGTTGGCAGGTTTTGGAGGAGTCTACACAAGGCCTTAGGTACAAAGTTACAATTCAATACTACCTTCTACCTTCAAATTGACGGGTAATCAGACTTATATAGATACTTAAAGATTTGTTGTGGGCATATGTACTTGATTTTGGCAACCAATGGGATAAGCACTTACCCTTAATTGAGTTCATCTATAACAACAACTATCAAGTGACTATTCAAATGACCCCTTATGAAGCCCTATATGGAAGAAAGTGTAGATTTCGTATATATTGAGATGAGGTTGGAGAAAGATAAGTTCTGGGTCTAGAGCTAGTATAGGAGGCAGCGGATAAGGTGAGATTGATCAAGTAGAGAACATAAACTGCACAAAGCCGTTAAAAGAGCTACGTTGATAAGTAGAGACACTTGTTAGAGTTTTAAGTCAAAGATGAAGTTTTGTTTAAGTATCTCCAACTAATTGTTTCCAAGATATGTCAGACCCTTCAAAGTCATAGAGAGGATCAGAAATGTTGCATATAGATTGGAGCTTCCTCCTAGGTTAGAGAGTATCCATAATGTTTTTCACGCGTCGATGTTACGAAAGTTCAAACCCAACCCAAAGTAGGAGACAGAATATCACTGGATACAAGTAGTGTACTTGAAGACTTTAGAGTTATTGCTAGACTTGTTTGTTGTGGAGCAACCCATAAAGATAGTAAGCACAAAGGTTCAAGGATTAAGAAAAAGACGAATACCTTATGTTAAAGCTCAGTAGGTTAGTCATTTAGAAAGAGAAGCAACTTGGGGACTAAAAGAAAAAATGAGAAAGAAATACCTAAAGTTGTTTCAAGAGTAAGGTATGTAAATTATTAACTTTTAAGGACAAAAGTTTTTATGGGAGGAAGAGTTGTAAAACCCAAAATAAAAAGAAAAAGAATATAAGTGGCATATAAACTAAGGACATGGTTGGTATTTGTAAATATAGGGGCAGTTTGGACATAAGAATACCCCATGAACCTTAAGTATATAAAGCCTTATGTTACTTTTTGAAACCTTTTTTTCCACTCCTTTCCAGCATGTATAGCTTTTTCGCATAAGGTTCCACGTAAATCATGAAGCAAGGAAGTGGAAACATTGAAGGATGGTGAGATCGGGGTTAGGGAAAACTAAAGTAAGAGTTTAGAATATCTTTTTATTAAAGAATTTCATGGAAATTCTATTGAAAATTTGTTTCTCTAACTAGGGCGGCAAGAAAAACAAATTTGAGAAGGTCTTTAAAGATTTCTATTGTAGATCTTTGGAGATGCAACATAGTTTAAGGTGAAAGATGTCAAGGTAAGGGTTAGAAACTGTTCTCTTTTGAGTTTTAGGTTAAATTTTGTTAGAAACTTTTTTTTCTTTGTAGGACAATAATAAAATGAACCTAAGGTGGTTCTATGAGTGTCCTACTATATATGTTCGCTGGTGAAAGTGTATGTTTTAGTATTCCTAAAGGTGAGTATTATTGAAGGTTATGTGTTTTTTATTTTGGTTTTCGTTAATATGAATTTCAATTGTTGAGACGAGTTTAAGCAATAGAAATGTATTTAAAGGATTGTTTGGAGCAATGTAGAAGTGTGTAGTTGTTAGCTATTCATTTTTGCAAGGGTAGTTTTTGAAATGGTGGAAGAAAGTTGAGTAGTGGGGGATGAAACGTCACTACAATCTGTAGAATTCTAAATTCTAAGATTGTAGCTATTGTTTGGATGCCATCCCCCGTAGCGTTCGAACGTTAGGGGTAAGTATACACTTTTTGACCATGGTGTTTGGACGCCAGTTGAACTAATATTTGAACACTACAATCCCAAATGCGTGTAGCAATGTTTCTTTAGGTTTTTAAGTATTTTCTGAATGTGTTGTCTTGTCCTAAAACCTTTCCAAAACATTTCTAAAAAGGAATCAACACCCAATACATATTTTTAAATCAATCTATTCTCTTAGCAATCCTAAGTTCCTCAAATAATACAAAAGCAAGTACAAGTTAGTTGAGTGATTTGTTAGAGAAAGTGGTTAGGTTAGTTTAGAAAACTAAGAATGTACGCCATTTCTTGTATAAATAGGTTGTGAGACACTTTGTCTAAATTCTAAGCAAACACTTAAGTTAAGTATGAGGTATGTGACAACATTAGTAAGTTGATGACATGATGTTTATGAGAAGCAAGAGATGAGGAGAATAAGAGTTATGCCTGTTGGTGGTAGTAGTTAATTGTTGGTGTCTGCTAATGAGTAGCAACAACTAGGTTTTGGGGTTAGAACAATTAGTAGTTATGATTTCAAAATATATGTGTATGTTTTTCATTTTAATTTTTTTTTCTTTGTTTATTCATAGATGTATTTTTGTTCAACTAAACAAAAGAATAGTTTATTACATGTTTATTCTTATCCTATTGAAATAGAGTCCCTTATCATATAATATTCTTCGTCTTCTTCTTCTTCTTCTTCTCTCTCTCTCTCTCTCTCTCTCTCGATAACTATATATTACGCAATAGATTGGAGAGGGGGAATATAAACCTAATCTTAAGACTTCTAATCTATTGAGAATATTAGTCTCGTATATTTGGTTATTGAGTTTTTTAATCAAAATAAAAGTGGTATAAGAAATAAAATTTGAGAGTAAAGCCCTTTTAAAAGGAATAGGTGATTGTAGAGATTAGATAAGTAGTGCAAATCTCATTTTGAATGAAGTATTTGGTTTTTCTCCTCTTTATCTCTTTTTATTCTACTGTATTTACTACGTTATTTATATTATTTTTAGTCACTATTGATTCATTCATTTGTTAATTTGCTTATAATATATCTAAGATTTATTGAATCAATTTCACATATTTTTGGATTGTTTATATTTATTTTATGTTCAATTGATTTCAACATACCACTTAAACTTGCAAGATAAAGCTACTAACCTTTGATATTTTCGCTTAACTTTGTAGAACATGAAGATAATACTGTAGTGGAGAAATTAATTGGTTTAATAAAAGCTTTTGAGAGAGCTGGAATTGTAGTCTCAAACTCATCTACATATTAGCTAAACTTGAGTAAGGGTTGATTTTAAATTGTGAATTAACTCACTAGTTCATGATTAATGGATTAGCCTAAGGTAACTGGTTTAGAACCACCTTCATTTTTTTTTTTCTATAAAGAAAAACAAGTAAATAATTCAAACGCAGGCTAAGCCTACAAAAGTAAATGATTAAAATGACGAAGGGAAAAGAGAAAAGATAGTTGTAGGTATTGAATGATTGAAGTGATGCATGAGAGAGAGAGAGAGAGAGAGAGACTTATGCTAACTTTCTATGTTTAAGCAATGATTAAACAAACTTGATAGGAAATAAAGAATTGCTTAAATCTACCTTTTCAAAGTTCTAAATAGGTAATAAGGATCATGAAATGGAGAGGTTATGGATAAATATAGAGTCGATTCAAGATGGTTTATTTTATGTATCGAGAAAGTTCTATCAGTACATAGATGTACAAACTTTTTAGCTCGAAACTTCTACTTCCCTCAAAATTTGTCCCTATTTTCCATTTTTTCTTTTGATTTGTCATTTACAATAGAGGTATGTTGGTTTAGTCTGTATTGTACATTTCCTCTTATTTATTAGGACATGTTTACTTTGTTGAATGGAATAAATGGGGAATGGGATTCCAATTCTTAAGTAATGGAATAAGATCGTAATTGCTTTTACTTTGTTTACTTGGAAAAAAAAAAACAAAAGCAAATAAGTAATTGAGATGTAAAAAAAAGGAAAATAACTAAAATACCCATCTTCTCTTTCTTCTTACCCTGCTACTAACCCCTTCCCTACTCCTTCCCACTTCTCTTCTCTTTCTTTCTTTCTTTCTTTCTTTCTCTTTATCGTTAGACATAGGGATTACCCACTCTTAAACAAACTCGTACCGTTGACATATACATGTTGATGACTACACACATGGACCACTCATACACAAATCTCATATACATATCACACACAAAAATCACATGCACCTATAGATATGTACACATATAGAGATTTTGTCCCTAAACTTAGCCTTAATAAGTTTTAAAGTTTCAATCTTGATTTAAATTTTGGTATTAAGGTTTCAATCTTTATCCAAAGAGTAACAAAATCAATTTGAAGTTTCAATCTTTGCTAAAATAGTAATGGAGATGATGGTGAACTATAAAGGATGAAGATGTAGTGGTTTTATCATAGAGATAGTATGATGAAGAAGATAATGAGTAGTGATAGACGTGATAAGGTGCGTAGTGGAGACGATGATGAACAATGATGGATGTGGTGATGGTGTGATGGAGAGATGATGACCAATAGTAATAGGGAGATGACGATGAACAATGATAAACGTGATGGTACAATGAATAATGATGGACATGGTGCTAGTATATGGTGGAAATGATGACTAGTGATGGGCATTGTGGTACTGTAATAGAGATGACAATGGCTAGCTTTGGTTAAAGGGGTAGATGAAGAATTTTTTCTTAAGAATTACAATTCTTAGGTTGGGGTAAGGAATTGTGATTCTTAATTTTTGAGAATCACGATTCCCTATGGAATTGTAATTACATAGTCAAGAGTAAAGTGAATAATGCAATAAAGAATAAGGAGAAAATTGCATTTTAATTTTCTTCAAGTGAACATGCAGTTAATGTTAATTTTCATGGTATGAGTAACAATTTAAAAGAATGATACTTAAGTTTTCTTAATTATCTATTTTAGCAAAGTTTAATACAAAATAAGCTAACAATTGAAGCACCTCATCTAGTTTTTGAACCAAACTTTATTATTTTTTTAAGTAAAACCTATTGAATTAGCTTAGAGTCATAAGATGGGCCAATTACAACTCCACATTTATAAGATCCTAACATAGTAATGTCATGGTTGATTCCACTTCGTTTGTAGGTCTAAGTACTCACCATATATTAACACTTTCTTTATGGAACTTTTGTTATTATGATAATGAATTTCCTATTGTTTTGTTCTTATTTTTTAGGGAATTGGTCTAGTCATTTATATTACTTTTAATTTATACCTTTTTAAATCTAAACTATTAAATAAATTATAAACTTAATGATTTAGATTTTAAAATATAAAAATAAATAGTGAAAAAAGATTTAAGGGATATTATACATAATATATTATGCGTATATAACGTGTAAATACTAATAAGATATTAATAATATAATAATTATATGAATAGTTTTTAAATTAATTATGAGGGATGATATATATATATATATATATATATTACATAAAGCATGTAATATTCATTGAGTCCTTTCTCATGAATAGTAGAATAAAAAGCCAAACAAATCATATCAAAATAAAGTATAACATGGTAAAATCTTTTATATTTCCCTTAATGTTTTGTTTCGAGTAGTAAAATTTGGAAAAAAAAAAAAAAAAGTGAAAGAAAAGGGTGGAAAGGCAACACGATAGGCATAACCCGAAAAAAATAGCCTAGGAACCGCTCTTGCTTTAGAGAGGCATCAGCAATGGCTCAATACATGCCTGGTTTAAACCCTATCAAAACCCTCAAAACAAACTACCTTCAAATTCCTAATCCTTATTCCAGACCCGCTTCAATCCCTAACTTGGTTCATATAACCAATTACGAAAAATCCTCTGCCCTCCGTCTGCATGTTATGTCAAGCCACAATGTAGACACGAAAAAGCTGTCTCTTGATGCTTTAAGCAATAGCAGTCACAGACAAGAGGTGTTTGAGGCTATCAAACTTTCGATGTCTAATTGTCTGTCTGAAACCGATCTTCAATCCAGTGTTCCTGGTCTGGTGTCTAAGACTAGAGGCAAGGTAATAAAGTCGATGGCTTTACGTTTTTAATTGTGAAAGATTATGTCTTTGGTTTTGGTTTTTATGCTTTTCTTGTCGGGTTTCGTCAAAAGATGAGCAATGAAAGGAAAGTTAGAAACTTTTGTTATTGGGTTTATAGGAAATCAGAACTGAAGCATAGACTTTTTCTTTTTTGTTTGTTGTATGTGATGTAGCCTAAACGAGGGGTTTAATGAAAAAAGTTAGAAATTGTCAATGTTCAGTTTGGTCAAAAGAAGTCATCGGTGGAAATATTGTTTTTTCTAGGTAATCTCTAGCTATGATGTCAGGTATTGATCTGTATGTTGATAACTAAATTGGGTTTGGCAGTTTTGTTGTTCCTATTTGTTAATAAAGAGATCTCATTCTCACCCGATATGATGCTGTTCAGTTTAAATTATTTGCAGGTGAGGGACATATATGATAGTGGAGATTATTTAGTACTAGTCACAACTGATCGACAAAGTGCATTTGATAGGATTCTTGCATCGATTCCATTCAAAGGTCAGGTATGGTGAACTTGGAAATCATGGAATTTGTTATTCGATGGTGATTAGACTTGTTGATTTACATTATCATCTGGCATCAAATTTTTCAGGTTCTTAATGAAACCAGTTTGTGGTGGTTTGATAGGATCCAGCACATAACTGAGAATGCAGTTGTCCTGGCTCCTGATAAAAATGTTACAATTGTGAAGAAGTGTTATGTTTTTCCTGTTGAGTTCGTTGGTGAGTTGTTTCTTGCAGGATGAATTCTAAATGTATACTTCATTTCAGCTTTTAGCTGTAAATGAGGTTATTATTGTTTAGTGAATCATTTTATGGTGTTGTTTAATAACTATGCTTGCTTCAGTTTGGTATGCCATGGTAGTTGTTGCTAGAATTCTTTAAACTACATGATGCTTGTTGTGTTATGCAAAAGCAACATCATCAACAATATCGACGAGGCTATTGAGGCTTAATTTTATCTTTTTTGATATTATATAAAATATCCATTGTCTTAGAAGTAGTATTATCTGGTTAAAGGCTACAACATTTTATCACAAAAATTTAGAACTAGCTAATGGCAGCACTTATATATACTTTTGACATGAACAAAACAACTTCTTCCATGTGTCTTGGTAGAGAATTATGAGTTTTAACAGTAAATGTAGGTTTTAAGTTGCATATCATTGGTTCTTCTGTAAAGGTGGGGGAAATAATCCTAATAATCTGATGTGACATTGTAAGGAATGTATTGATCTAATTGTTTATTTTTATTTTGTAGTCAGAGGCTATGTCACTGGGAGTACTGATACATCATTATGGACAGTCTACAAAAAAGGTGTTCGGAATTATTGTGGAAATGCTCTTCCTGACGGTATGGTTGATTGAGATCTGCTAGCCCACTTTCCTTCCTTTCTTTCTTTCTTCTTCTTCTTCTTCTTTTTTATTTTAACCGTCTTTTATTATCTGTATTCTTATGGAGGTCATTTTAATTCTTAACAGGCTTGGTAAAAAACCAGAAGCTCCCTGCAAATATACTGACACCAACAACTAAGGCGGCAGATCATGATGTGCCAGTTTCTCCCCAAGAGGTTTGTTTTGACAGTTATTGAGATACTAATAACTTCAAAAAATAGGCAAGCATATTGGATTTAGCTTTTACGTGAGAGAAATGCAAGGGTGTTGAATCTACTATTTTTGTGGTACAAGGTTCTTTTACATGTTGATATAGTTTGTTATTCTTAGTGTTTTCTTTCTTTCATCTTGTTCCACTTTCTTGTTTTATGGCTAACATCCTTGTATGCATCTTCTTTGCATGAAAATTTTAATTTATTGAGTGAACTTTGTATCTGATTTATCCCAAAGAAAGCAACTTTTTAGCCATTGCCAACAAGAAGGAAAAAAGGATATAGCTGAAAGTTCACATTTCTGGTGCAGATAGTTGAGCGTGGACTAATGACTCAAGCTGAATATGATGAAGTTAGTAAGAAAGCACTCAGCTTATTTGAGTATGGACAGGTGACCTTGCATTTTGTTTTAGGTTTATTTTCGGGAAACAGGAACATGTGCATATTGGACTGAGATTTATGAATGGAATCCTCTTCATTGACCAATTTTCTCCTGCTTGAGCAAAGATACTACATTCTCTGTTTTCTCAGTGCTCATTCAGAAAATACTTGTGACAATTTTAGTTTCTAAACTACCTGAGAAGCCTGTCAGTTGAAGATAACATATTTAAGTTTATTTCCGTTGCATGGCTTAGTTGAATTGATGGCCAAAGGGGTGACATGTTGGAATTACATGTTAAACTTCACTTCTTCTCTGTTATAGTGTTTGCTTTGTTTGTTCCAGTGGCAGTGGTGTTAATGGACTTACCTTTATGGGATGATGCATACATGTCATGTCATCATTTCACAGAGCTTTTCACTGGTGGATATATTTTTGTGTTTCATATCACTGATTAGTTTTGGAGAAAAGTAAATATTGACTGGTGCCAATGATTTAAAACTAATTTTTACAATTCAACTGGTTAGTTTTGTGGATTCAATGTCCGTTTTGGTCTCTGTCTTTTATTTGTCAATTTTTAGCTTATATGGGATGCTCCTTTTCAACTTTCCTTGGACAAAGCATCTATATAAATTTGATTAAGTTGTGATCTCTCTGTTGATTTTGTAGCATGTGGCTTCTGAACATGGCCTGATATTGGTGGACACAAAATATGAATTTGGAAAGGCTGCAGATGGTTCTATTCTTCTGATTGATGAGGTTAATTTCCATGTCCTGGTTCCTTGCTCCTCCACCAGTATCAATTTGCCTCCAACTTAGGCACATATGAATAAAGATGTACCATTTGACAAGATTATGAGAAAATAAAGTGAGTTCTTTCTTTGAAAATTCAGGTGCATACTCCTGACTCAAGCAGATATTGGATTGCACACTCTTATGAGCAACAATTTCGGAATGCACTTGAACCGGAAAACATTGACAAGGTTTGTTGACTATTAGTGCTTGATATGTACTTTATCATACGTGACACTTGTGTGAACATGGTAATATTAACTGTTATATAGCAATCTCCTTGGGAGAACTAAATATTCTGAATGTAAAGAGTGACGTCTACTTGGATTTACTGCATTTAACTTATTTATTTTGCTTTTGGTTCAAGAGATTTACTGCATTTCACTGGGTAACTATTATAATTAATGCTTCTGATAATGTGATACAAACTTTTTCCTTACCTCCATACCTTTTATTTTTGAAGGAGTTCTTGCGGCTGTGGTTCAAAGAACACTGCAATCCCTATGAGGATGAGGTAATATTTACCACGGTTTAAACTCCAATTTGGAAACTTATTTTGTTGCTTTGTAGTTTCACTATAGTAGCAGTGACATTATGCTGGTGATTTAACCTTTTAGGTCCTCCCCAATGCCCCAGAAGAACTCGTTAGTGAACTAGCATGGAGGTATGTTTTTCCTGCCATTTCCACCAATCGGGTCTTCCTTTTGTTCTCCTTGTTATTTATGAAGTGAAGACTAGTATAAAAGTTGCTTCTTTTTTCACCCTTCAGATTTCAATACGCATTGCATATATTCAATGATCTGATGCCTTCTGCCAAGAAGACATGAGAGGAGGTTTAGGAAGTGCAAGAAAAAATAAAAATTTCATTAATCTTTATATGGGTGCTCAATTTTTGTAAATGTTAAAACTATTCATCCTTATTGAAGGAAACATTGATTTTCTTCTTTTGAATGCTATTCAGATTGGATGCTATTGTTTGTCCGCTCATATGAATTTCATAGTTAGTGTGAATGTATCAAATAGTGCCAGAGAGTGAAATTCTCCCCGAAAGAGAACATATCTTCCAATTATTTTATCACCTAGAAAAATTTTGTTAAAAACCATGGCAAAATTATGCTCCCCTTATAATGCTTAGCAGTTTTGCCTCACAAAAGCAGAATTGACTAGGTGGACAGATGAGGTGTGGGAAAAGAGATCCTATGAAATTTAATACTAAATAAAATAGTGCTGACCACCTCTTTCCTCCATGGAAAATCTGGATCTTTTTCATGTCTGTAGTACTGGCTTATCTAACCTTGTATGACACTCAGCCGTCCTCTTGTTCATGGTTGATATGGGTTATTCATAGTGATTTGAGATTTATGTGAAAAAGGCAATATTGGAAATACGACTTATTTCTTTACCCAAAAATGTGCAACTTATTTAAATTTCAAAAGTTGGTTATGGTAAGTTGCTTTTTCAATGACTCCATAGACAACAGTAGAACTAATTGTGGGGAATTGTGGCACGATTGTTTGCCACAGAAAATGAACTGGAATAGACTTCCATTTCTAAAGGAATTGAGTAGACCATGAAAGGCTATTCCTTGTATGGTTGGACTATAAACTGCCACTAGTAATAGACTAAATGTAGATTGAAAATGATCATAATACCCTTGACTTTGAAGCCTTAACCCTTGATCCATATCAAACCCTAGCCTCAACCACCACCTCACCTAGACCAAGACCACTGAACCACCATGACCTGCTGGCAAACCAACAAACAACATGTGCCACCTAAGCCAAACCATTGAACCTTGTGATGGTCATGCAACCAGGGTTTTGTGAGGCATGACCTGGATCTACTGCCTTGACCCAGACATGACCTGGGTTTTGCATAACTTGGGTTTACGACTTGAGTCCACATGGGTCAAGTGCTTAGGCTGGCATCCTTCCGGTGGTTTGAGGGTGGTTGACTGAGCCTTGTGGTTGCATGGCTAACTTGGATCTGGTGGTCACCTGGGTGAGGTGGTTGGTTGGTTCACCTAAGAGCCAAATTTTTGGTTCATCTAGATGTGTCTGGGAACAAATAACAGAAGTGACCCTTTTTCACGGGGTGCATTGTTGTCTTTTGACTGCTTTCACACACCTTTATGAGATTTCCCAGTTAACGTCACTATTAGTAAGGTGTCTCTTCAGATTCACATTCACACTCATAGTTTAACCCATGAAGTCATCTAAAACAGCTCTTCAACTTATCAATGTCCTGAAAACCTTGATCACCAGCTGATTTGGTGATTCTGCTGTGTACAACTTGCAGTTGAACTGGGTAAAGCAAGTTTTTTGTATCAGCTCAGTTAATTCCTTGATGGTGGCTAATGAAATTGCATGTGGTACATTGTTGAAGATATAGAGATAAAATTAGCTGCTATCGATTCCTCTATGAGGAATTGTTTGGATGTTTTCCTTTATCCATCAATTCATATGATTATGTGAATATTGGACCTTTGATTGTTGTTTGTTAAAGTTTATAGTTAAAATTAATTTTGTTCCCTCATCTAACACATTTGCCTTTAAATATTTGTGAGAATTGTCTCAAGTTAAAACTTTATATGTTTGTATATGCGAGAATCTTTTCTTTGCTATTTATATGAGGTTGGACTTGATTTGCAAGTCCAGCACCTGGGAATAGATCAATCTTAATATTTTGTTTCCCCTTTGACAGATACATTTTCTTGTACGAGACAATAACAAATTCTAAATTTGAGCTGCCGCAAATAGAGGTACATTCCAACCCAGATATTTGATCATCTTTAAGTGACATCTTGGAGTGTATAAGAACCTGATGACTACCCTTTTCCCCTGCAGGAGGCCATTCATGATCGCATTTTACGTAATGTTTCTTCAGCATTGTCCTCTTTATGATAACAATGCTCAGTGCATTGCTTCTGCAGCTTCCCTTGGAGAAACTAAAATGTCTCTGAACTTTTCTATTGGTGATAATGGTGCCATCTCAATGATGGTGAATGACATTGTTTATTTCCCCCCAAAATTAAACTCTATAATCTAGGGAATGTTCTCATAAGCTTATGCTCTTTCACGTATTAAAGTTCTTTTGACCATACATAACATGGCGACATGTCTGCAGGAACAACGGCATAGGCCGCAGTTTGAGAGACTTCTGGACTAGTGTATACACGAGACCAGGTACTACACAACTGTTAGTAGAATAAGGGTGTTTTTGCCTGGTAATAGGGGTTATAAATTGTAGCTAATGTGTGTAGGCATTCCAGCATTTTCATTTCTCTTGGTAGAGAAATAGATGCTATTAGCTCTGTTGTGCTATGGACTTGACTCCTTGGAGTTGGGGTTCATATTAGCCATTTCCAGTTCTAATTTATTTAATACTTCTTTGGTTTATAACTATTGGTCTAACCTGTTGTAATGAAATAATATTAAGTCTTAACACACCTTTCAAAATCTATAATTATAAACAATATTCGGCATTAGCCCTCGTTAGAACAAATAAGAGAATGGAAGCGTTCAAGAGTTGGTTCAGTATTGATGATGGAGTTACTGCGACTTAGAGCTCTCTTACCTTTTGATCTTGGACACGGGACTTGACCTTAGTAAGATTGAGTTTGTATGCGAAACGAAAGCCGATTAGCACTCAATCCTAAAAAACCCGATAATCCCAAATATTAGAATAAGATGGCATACATTCACACCTGGAAGTCAAAATGACTGGCCGATGAATTGTTTGGATATTGGGAAAGTCCTTTTGCACTTAGTCTAGTGGGGTTTGAAGCTAAAAGGAATCCCGTATGACTGTGGAGGCAGATTTGCTGAAGAAGGGTTCAATGCTATTGCAATACATTTCTGTGCCTGAAAAGGTGCCAGTTTTGGTGCAAAAAAGGGGAATCAGTGGCTGAATTGCTTGTTATATTTTGGTGTCTAGACGAGGCATGGAAGCATGACTGACTGCTTCCACAACATACTTACGAGAGAGCCAACAGGATGGATGGTGGTTGCTTGATTACAATAGCTAGTGATCAAATGTGGTAGGACGTTATTGCTGGAATGGTTGCTGCCTGCTGGTTGCGGTTGCCTTTCATCGTGAAGTGATAAACAAGTCATGAAGGTGAACGAGTCTTTGGATGCCAAATAATAATTTTCATTGGTGTCGCAGTCTGTTGAATCGGATTGTAGGCTCTAATAGTTGAAGAAATTATTGGCATGCCTCTCCTTGATTGAGAGAACTTATCTGCACCTCATGCCTTCTTGCGGGAATTCCTGGAGCCATCAAGGGATGTGTCCCCGCCTGGAACACCCTCAACGAATTCCGCAAGATCACTGCCAAATTAGATTAAGCCTATTATTGCATTATAATGCAAAACATCAAAGGCTTGCGCTTCTAATTTTTAGTTCATTCGCAATAAGTTGATGGCATTTTAAGTTTTACAACGTTGTTTTGGTTTTGGTGATTGGTTAATGATCATTCTTTTATATCGTGTATTAGGTACAACCGTACAGGTCGTTTTTCTGTACCATTTGAAAAATCACTGCTAGGAGAAAATTTACAGGATAGAAGCCTAGGATGTAGACATTATTTCTTTATCTCAATAAAATTGTAGAGCAAACGCATTGTGAAAGGTAACTATGTATTCTGTCACCTCAGCCTATTTTTCCCCCTCAAACCTTCTTATTGAAGGTCACGGTCGCTGCAACCGTGAGGATAATCAAAATTACACACGCTCAACTAAGCTGAAAGCAACATATTGCTATGAAGTCATAAATGGCATAATTCATAAAGTTCATAAAATGAATTCTGTGCCAACGGCCCAACACAAAGAACATAATTGATGATCAATAACCTCCAGTCTTGAAACCATTGCTTCTTAAAGTTTAACTAGCTAATTCGTGGTAGCAAAGACTGATTCATTTCTGTTTCGGGAGGCGATTGAGGCTTTCTATTGTTTTTTAGTTCTCCACAATAATATGAAGTGAATCCCCAGAGAGACAAAGCAAGAGAAATTCCCTTTTCTGCTTTGAATGGCTCTTTGAAAAATAGAACAGCAAGGATCTCAGTGACTGGCAGTA
Source organism: Lumnitzera littorea (assembly GCA_024138015.1). NCBI lineage: Eukaryota > Viridiplantae > Streptophyta > Magnoliopsida > Myrtales > Combretaceae > Lumnitzera > Lumnitzera littorea. The sequence goes on from JAMXBB010000012.1 coordinate 39,753,115, forward strand.
GAGCTGCCATTACGAGCCCTGAGAGCAAGGAAGTGCTGCAAAATATGATACCTATAGCTCCCAAGTAAAAAAACCGCCAAAAGATTGCATTACCCACCAGCACCAAGTAGTAATTACCTTCTCCAATTGTGTAATTCTTCGCTTCTCGCGACATTGCCTGAAAATGGTAGTAAACTTTAGGGAAGTATTACTTGACAGAAACAGGTAGCTAGACAGGTAAATAATCAATGCTTGAAAAGAAAACACAAAATATGTAACCAATTATAATTATAACCTTACTTAGTAGGTAAAATCTTAATTTTTTCTTTTTTGGGTAATAACGTATCACAACTTAAAGGAAAAGGATATTGAGAAACCAATGTTTACATAATTAGGCCACACGGTCATGACAATAACAAACTTTGTCCCTTTTAAAAAAAAGAAGAAGAAGAAAAGGAATGGCGGATTAAGAAGCCTTACAGAAGTATTTTTTTCAATTTATATTTTAAATATCTTTCTTTTTCTGGCTGTGCCAGGTATCACGTCCTACGAAGATGGATTATAGTTTGGAGTTGCATGTGAGGATGTCGTTTACATAGGAAATTAAACTAAGGTTCTATCGCTATTAAAATCATTATCGTTTAATTGAAATGTGTTATCAATCTATTTGAATCTAAAATGAATGGGATCCAAATTTTGTATAAACCGTATTCACTTATTGGCAAAACTATTTGTTGGATAAACATAGATCTCTTGGATTGCAATTAGGCCAACAAAAATAATCTTATTATTTTTTCCACCATTAAACCTTACATTCTACGTTAACATGTTTACAGTATCACTATTCTAATACTATAATGAAGATAAAAAGGAAAAAAAGAAAAAAAAAAAAAGAAAAGATAGGGAAAAAAATCATTATAGAGTTTGTTAATTTGATGTAGAAGAGATTAAAACCGAAGACAAAGTTTAATGGGAATAAAACAATATAATTTCTTTTTATACAACTCGATCTTTCATAATACTTATGCCGCAAATAGAGAACTTAAGGGTTTATCCGTAACTTCGCATATTTTCCATTGACAATTCCTCCAAATTTAAAATAAAAGGGGGAAGGTATTGAGTTTTCGTAGGATCCGTGAAAAATCTTTGCAGCTTTCCATTCAAAATCAATCTCTCCATACTTTCCAGACGTAAGAAAAAATGCATAATCCTTCCATGGTCCTTCCACAGTCACTCTCTTTTCTATATATCTCCCGACAAAGTCTACTATAGGCCGAGTCCCTTTCCATTTTGTCACCATACTCATAAGACGATTTTCAAATGTAGCTGGTCAATGTGTACTTTATTAGAGTTAAATGCCTAATATTACCTAGTATTTGGATATCAGTCAATGGCGGATTTAGGGTTGACAGGGGGTCAAGTGCTCCCAATCTTCGACGGAACAGGAATTACTAAATTTACTTAAATAAGAAAAAAACACATGTTATATTTATGTTTTAAAAAATAGTGCACATTACGATGTCTAATATAGTTAAGAGGTTCGAACTTGTATTGTCCCTGAAGGCAAGGGTTCGTTCCTTGCTATATTGGATTGGTTTTTATCAGAAATAATAGTTTTTTTCTTTTTTAATAATTATTGAGGTGACATAACTAAGTGCCATCAGATTCAGCATTGAAGCTTTTATGTTGCGCATTCTCTCTCGCAAATCACGCATGTCGTTTTTACTTTGTTTTTACAATTTCCTTTATCTTGTTCCTCCTTTTATTTTCCTCATCTTTTTTCCCTTTTGATTCATATCGGTCATATTTATCATATATGATTGGGTTTTATTGATATTATAGCATTTCTTCTTATATTGAATTGACAAAACTATAAAATAGCGTCATCAACTTTTTCTATATTGTTGAAAATGGCCGATTTGTTGGATTTTGTGCACAATATGCAAATAGATAAGGAATCCATTTATCTTAATAAGACTGTTTATTGAAGGTGTGCCTCAAAAGAAAGCGGTTCCACCTGCAAGCCCAAATTTACATATATCACAAAGAATGGACGGTGTTGTTAAAAATATGTAACCCGCTTGTTTGTTACTTACTGAAACATATTGTAATGTATTTATGAATATTATTAATAGGTAGTTACTATTCATTATGTACCTATATTTTTTTACATATATATTTTACAATAAAGTCTCACAAATAAATTAAAGTAAATTTGTAATAATAATAAAAATATATTATTTATGAGAATTTGATAACGTAATTCTTATTATCTATAATTGTCATTGGCCCGATAAATATTTAGAAGAAATATAAATGTTGAGATCAACATGTTATATGACTAAGGCTATGCTTATTGGACCAATATCTGAGTTATACAAGTAGGCATTTGAAATTAAGTGGATATATTAGATACAACTCACCAATACAAACACTACATGTTTAATATAATTAGAATTTTCTCTATATAAATGAGTATAAATAATTTCTAAACTTAAGGTATTCATATATTCTACATAGAGAATGTTGGACTTTCATGCTATTAGCGCATTCTTAATTAAGAGTGTAAATAAAACGACTAGTAGGTACGACTTGAATATAGAGATGACAGTAATGAAATACTAAATTCATCACTCTATGGATTAAAGATGATATTAATAGCTCCTTGGTTGGGATAAGAGCGACTCAAAATCTACTTGCACACTATTGAGTCTAATTTACCTTAAAAATGAAGTAAATAATTAAATATTGATGACATGACATGTAATAATTTAATCAAGATATCATTTTACAAAGAGATTTAATTACATAGTAATTGATTCATAGTGATTTATGGTTTACGGTTTATAATCTTTTTATTACATTAGTTAGTTTATAATTATTACTAGATAATTACCTTTGTTTGTGTTTAAATTGGTATCGCCTTTGTGTACATAAACCTAGAGGGTAGTACACAATTGCACGATTAAAAGACTAAGTTTAATTGATTGTGAAGTACTAAATTTCTATCATTATTTATTTCAAAATTAGAATTAATTAGGTAAATATTTGTTCCAAAATAGTAGAATATTTTAAAGAAGATTTAGTTGTTTAGTGGACATTCATATATTCTAAACCTAATCTTCTAATAATATAATGCTACTAGTTAGAAAAAAAATTTAATTATTAAATCTTATCTAATTCTTATATGAAAAGATTTAATCTAACGAGAAAAATTCTCTCTCATCCATATATACATACATACGTACGAATGTACATACTAGCAGATAATGCACTCGTAAAGCGTGTGCAAAATAAATAATTTGATATGATTTATCAAGTTAAGTAATGAAATTAATACTTTGGTTTGGATATAGATTGTTTTGAAATAGATTGTGTTGAAAAAACATTAAAAAAGCATTTCTTAAAAATATGGTTAATAATCTACTATATAAAGCGAGAGAGTGCCATTAATCATCCTTAAAATATTGGGGAGTTGAGTGCTTAAAGTGTAAAAGAAAAAAAAAAAGATCAATTTTTTATTTTATGTGTGATTTTTCTAACAGGGTAAGTTATTTTAGTTTTGTACATTATAAATAAAATCTATTTTAAACTGCTTATATATGTTTTTATGTAGTCTATAATTAATAATATACGGCTTCCTTCGAGATTCCATATAGATGTTTTTCAAGGTGCGAAAGAGTGGATGATGTAGCAATATAATGTGGTTGAATTGGTGATTGTAGTCTCATTCTTTGGTAACATCCATCTTAAAATATTTTGAAAATAAAAAACAAAAAGAGACCATAAATTCGCCAACTAGGTGTAGAGGCTTTTGTTTTATATATATATATATATATGAGACAGGAGATAAGATGATTGAGAGAGGAGAGAAGATGATTGAAATACATAATTTTTATTTGAATGACAAAAGAGGAAAAGAAGGAAATAATAATTCCCGAGTTTTAGAAATTTTGGTCCAACTTAACTTTGGTATAGGGACTAAAGTTTGTTCTTATTATTGTGTGTGTGAATATTATTAGATGAACAACGTTTCATGTCTTTGTGGTGAATGCAGTAGTTATGCCATTTTATAAGCATTGTGAGTCTTGAATCTCACCTGAATTCCATCTTTAAGAGAAGAAGGTTTTTGTATTATAAGAAAAGGGAATTTTCTTGTGACCTTGCAACACTATGCAAGTATATGTGGATCCTGCGGTAGATTCTATGAAGAAAGTTCTAAAGATTCTGCTGCGTTTATATCCTACAAAATTTAATTTAATGTTTATTCTCACAAATCATTTCTTTTTTCTTTGGCTTTCTAAATTTTCTTTGTTTTTTTTTCCCTCTGCTTTTTCCTTTTACCGATCCTCTTTCCTTTCTTTTTGAGATTCCTACTGACCTTTTCTTCCTTTTTTTTTTTTACTTTTCCCGCAGTTTTTTCCAATTCTTAGGTCATATCAATTAATAGCATGTTCCTTTGTTGTAACGGTAATTCCATTACCCTCTTAATCCTCATGGAAGACTTATCACAATGTTTAGCTTTAGTTTAGGCCTCCAATACCAATTCCAAAAGGGGATCCTGCCATAAAAAATATTAAATAGTTATTTATTAAGCAGACCTATGAATATCTATTCAACATTGGAATTGATTTTTACTCAAGAAATATTCTCAATAAAATCAATAAATTGTGATTTAATATTGATATATAGCTTATCAGAACGTGAATCCATTGAGCTATTAGCTCACAATTTATTATTTTTCTAATAATAATTATATTCAAGAGATGCTGTTTATTAATCAATAGTCATATCGTGAGTTATTAATAAAAATAACACGATAAATTGTTATTATATTTCTCAAAAAAATTTAAATATCATTTTTATTGTGGATTAGAAAAGTGTATATGTAGAATTTTCAATAACTTTTTTTAAATAATATATAAGATGTATCATGATAAGCGATATTCACTAATCCTATCGACAATTCTAATATGTAATTAAAAAAATTAAAAGCGCGGCCCTAGATATTATGGTTCCGTGTCAATCGCTATATATAAGATCCTGGTGGACGACGGTACCCGGAAGTTTTTGTTAATCAGCATGCCAACCATGCAGAAAGCAGTTGCAAATAAAGACATCACGAACCGAATCTCCAACACCAGCGTATATGTAATCACCTGTTTCGACTTCTTATACGTCAACTCAATCAACGGCAGCAACAAACCATACAGAGCGGCAGCTCCCACGGTCATAAGAAACCCTACAACATATTCCTTATCAGTTTCACCTTCAGGACGGTCACCACTAGAGCGTATTGCCAACATTCCAGCTCCAACACACAGAAGAAACACCGCGTTCATTGAATAAAAGGTGAACTTTTGCTTCACTAATGGAAATGAAAATCCAGCCGTAAAAGCCAGTTGACTGGAGATGATCAAAGACGACGTTGAAACCGGAAGCCAAGACACCCCGTAGGCGTAGAGGTAATCGTCGAGGCCGACCAGGACTCCGATGAATGCAGAGGCAATGAATAGGAAAGGTTTCATGAAGAGGAGCTTGGCCCTAGAGCCCTGGGTGGCGCTGCTTTGCACATAAGTGATCACTAGAGGGATTATGATTATAGGGAAACCTGCAGTCTGTAACCAACTTGATAGCCATATTCTTGCACCACCATGGAGAAAGTAGAGACGCATGACCAATGGACTTCCACATGTTCCAATCGCTGCCAAAATTCCATTGAAAACGAGGAGAACTGTTTTCAGAGTTTTCTGTTGTCTCTCATCCATTTTCTTAGTAATGGAGCTGTGCTTTCTCAATTTCAGATTATAGTGTTCGTGAAGGGAAGAGTTAGGTGCTTTTGTTGGTGTATGAAATGCGTATCCATGAATGAGAACAAAATTGGAAAACGTTGTCATAAATTTGTGAACATAGGACTTTTTTCTTTTCTTTCCCCACACTCCCACCACCCCCAAACCACCACCACCACCACACCACCACCCCCCCCCCCCC